>OX463865.1:13236574-13302705 GCA_949825065.1 Odontocerum albicorne
GGAAAAGTTACAAGTAAGATAAACGAAGAGTGAAATGTGAACTTAAGGTGATGTATTCAATAAGGTGAAGAAGATCAGTGAGAGATATGTTGGGCATTTATTAAGAATCAATGAAGACTAACGAAACAAATATACAGTGCAAATATAAGAGGAAATCGTGGTAGATGAAGATCAAGGTAAGTATTGTAGGCTCTAAAGAATTATATTTTGAAAGTTGAAAATGTAAGAAGGAAGCAAAATCGTAGGAGTTGTATGGATGTGAAAGAGGCGAAATATATGTCGAGATAGAAAAGTCTAGCGCTCTATTATGTATGCCTACCTCAACAGGGAAAAGGCATGATGGTTTTATGAATGTATATTTTATCATTAATTCTTTGTACGTGGCCAAATCATCAAAATGCTGGTTTCTTCATCGTCAACGATGCATTTTCTTTCAATCCGCATCTTTCGCTATGTAAAGCTCGACATTGCAAAACAGTAGGTTCTCTAGTATAATATCTTCATCTCCCTGGATCCATCCCAACTCACTGTCTGCGAAGACTGTTGGGTCAGCTCTCCTCGTCCTCAGGTTGTATGCTCTTCTGTCCCGGACTACGTCCCCCAGGCCGTGCCTCTGCATCAGATTATCTTTTTGCACCACCCACGAATTCTTTGGTCTTCCTCTGGTTGTTATTCGAGGAAGATCCATAGAGATTGCCTGGTTCACAACTTTTTTTTCTCAAGTATAATATATACAACCTTAATTGTACGAATTACCAAAAATGAAATAAATATATAATAACTAACATTAACCTCCGTACCTTTTGATAAGGTGCCTGTCTCTTTACCCGAGGGTTGAGGGTTCGATTCGCGTTGGTACCTAGATTTTTTTTAAAAAGGTAACAATCCGTTTTTCACTTAAGGCTTGCACTTAACACCTTTTTCATTAGTTGGAAGGGATTGGCAATAAACTCGCCAGGTTGTATTCTATACAATGAAAGTGTTATACAATATTATATCCTCATTCTGTCACACATTGGTTTTTCCACTTTGATTGGTTTTAAAATACGACAAAAACTTTATAGAAATAATATTTTTTTGTTTTCAGAGCGAGGGTTGGGTTCCTTTTTTCAAACAGTGACAGAGTCGGATCAAGTTTGAAATGGAAAATGTGTCCCGTTTCCACTCGACACTGTTTTTTTTTCCAAAGTGGAGTTAAATTTTTATATCTTTCATTTTGTTTTCTAGTGACGATTTTTCGCGCCGACATGCTCCGCTCGCTTCGATGCAGTGCTCCTAGATGGATGGCGGCGACAGAGTGCACAGTTTAAAATATTTAAAAATGCGCGACATTTTCAAAAGAGAACTAATACTCTCGCAAACTGCAACACCCTTTCAAACTGAACTAAAATTTAAAAAAAATTATATTTTTTACATAAAACAACACATGGATCAAATTTTGGAAAATTCAGACTCAGCGTTGTCCTACTTGGGTCATGTACTTAGAGGAGCAAAGTACAAATTACTGCACCTGATCATCCAAGGCAAAATAGAAGGCCGAAGAGGTGTTGGCCGGAGGCAAATCTCCTGTTTCCGCAATATACGTGATTGGACTGGTATAAGGGACGTTGGATATCTTTTTGGGGCTGCCGGGGACAAAGATATCTACTCTCAAGTGATATTCAACGTTGGGGGGACCTGACATGACACTGAGAAGAAGAACTGCGTTATTAATTCGAATTTCCAAACCAGGAAAAACAATAACATGCATGCTATCACGCCATCCCCCTGTCGAGGCAGGTAGAGAGGAGAGATCGCTAACATTTCCTTCTCATACAACGATTTCCTTGACTTTTTATATTTCCTTCTATCAAAGTATACCATTGGTTGGTCTTTCTCGACCACGTCTCGCACTCACATTTGCACTCTTTATTTATTTTGTAATTATTTCTTCATTGATTCGTTTGACGTGCCCAAACCGTCACAGAGTGCTCTTAATCATGTTACCCAACATATCAGCCTTAAGTTTACATCACATCCATCCCTTATTATTCCATTCCGTCACACCATGTATTCATCTTAGTACATAAATTTCTCCAGCATTTATTTAGCTCTTTTCAGTCCACGTTTCACGTCCATACATCAAAGTTGGTGCTAACATAAAATACTGCTGTTGACTAGCAGCATCTTAGAAAATTCCGATACTGTCCGGTTCGAGTGTACTATATATATTTTAATGAACCATTGACTTTGTTTCCTACCACTACCACAGTTCTAACATACATCCATCGTAACTCTTTCATCATCTGTAGAAAAACTACCTAATAGCAGAACTCTTCACTTTGCTCTAATGTTTAATTACTCACCTACTCGTATATATCGCATTTACTTTTCCTTTCACACTTTATTTCACCTAATAAGAGAGGAAGACGAAGAAAAGTGTGGTTGGATCAAGTTAATTATATTCTGAAAGACGTAAACGAAGAAAACCAGAGAAATTGTAGAAGTTATATGGATATAGAAGAGGCTGAGGATGTATGTCGAGATAGATAAGTATGACACTATTTCCTCTCTGCTTATCCCTAGAAGGAAATGGCGTAATGGTTTTTTGTAGGTATAAAACAAAACGGTAGGTATAAAATTTTATAGGTATGATTTTGTAGGTATAAAAAAGCATGGACACTGACAGCTAAATCCGCAGAGTTGCTGGATGCCTTCGAGAGAAGAGTACTACGTAGGATCCTGGGCCCCGTGAATGACGGCGAAACCTGGCGAATTCGATACAACGACGAGCTGTATAATATCTACAAAGCTCCCAGGCTATCTGTACTTATCAGACTGAGCAGATTGAGATCATCGCAAGCACCGAAAAGAATCCTGGAAGGACACCCAGGTGGAAAAAGGAGAGTGGGCAGGCCAAGGCTGCGATGGGAGGACGAAGTTGAGAGTGACGCAACCCGGCTGCTGCAGGCACAGGATTTGAGGGTCGTGGCGGAAGACAGGAGGAGTTTGAGACAAAGATTGGTGGAGGCCAAAGCTCGATATGGGCTGTAAGACCATCGAAAGAAGATAAAACAAAATGTGTGGATCTATATCTGTACAATATGTACCTGCCTGTATACCTACTGTATCGGACGTGTGCCATCACCCGTGTGTGTGTGTATGTAAAGATCGAAATATTCCTTCAGGAAAGAAGCAATATTTTCTATCTGTTTGGCTCCGGTCGCATTCGCGACCGTAATGTAACTGCCTGATATGGTCTAGTTGGGGTTTTACTCGGAGTGTCGGTCCGATTAATGGACACCTTACTCCTTCATCGAATGATTTAATTGAACGGACTTTTTTGATTGGTGGCCGCCACAGTACATCCCTGACCCGACGTCCTAAGCGGGCCGAAAAACCCGGGAATCGCGGGATGCGAGGGCTTACTGTGACCGGATAACCGTTCATATAAGGCCCCGAACTGTACCAAAAATATACTTCTCTTCAATCATCTGACTACGTGTTTCATTTCTTCGCCCTTCTCCAAGATCTACAGAGGAATCTCATCTACAAGTGACTTCGCTGCATTTCTTCATTTTCGCCGGAATTATCGCCCCGAGTCCGTCCCTGGCATCGCTCTGAATACGCCGGAAACAAGCTCCGCTCACGAGTTCAGAGGCGCATTCGACGCAAGAATATTTCGCCGAAAATTAATTAATTAATTTTTGGTGATTTACGTTTGACTCCGCGAATTGGATTCTTCGCGCGCTGCAGCAACCATCCAACCTATCTACAGTCTTTGTACCTGTCTGGTACAAAGTGGTCCTTCGGAGCCGGATCTGCTGCATCCTCGAGAATCATCATTGTGAGAAGCGACCGCTGTGGACCATCGTCATCATCAGCCGCTGTGGACTATCGTCATCAGCCGCTGTGGACTGTCGTCATCATCAGCCGCTGTGGACTATCGTCATCATCAGCCGCTGTGGACTGTCGTCATCATCAGCCGCTGTGGACTATCGTCATCATCAGCCGCGGTGGAGCATCGTCATCGGTTGCGAGGAGCATCATCATCACAGCTGTGGTTGACTAAGCATTGTCACCAGTTGAGTGTGGGTGATCATCACTATCTGTTGTTGACCAGCAGTGTCACCAGTGAGTGGATCATCATCACCAGCTGTCGTTGGCTTGCATTGTCACCAGTTGAGTGTGGGTGATCATCACTATCTGTTGTTGACCAGCAGTGTCACCAGTGAGTGGATCATCGTCACCAGCTGTCGTTGGCTTGCATTGTCACCAGTTGAGTGTGGGTGATCATCACTATCTGTTGTTGACCAGCAGTGTCACCAGTGAGTGTGGATCATTGTCACCAGCTGTGGTTGACTAAGCATTGTCACCAGTTGAGCCTGGGTGATCATCACTATCTGTTGTTGACCAGCAGTGTCACCAGTGAGTGGATCATCATCACCAGCTGTCGTTGGCTTGCATTGTCACCAGTTGAGTGTGGGTGATCATCACTATCTGTTGTTGACCAGCAGTGTCACCAGTGAGTGTGGATCATCGTCACCAGCTGTGGTTGACTAAGCATTGTCACCAGTTGAGTGTGGGTGATCATCACTATCTGTTGTTGACCAGCAGTGTCACCAGTGAGTGGATCATCGTCACCAGCTGTCGTTGGTTAGCATTGTCACCAGTTGAGTGTGGGTGATCATCACGATCTGTTGTTGACCAGCAGTGTCACCAGTGCGTGTGGGTCATCGTCACCAGCTGTTGAGCATCGTCATCCTCAGCCACTGACGCAATCATGCCTTCTCTGCGTTCCGGAAGAGCTCCCGCTAAGGAAGCGAGAGCGGAGAGCGACCATACCTCAGACGCCGACTCGGTGACCTCTTCACAGTCACACGCTGACTCAGAGGACGAGATCAGGAGGCTTCAGAGGGTGCTCCGCAACACAAAGCGGAAAACGGCCGCTCTTCAGAGAAAGCTGAGACTGCAAGCTGCGACGGATGACGCCATCCATGGACCATCGGAGGAACGCGTTCCTGATGCTCTGGCAGCTGATCCCCTGCGGCTCACCGATGATTGGGTGAGCCAGCCACAGGATCCATACATGCAGATGGCAGCGATGTTAGCGGAGGTCATCCGATCTTCACAAGGAAGTGGAGCCCAAACAGCACCAGCCTGTGAAGTGGTTGCACGGATGATCGCGCTGATACCCGCGATTCGCGACCAACATTGCGCGAATCAAGGGCGGATTGGCGCGAACCAACACAGGGCGTGTCCGCGAGATGAGCGGCACGCCGAGAAGCAGCGGATGTGCCAAAATACAGCGGAGCGCAATGACAATGCGCGATCCGCGTCGACACATCACGCCATGATGAAGGACGTCGTCGCCGATCCAAATAAGAGCGAGACGTCCGAGAAAATGGCGGCGCAAAAATGCCCGCCCAGCTCTGCTGCTGTGAAACCTGGACGGGTCGCCCATGGAGGGAGGAACCCGCCCACGGAAGGACAGAGTACCGTGAGGAACTGCGCTGACGGGGCACTGACGTTCTCAATGCCACGAACGGACACAGGATGCCGGGCGCAGGAGACCAAGACGCGGCCTCTGCCTACGAAACATTGCGCAAACCGACGAAAGGTTTGCGCAACTCAGCGTGACGCAAAGCGAAACAATGCGTGGCCGCGGGACAAGCGGCGCGCCAAGAATCGGCGGATGTGCCAGGATGCAGCGAAGCGCGAGGTCAATGCGCGACCCGAGCTGACACATCAAGCCGAGAGAAAGGACGCCGTCGCCGATCCACAGGAGAGCGAGGCGTCCGAGAAGGTTGGCGCAAATCTTGGAAGGATTTGCGCAACCCGAGATTGCGCAAGTCGGCATTGCGCAAAGTTGGAGGATAACGACGCGTCGCCGCAAATGGAGCGGCGCGCCGAGATGTGCCAGGATGCGGCGAAGCGCGAGGTCAATGCGCGACCCGAGCTGACACATCAAGCCGAGAGAAAGGACGCCGTCGCCGACCCAAAGGAGAGCGAGGCGTCCGAGAAGGTTGGCGCAAATCAAGGAGAGATTTGCGCAACCCGAGATGGCGCAAGTCGGCATTGCGCAATGCTGGGGGATAACGACGCGTCGCCGCGAATGGAGCGGCGCGCCGAGATGTGCCAGGATGCGGCGAAGCGCGAGGTCAATGCGCGACCCGAGCTGACACATCAAGCCGAGAGAAAGGACGCCGTCGCCAACCCAAAGGAGAGCGAGGCGTCCGAGAAGGTTGGCGCAAATCAAGGAGAGATTTGCGCAACCCGAGATGGCGCAAATGGACATTGCGCAAACCAACATTGCGCAAGTCGGCATCGCGCAATGCGGGAGATGTGCCAGGATGCGGCGTCGCGTGACCAGAATACGCGACCCGAGCTGACACATCACGCTGAGAGAGAGGACGCCGTCGCCGACCCAAAGGAGAGCGAAGCGTCCGAAAAGGTTGGCGCAAATCAAGGAAAGATTTGCGCAACCCGAGATTGCGCAAATGGACATTGTGCAACCGGACATCGCGCAAAACGACATTGTGCAATGCGCGCGTCTGCCCGGAAGGGAGACAACGCGTGTCCGCGAGACGGGCGGCGCGCCGGGATGTGCCAGGATGCGGCGTCGCGTGACCAGAATACGCGACCCGAGCTAACACATCACGCCGAGGATCAACGGATGCGCCGGGATGAAGCGGAGCGCGCAGAGAACGCGCGACCTTCATCGACACATCGCGCCAAGACAGATGGCGTCGTCGCCATACGGAAGAAAGGCGCGACGTCTGGGGAAGAAATGGCGGCGCGACCATACCTAACGGACAAACAGACGGATCTGCGCACCTGCCAGGAAATTGGCGTACCACATGCACGGCGCAGACAAGACGACGATCGCGGCTGGCGCCCTTACCGAGAGACGCGTGATTTCGAGGGCGAGACCGGGAGACCACGCCGGGAGGAGATTGGCCTCTGCGATGCGACAACACACGTCCTTGCCGACCATGAGATGTTACTCCGAAGATGATACTATACGGAGGTAACATCGGGGGGAGTGTATCGGACGTGTGCCATCACCCGTGTGTGTGTGTATGTAAAGATCGAAATATTCCTTCAGGAAAGAAGCAATATTTTCTATCTGTTTGGCTCCGGTCGCATTCGCGACCGTAATGTAACTGCCTGATATGGTCTAGTTGGGGTTTTACTCGGAGTGTCGGTCCGATTAATGGACACCTTACTCCTTCATCGAATGATTTAATTGAACGGACTTTTTTGATTGGTGGCCGCCACAGTACATCCCTGACCCGACGTCCTAAGCGGGCCGAAAAACCCGGGAATCGCGGGATGCGAGGGCTTACTGTGACCGGATAACCGTTCATATAAGGCCCCGAACTGTACCAAAAATATACTTCTCTTCAATCGTCTGACTACGTGTTTCATTTCTTCGCCCTTCTCCAAGATCTACAGAGGAATCTCATCTACAAGTGACTTCGCTGCATTTCTTCATTTTCGCCGGAATTATCGCCCCGAGTCCGTCCCTGGCATCGCTCTGAATACGCCGGAAACAAGCTCCGCTCACGAGTTCAGAGGCGCATTCGACGCAAGAATATTTCGCCGAAAATTAATTAATTAATTTTTGGTGATTTACGTTTGACTCCGCGAATTGGATTCTTCGCGCGCTGCAGCAACCATCCAACCTATCTACAGTCTTTGTACCTGTCTGGTACACCTACCTAAATGAATTGTCAAAATAACGAGTGAATTGTTAAAACACAAATAAATTAAATTAATTATTGTTGATCATAAACATACAGGGTCATTGACCGATCAAGAATTCAATGATTGTTACACACTACGAACAACGACAATATTTACTATTTACAGCGCGCAAATTGGCTAGCCATCTCCAAATATAAATAATTAACCTACCGCCCGTTCATGTGATAGAGCAAGGCAGATATATATACCCCATGTATTCATTCACTGGTATAAATTGTCCGCACTCTGCGAAATAAACATACTTTTATTGTCGTCCATTCAACTGTCAAGACTTATTATTTATCGCTTGTTGTCACTTTCGTTTTTATCCATCCGCATTCCTGAGTCTATAAGTAAACAAATATCAATCAAAATCATCACAACAGTTAAACATAAGCAATCCGCTATAAATATATTAGATTATTTCATTTATTTCTAAGGTTTATTGACGTAAATGAAGAGGATAGTTATATGTATCAAACCTATATAGATTTTTTAATTTGCTTATTAAAGGGTAGGGGGTAGACAATGGGGCGATAAAGGTACAAGCTGTGATTTAATTTCAAAAAAGTTTAATAACCATTAAACTAGATCCATCAAAGTTATAACGCTCTAAGATCTAGGCGTAATGCTAGATAAATATATTTTGCCAATGGTTCGACCTATCGTGGCCAAAGATAATTTTTAAACCTGTTTCTATAAAATTTTACGAGCATTCCCTCTTCTGATGCAAAGGAAATAATACCGAGTATTAAAGCCAGATTAAGTCATTTTTATTTCTTATTAACTTTGTTATAAAGGCATTTATTACAAACCTTTGGATGATTCGATGAAAATAAACTCGTCACAACTTGCTTTGTTCTCAGTGTTCGCATTTGTACAACATATATTCAGTTTATTTCAGTATTTTACTCGATGAAGTTTCGTTTAATAAATATACATACGTACCACCACCCAATCTCACTGAGTAGGTAGGTAAAGAGGACAGAGTGCCAGATACCCTTATTTCAACACACCTCACACACTCCTAATATTTCTATGACTTCATACGTTTCCTTCTTTCAAAATATCTTTCTCTTGATCGAACCATACTTTCCTTAGTCTCCCTCCACAAGGCCTTCCACTCACATTTGCACTTTATAAATATTAGTTATACCTGAATATAATTTGCAAAATAAAATTCTTACATAGTGTCTTCGAAATTTTCGCGAATACTGAATATTTTCATTGGAAATTATAATACTTTTTTAAACACGTGTTTGTATTTTAAGGCTTGACTAGTTTCAACGTGTCAAACGGGTTTCATAATCCTAAAGCTAATGTAACCAGTCTCATGAAAGTACTAAACTCCGTAAGGATTGCGCCCGTTTGTCGCGTGGAAACTAGTCGAGCCTAAAAAGACTTATATGTGATAAAACTCGCAAGTTTTCAATTAACTCTTGAATTTTTCAATCAAAATAAAATAAGTAGTACTGTTTTGGATTTGCACTGTACACACTAAAACTTGGCGCGCTCATTGCTATGTGGTAATATCTATCACCGAACCAGAAATATGTTAGAGGCTTTAAGTGAAAGCCGTTTTGGAATCATTTTTAAAAAAAATCGGTACTAACGGGAATCGAATCGACAACTTCCTGTTTTTCGAAAGACACCTGTCTCACCAACTACGCCACGGAAGAAAAGAAGCCTGTCTTGCCTTCCAGTAGAAAATGAAAACTTGTAACACCTCAAATGTTTACGACCCCAGATATTGTCCATTTCAAAGGCGAAATAAGTAATTTCATAGTATTTACCTTGGAAACCGGAAGAATAAATCGTTCATTATTATTTCAAACATTATTCATGTGAAATATTTATAGGCAAGCGTAGCGAAGTCCATCTATATTCCCATGAAAATCCACATTCACCAAAATTTATGATTCCTTTTTTCTCAAAAACTACAACACATATAAGAAAAATATTTTGCACACACACACAAAAAACAATATTGCGTGTAGATGTGCAAAATCACATTTGCTAAGCATCAAACACACTCAAACACTGCGAATTCACATTTCAATTGGGTCAGATCGATACATTATTTATCTAAATCGAACACTCTTTATCTATATCCATGCATTATCTATCTAGATAGATACATTATTTATCTAGATTCAGACATTATTTATATGGATACATACGTTAATTATCTAGATCGATACATTATTTATCTACTCGTAGATACATACAGTACTTATATAGATCGATACATTATTTATCTAGATCCATACATTATTTATCTAGATTCGTACATTACTATCTAGATAAATTATGTATCGATTTATCTATACATTATTTACCTAGATATATAATTTATCGATACATAATTTATCTAGATCTGTACATTATTTATCTAGATCGATACATAATATATCTACATCGATACATAATTTATCTAGATATACACATTATTTATCTAGAAACATACATCATTTATCGAAATCGATACATTTATCTAGATTCATACATTCTTTATCTAGATCGACACATTATGTATCTAGATTCATGCATTATTTATCTAGACCGATACATTATATACATACATCACGTATCATAATCCATGCATTATTTATTTAGATCCATACAATATTTATTTAGATCCATACAATATTTATTCAGATCCATAAATTATTTCTCTGGATTAACATTATACGAGTATATCTAAATCAATACATTATTTAATAACTTTTGTATAAGATTGAAAACAAAATTAAACGAAGTCGTGGAAAAACCAGTATCATAAAGTCAGTAAATTATTTGAATCATCTCGTACAATTCTAAAAAAACAAGTAGAAATAAAATTTTCAAAATAAAAATACAATTATAAAACAGCAAAGCATTAACAAAAAATAAAACAAAAACAAGTTAACCGAAAAGTTTGCAGATTATTTCGCACGCTGTGAGACCGGTTTTGTTTAAATTTCTCTGCCGTTTCCTTATTAATAATAATTACTATCGGACCCTCTCTGCGAAAACGGGAATATAAAATTTTATATATTTGCATACAATTAGCAATTTTTTAGCCGTTCTTTCGTTTTTTCTCGTTGTCCAAGTGTCGTGAAGGTGATGTAAAATTCTTAGAACGAGAAAAGTCTTGCGATATATTTTTAACTCAATTTATTTTATTCGGCTGAGACCTTAAGAACGTGTCGCGTCGAACGGGTCGTGAGACCTTACGAACGTGTCGCGTCTAACGGGTCGTGAGACTTTAAGAACAGCATTTTTGTCTAATGAGTGTACTTGGATATTAATATTTATGCGTTGAAAGAGATCTACGCACCAGTTTACACATATACAAATTGCTAACAGAAGAATAATCGAAACCTTATTGTTTGACAAACTTTTATGTAATGCACCAAAAAATTATTAACGCCATCGTGAACAAAGATTGTGTTCAGTGCCGTATTCACGAACTGAATTATTAAGAGCATCACCACTCGCACGCGGAATGACCTGTTTGAATGAATTTTCTGATGTCGATATATTCCACATCTCGTTGGATAAATAACTGATTGTATTGTACTACAATATCTTTGTATACAGTACAACCAGGCATGCTTATTGTCATGTGAGAATCTCTTCCAACCAACCAGAAATATGTTTAAGATGCCTTAAGTGAAAACCTGTCTAGAATTCTTTTTAAAATAAATCTGGGCTCCAGCGGGATTTGAACCCGCAACCTCCGAGTTGGGAAACAGACATCTTACCAACTTACAGAGGTTGGTCACAGAGAATTCAACACCTAAATAAACGCGTTATTTATAACTGAGTTCATTCACATGGAGTTATGACAAACATTGTTCCTGTTATCATTATGCTACTATATATACTCATATATCATAGTATAAATAGGCCAAAACCCATACGATGGTTGTCGCCAAAGAAAGAATACGAGAATTGAATTTTGAATACAAGAGAGCAAGAGAGGAATACTTGGATTCTCTCCGAAAGTAATTCGAAATTTGAACTCGGTGGGTCCGTGATAAATGAAAAGATGGAAACTATACTGAACGAATTTTAAATACCTAGCTAACAATTTTTGAACTGGTGTAAAAGGGGACGATGTATAACTGGTATATATACACAAATTCTACATTTATGAATATATATTTTCATAAATGTAGAATTTGTTTTACTTCCGTGAATATTTCACGGGTTGCCACTTGTTAAGATTATTTTTTTACATTTTTTCTTGATATTTGATGTAAAATCTGTAAAAAGTGTAAAATAAATAAATTTATAAAAAAACATCATCGTTACCGATAGTCAAATAAAATAAAATAAAATAAAACAAAATAAAATAAAATAAAATAAAATAAAATAAAATAAAATAAAATAAAATAAAATAAAATAAAATAAAATAAAATAAAATAAAAAAAAAAAAAAAAAAAAAAAAATAAAATAAAATAAAATAAAATAAAATAAAATAAAATAAAATAAAATAAAATAAGATAAAATAAAATAAAATAAAATATAATAAAATAAAATAAAATAAAATAAAATAAAATAAAATAAAATAAAATAAAATAAAATAAAATAAAATAAAATAAAATAAAATAAATAATTGTAGGCCATCTGTTGAATAGAATACACATGTTTGTGCATTAGTTGATTGTGTGTCGTATATTTTTGTGTTTGTGGTGCCATAAAAAAAAACAACAAAGACAAAAAAAAATACAATAATAAGGGCAAAAACAAGTAAGTAACACAAATTTAACAATTAGACAAATAATTACGATACTTTAACAATATTTAATTAATAAAAAATAAAATGATATACAGGAAATTACAATTAAGTTAGTTCATAGTTTGAATATATTAGGTGTTAATATAAGTTGTGTCCGTTTTTTTTCCACTTAATTTCGTATTCTGCTATACATTGTCACTCCATGTATGGTTCTCAACGCACGTATTCCTACAGAATTTATTCAGCTCCTTTCAATCTTTTTCCTGGTCCACGTTTTACTACCATACATCAAAATGGCACCAAAATACTATTGATGACTATCATCTTAACAGATTTCGATACTGTTCGGTTCGAGTACGTATATTTTAGTGCCCCATTGACTTTGTTTCCCATCGATACACACCTTTCGATATCCCTTTTTAGATCAATATTTAAAAATAAAATTATTTATAAGTATCGTATATTTACAGCTTTTTTAATACTTCAAAACATAATTATTTATAAATTTGCTTCCAGCGTTTTATTATTTAATTTTATAAAATTCTTTGAAGATAATATTTTCTTAATTAATTTTTTAATTCAAATTATTATGAACATGTTTCAACAGTAGACTCTCGCTTATCCGGGGTTGTAGGGGAAGAAAAGAAAAACCCTGGATAGCCTCCGTCAAAATAAATCCGAAAAAAGACTGTTATCCTATACACCATTTATTTATAATACATCAAAAAATAGCATCAAGCTGTTCGTTTCTGGGCCTCAGATATTGACATCTTCAACATTTCAGTTTTTTTTCTCAATAAAAGCGTTTTGAGCTTTCTTAGCTATGGGAGCCAGCTCTTTCGGTTTAACGATTGTTTTGAGCTTTCTTAGCTATGGGAGTCAGCTCTTTCGGTTTAACAATTGTTTTGAGCTTTCTTAGCTATGGGAGTCAGCTCTTTCGGTTTAACAATTGTTTTGAGCTTTCTTAGCTATGGGAGTCAGCTCTTTCGGTTTAACAATTGTTTTGAGCTTTCTTAGCTATGGGAGTCAGCACTTTCGGTTTAACAATTGTTTTGAGCTTTCTTAGCTATGGGAGTCAGCTGTTTCGGTTTAACAATTGTTTCTTACTAAAAAAAATATTATTTTAATCTTTAAGCATTTCATGTAATTGGGTTTTACCTGTATATGTAAGCTTCATAAAATAAATAAATAAACGAGACTGAGTTCTTTATTTTATGAATCGTCGGTAATCAAACCTGCAACTCGTGGTTCAAGAATGATATTTATACCAGTTTTAACGATATATACTGGAAACAGTTAGTTTGTTAGAAAATATAAAAAAAGAAACATTTATGAGTTATATTTAAGTATGCTTCATGGATTTGTAACCTTAATTCAGTGCCTCTCAAAGTTTAAACATTCAAGCATGAACCCCACAAAGTAGAACATCTTCCATGCTGTTTTTTTCACTAACCCTTAAAATAATATAATTCTTAAAGTACTACAAACTTAAGTTTCGGGTCAACGATAGAAAGAAAAGTGATGAAATTTTAAAAATCCATACATTTATGGTAGTTACCATATTTATCAAAACATTTTTTAAACGGTGAATACATTTTTTAATGTCACTGAAAAAGTGTTTTGAAGTTTCTGGAATGAGCGCTTCTGCTGGTCAGCCTTGACGAGGGTCATCTTCAATAGATTCTCTACCTGTTGAGCCTAATCTAGCACTGTGGAATAGAACAGAAAATATTTTCTGTAAGCAGCATTTATACGTCGTTCAATTTCTAACGGGCTTTTTCTCTATTTGAAAGGAACTTGATTTGGTATTATAAAGATATGTGATAGTAATTGAAAAATACACATATACATTACACTACACCTAAAGCCAAATGAGTTACTATTACATATCGGAAGATCTACAAAGGTTTGTTTGTAGTTCGTCATCTCTTGGTAGGGTTTCTCACAAATATGTTTTTTTTAAACATACGCAAATGCGTACCCCATTCAATGTCCGCAGCCACAACCTTCCTATCCTTACACTCAACTTATATACATTTATATATTATTTATAGTTAAGGAGTTAACATTATGGAGGTTTAAAAACATTGTAATTTGTTTTATCATACACTTTTTATTCCACTATTTGTAATTGTATATATAACCCTACCGGTTTCAAGGCTTTCACCTCATCATCAGGGGAGCATAAACAAGTATTATTTGTGCTCCCCTGATAATGAGGTAAACACCTTGAAACAGGTAGGGTTATACCGTTACAAAAAGTGAAATAAACAGTGTTTGATAAAACAAATTACAAAATATATATTTATTTATTTCGTGATATTTATTTGCACCTATTCGGATAAAGTGCAGAGTATATTACACACACGCATACATTTATACCATCTCACCGTTACCCTATCGAGGTAGACAAAGTGGAGAGAGCGTCAAACTTTCCTATCGCGAAACACATATGTCAACTCTTCTACAGCCACCTTTTCATAAAACTCCAAAGATTTTGTTGACTTTTTACATTTCCTTCATTTAAAATATAATTTACTTAATATCTAACCATACTTCATTCCGTGCATGTTTACTTACCACGCCTTCCACTCACATTTGAACAATATAAATATTTTTTCATTAATCTTTCTTCGATCATTCATTTTACATCACCTTCACCTTTGAGGAGAATTCGCTCTCTAATTGGCACTATGCAAAAGTTTATTTTTATTATTATTATTACGTGTTCAAAATACTTAAGGTTTTTCAACGTTGTTTTAACTGTCCCGCGATTCTAGAAGCACTCACTTTATACGTATCTAATAAATACAGCCGTGCAAGGAATCACTCTGTTCTACATACCAACTTACAGGACGAATAACATGGCTAAACACTCAGTCACGCGTGGTATAGAGATATTGAACCAACTGAATGACACTATGGATATATTCTCGGCACCGCCTAGCAGTATGAGAAGAGTCCTGGCTGATATTATTCCAAACGAATAAGCTAACTCTAGAATTAGACCCTCTTTGTGTAACAGGAGAAATCCGTGCAAAGTGGAGGAAAAATTAAAAAAACCTAAGTGTTCTTCTTCATCACACTTAATATACCTGCCTTCAGTTCACTTTTATCTCAAATCACACCTTTCCCTATTCTGTCATGCATTGTCACTCCATGTATTTTTTTAAGTGTACGCATTTCAACAGCACATAGTCATCTCTTTTCAGTATTGTTACACATCAACATAGACGTTTCCCTCCCATACACCAAAGTTGGTATTTTAACACAGTTATGGACAATTATCGTGACACATTTTGATGCTTTCCGATTCGAGCATATATGTTTTAGTGCCTCTTTGACTTTTGTTACCTATCGCTATACATCGTTCGATATAACTCGTAACTCATTCATCATCTAAGATAATTCTCAACTTCAACAAAAATCAGTTATACCTAAAAAAAAGGAATTCTCGCGAACCGTCCGTTGAGATGCTGAGGGGCATTTAATTTGAACCCAAAACCACAGATTACAATCAAATTAAATCTCGATCACCCGACACATGGTCATGCGAGAGGTAAACTCATGTTTAGAGATGATCTCTTTCATTATTATCTCTGATGGACCAGCCCAAACCGGTTTCTAAACCCAATAATTTTATAGTGATTATGAAAAAGAATTGCTGGACTTACTGAATCTCGCTTGGAACAATGGCTTTTTTTACCTGTTTTACTGTCTTATGTGGAACGCGAAGAATAGGCGTTAAAATGCTTCTTTAATGATAGATTTACTTGTTTCAACAAAAAGTGGAATTTCGGAAGACGGTGTGTTATTTTGGAGTAGGATAATTTTGGAATTATAGAAAAATGCAGTTTTCTATTAATCAAAGAAACATTAGTTAGTTGCGTGTTGCTAAAGGAAAGCTCAAGTATTTGACATTTTACCCCCTCGTTTTATACCTTACAACCTGATGACCTCCATATAGGAAGTAAGGCGTACATACACACATATCATCAAGTCGTCTGTCCTTGGGGTAGGCAGAGAAGACAGTAAGTCAGACTCCCTTATATCGGGACACATCACATCACAACCACTACGATTTTTCTTACTTTTAACATATAATTCATTCAAACTAACGTTCACTTAATCCAACCATAATGTTCTTAGTAATTATCTACAACGTCTTTCACTCACGTTAGCACTGTCGTCGTCGTTGCCAGGCCTCGTAGTCGAGGATCCCATTATCATTCAAGCGTTAATTCAACTGGGAAGTGACGCTATGCCGTGGAGTTTTCGTTTCATTCTTCTTATTTTATCCCATATTTAAGTGAGTGAGCTATTGCACACCAGCAAACTCACCGACTACACCAGTGTACTGGATCCGATGACACACCGAAATGAAACGATCGAAACACATCGGGATATTTTTTAAACTTTTTTTAAAGAATAGATATAATCGAAGTCATAGGTATCCTTACACCTCCGAATACTATGCAGAAAAAAATGCCTGTGTCATTGGCATTTTCGAACTGACGATCTTCCGCACGGAAGTCCAGTGCGTTACCGCGCGGCCATGCACTTCATATTGGCACTGTACATTTATTTTGTTAGTCATTCTTCATTCATTTGGTCTACATGTCCGAATCATCTAAAAAAGCTTATTCGTCATCTTACGTAATAAATCAGCTTTAAGCTTATATTCATCCCGGTTACTTTATTCAGTAAGCCTGTCACACATTATCTTTCTAGGTATTTTTTTTCAGTGCATACAGCATTTATTCGGCTCCTTTCAGTATTTTTCCTCGTCCACGTTTCACTTCAATACATTAAAGTTGGATTTATAATAATGTTGTGGACGTAATAGATTTTAATATGAGTACTATCTGGTACGAGTGTATATATGTATTAATTCCCTATTGACTTTGTTTCATATTGCTACACGCCGTTCGATATCTACTGTAACTTTTTTTATCATAGGACTGAAAAGCTTTTTAAAATCTGGGTACCACTGGAAATCGAATCCGCAACCCACAAATTAGAAGGCATGAGACTTAACAACAAGGTTGTCAAATAATACCCCACTACGAGCGTTGGCCCAGCTTTGTTACTGTTTTAAATTCTTCATAATTAGAATATTTCATGTGAGCATGCGGGAATGCGTGGCAGTACGTTGTATAGACTAAATAACCTAATCTCTTAGCCTACACAATCCAGTCTATATAGACCATAGACCGGCCAGGACTACATAGATGGTCTCACTCATTTCGGGATATAACACGAATTCCGTCAACAGTGTTGGAACAACTTACGTACGGCTAAGAGTTGAAATACAATAAAAACAACGAAAAGCGTTAAAAAATACAAATTATTTATTGTTCCCACCTAACAACTTTTTTAGGTCAAACAAATCACGCTATTTCTCTGTAGGGGTATGCAGAGAAGAGAGCGCACCAGAGTCTAAGCCAAACGTGGTACTATCACATATCGGAAGATCTACAATATTCTAAGCGATTTTCAGTCGCTTTTTAAAACATGTATTGTATTACACTTTCGTTGTAAACAGTAAAACTTGGCGGGCTTACAGCCACGTGGCAATCTCTTACAACCAAAAATATATTAAAGAGGCCTTAAGTAAAAACAAGACTGGAATAATTTAAAAAAAATCTTGGTTCCAGCAGAATTTGAACCCACAACCTCCAGGTTCGAAGACAGGTCACTATGGCCTAGTCAGTATATGCGTATGGCGGCAGCGAATCTACCATAACACTAATTTGTAAATTGTTCCAGAGTCTCACTGCATGGACAGTAAAAGACGATGAGGTGCATGTTTGCTCGGTAACGAAATACGCTTACGTGCTAAAGATCGTCAGTTCGAACCCCACACTTGTCTACTCCCCTCGATTGAAACAGGCATTTTTTCCGAATAATATTCGGAGGTATAAGAACCTATAATTGACTTCAGACATATCTATTCTGTCAAAAAAATATTTTAAAAACGATAGTAAAACACGCTGATGTGCTCCAATCGTATCACCTCGGTGTGCCATCGAATACAGTACAGCAGTGTGGTCGGTGAGTTTGCAAATGTACGACACAGCCACTTAAAAAAAATCAACGGCACAGCTTTGCTTTGCAACTGACTTAACGATGGAATAGCGAGGGGATCCTCGACTACGAGGCCCAACAACTAACTACGTTAAGAAAGAAGAGCTGTGAACTTGGAATTTGTCATACAACTAATTCCTACTATTTCTCTGACTTAACATTTCCTTATTTCCAGCCAAAGTTCAGTTAAAAAATCAATGCAGGTACTGGAGACAGCTGTTCGTTTAAAACTGTCGTAAATGAAACATCGATTTGATCTGAGTCTCGTGTGTAAGCCAGCGTGTGCCTAATGGCCGGCAGTTTTAGCAAGAAACTTGTGAATAATTTGCCAAAATTTAGATCTGTTAATCTACAAACAACAAACTGAGTCCAGACTTACCGCACAACAGGGAGAGAGGACATAACTACTGCAGCGTTTCTTTTGTTCAGTTAAATTTAACCTAATAATAATATATATGAAAACGTTCTGACCACGTTTGCAAGTTAATTTATTGTTTTTAAACAATAGATATTCAGAATTTCCGAATAAGTTAGTAAAGTTTGGTATCCCAACCCGACGGACGGTTGCGTGTTCGATCTTCGATGGAACCCAGATTTAAAAAAAAAGGATTGCAGTCTGCTTTTCACTGAAGGCCTCTTGAACATCTTTCTGGTTGGATAAAAGAGATTGCCCGTTAAGTTATAAAGTGTAAAACAAAAGTGTTATACAATATAATACGAGTACCTACTCAGTTTCTGCTGGGCATGCTCGGGTATAACTCCTTGAGCGTAAAAAGAGAGCTGCGTCTCCTGGTATATGTTACGTTGTCAAACTCGTTCGAGGAGTTGTGAGCTGTCCAGCACTACTACAAAGATTAGCGTTAAATGTTCCTAACAATTACACTAGACTGCGTCGGCAAGAACTGTTCTCAATAACATACGCAAGAACGGGTCTTCCAGCCGCTATGCCTGTTGGAAGGACCTTAAGTCTTCTGAACGGGACTGTTTCGGATATGACATATTTCGTAGCACATTGTTAAAATTAAAAAGGAAATTTTCATTTAAGACTAAGGAGGCTAGAAAGCTCATCAACTTAAGTGGCTTTTGAATATATTTTTTTAATGTTTGCGATTTTTGTATTCGTAAATTCCAATGTAATTGGGCTAAGCCTGTGTTGTGATTTAAAATAATTAAATGTATACATTTTTTAACGGAAGTTTCAGAGTTCACTGAAAGGAAGTGAAATGACAAGTTGCAACATAAGACCTTTTGTTAGTGTTTCTATTCAAATTCATCTCATTTATGTATTTAACACTTCATTATAAATACAATCTGGCGATCTTATTGCCAAGGGAAATCTCTTGCAACCAAACAGACAAAATAAAATACAGCAAGTTACATAGCCACATAAAACAGACAAAATAAAATACAGCAAGTTACATAGCCACAAAAATTATTCAAATGAGTATTCTTATTTATGGGCATATACTTATTTGGAGAAAAGTTAGATATCGTCAATAAAAAGAAAAGGAAGGGATGGTGGAGAGGAAAGGAAAAATTAGGAATGAAATACGTTATATTAGTGACTAGAAATTAAGAGTTTTTCAGTCGCTTCTTAACGCATGCCAAGGGTGGAACGAGACTTACATTGGTTTGTAACTGATTCCATAGTTTCACTGCATGGATTATATAGTAAAGGACGATGTATGTGAAGAAAAATCGGTGAACTGGTACGGCCAATAAACGAAACGCAAATATACGATCGGAAGACGCACTTCTATTGAAGTCAGGTAAAAAGTGTATGTCAAATAAAGATGTAATATCTCATACAAAACCGTACAACTATCCAGCATACTAAACTAACAGACTTAAGTACTGTTTTCAAATAAATACATGTAAGAAATAGATAAATTTGGACAAATAAGGAACAAATAAAAACTCTATTGTTATATTGTTAATCTTGCAACATTGGCATTTCAACATCACTGCTGATCCCACAATGAAGTATATTGACAGATTATTGACATTATCCCACGATATTGTGAAAGTTGAAAAATAAAATGTATGAAGCAATACTGAAAACAATGCAAAATTGTAAAAAAATATTATGCAAATCAGAACGTAAAATACATCCAAAATTGACTGTATCCAATGTTTCAATATGATGGCAAGCCACGGTATTGTGGTGTCGGCTTTGATTTATGGAAGAAAATCATGTATAAGACTAGAGTAGAGAAGGATCGTAAAAAAATATGTTAATTAATAAATACATACCATCACAACTTATCCCTGTCGGGATAGGCAGAGGGGAGAAATGGACAAACTTTCCTATCGCGGCACACATCTTTCTCTTTTCTTCATCCTTCATAAAAACCTACGATTCCTCAAACTTTTTATATTTTTTTCTTTCAAAACATCGTACACTTGATTCAATTATAATTTTCTTGATTTTCCTCTATCACACCCATAACTCACGTTTCTACTGTATATTTGTTTTTTGTTGGTCTTCGTTCAATCTGCATGTTGGTCTTTCTTCAATTATTTGTCCCACATACAAAACCGTTTCAAGTGGATTTCTTCAAAACACCAACCTTAGGTTTACACTCTTCCCTAATCACTTCATTCCGTATTATTTCATACACAGTTAACATACAATTTCTTTGACTTTTTACATTTCATTCTATCAAAATATCATTCACTTGATCCAACCACACTTTCCTTCTATCTTCTTTGGTCTTCTCTTTCTTTTGACATCTTTGGTACATTCTTATAAGTTAATCGATAGTTTTATTTTAGGAATTTTGATAAGCTAAATAATAAAACAAAATAGATATCCGAATACATACATACCAAATAAATACAAGCGTGCATTAAGAATAATACATGGAGTGACAATGTATGACAGAATACGGAATGAAGTGATATGGGATTAATGAGAATTCAAGGCGAATGTGTTAAGTAAGATGAAGAATAACACGCTAAGATAGTTTGGACATGAAGAACGAATGTAAGAATGGAGACTCACATTTGTACTATGTGTTTATTTTGTAAGTCTTTCTTCATTAATTCGTTCTACATACCCAATCCAGCTCAGAGTGCGCTTTATCATCATCGTCGTTTCCACGTTCATTTTAGCAGATTTTTATACTGTCCGGTTCGAGTACATATGTTTAAGTGTCCCATTGATATCGTTTTCTATTGCTACACGCCGTTCGATATATCTAGTAATTGTTCCATCATATAAAAAAATGTTACCCCAATAACAGAATTCCTCAATTTGTTCCAATCTTACATTGTTCACCTATACACGATTGTACTTCAAATATGAGAAGTCCTTGAAAAAAACGTTGTCAGATCAAATAACTGAATGTTTTAAAGACAGAAAAGTTAAAACAATAGTGTGGACGCGAGTTTGACATATGGCGTGATGTTGATGATGATTAGGTGTTTTAAGACACCATTTTAAAATCAGTGACCGATCTAGATCACTGTACACAACACAAGACACGGGGGCATAGTATAGTTATATCGCTTACACCTCTCCGATAGCCATCGGCAAAGCCTCCCCAGTTGTACGGCTACTTAGGATGTGTTCGAGCACCACCCTGGCCATTTCTTCTTCATCCCTTTTATTATTTGCTAAGGGTGGACCCTTATCACCGGCGATCAAGGAGGAATCTTCAATTGTGTACCATCAACCCTTAACGCCTTAAAACCCTGATGAAAAATCACTATTCTATTTTACCTGTCAGGTAAGTAAAATACTTGCACTGTAGTTATGATACGAAAGCCTTGGAAGGCGTTGAACTTTCATCGGATAGATGGCGCTCGATTTCCATCGGATGGAAAGCATACGGATTTCCCCATCATAAACAATTGACGAATTTTAGGAAGAATTGTTTGCTGGATGATTTATCTTCTCGAGGTGTTGGCCTACATGGAATATGTAGCAAGACAAGCTGAATTAGTTACGGACTTTTGAAATACGAGTTGACAATCCTCAACAATGTTGTGAGGTCAAACGTTTTTATTTTATCTGACAAGATTGTCAACCTCATCACTTTCAACAACGTCCAACTCAGTTATTGGGATCTACACTTTGAAGTTTACAAATTGTAGAAACCTCCGCTGTATACTTTCAAATATTATCAATATGATAATAATGTATCTTGTGCCTCATATTATGACTGAAATACTGCAACTTGCGAAACTGCACTGCTTTAAGCAGTTCTTTATCCTTAGAAATTCACGCAAGCACTTCCACATTTATAACACGATCGATCTGTCCAAGGATTTTTTGAGAATACATCTGTAGATCCTCATCATTCAGTGAACACGTATCCATTCCTTAGATGTGAGTATAGAAAATGTATCAGCGAACCATACCCATTCTCCATTACAAGCTTAAAAAAAGAATCCATTTGAATGAAAACACTTACGTATATCGTTAGCGCTGTTTTCGCATTCTTTTCTGAGGGGGAATTCAGTTTTGGTTTATCCACTATCCCAAACATTTATATTGATTCTCTGTTAATTTTAAGAATTGGACAGGGTGGAAGGATTTTCGATAATATTAATAATGTTGTTTGTTGGACGTAAATTTGAAGTCCATATTTATTATTTTTATTCATAGACGGCTGCAATAGAACAATTGATGTTGCGTAGGCCTTGGACAGTCTGCAAAAAGTTTAATTGAATAAGCTAAGGACATTATTTGTACACAAAATATATAAGAAAGTTTGGAGGTTTGAGGGCATGATGGTATTGAAATTATTTATTTTTGTTTTTTGGTGACAAAAAAATACCACTGGGTTTTAATGTGTTAAATATACACGTATCTTTGAAACGGTCCAATTCCTGAATAACTCATAGAGAAGGATTTCCTTTAACATATATTGTATCAATTTCTTTAACTATTCCTACCTAAGCTGCAAACAATTCTGTACCTAAAAGTAACAAATATTTGATTAACTTTTGTAAAAAGTAACGACTGTTTTGTATTCAGTAGCTACCACCTTTTGTGAGACTCGCCTTTTTTACTCCTTTTAAGTTGTGTTTCGTTTGCTTGCAAAGAAATATTTTTAAGAGAATTTGATATGTTTTTTTCTCCCGCCTTTCTAGCAATTGTCACCTTTCAGAGCGCGTCACTTTGGACAGAGTTTTAAAGAAAATTTCCATCAATTTCTCGTATAATTCTTTATCCGGTTTCGGCATTTTGTGGTTCCGTCGTTTGTGCCTTATTTTATTGATATTGAGCGGGGTTTATTCTACTTCTGAAAAAAATGATAGATTACAAAGGAAATTAAGGTTGATGTGTTGTTTTGTTTATTTAGAAAAATATTTTTTTTTCAAGATATTTATGTATACAGGTCAAGCCATAGAACGTTTGTGCGTATTTTTGAGAAATTTTAAAACAATAAAAATAAAACACATTTTACGATTTTAATCAAAAATATGTTTTCCTTCATTATCAACAACTTGTTGCCATCATAAAGGTAAGTTTTTAATTCAATTTGTGTAAAATTACTCTGTTTTTGAAGTAAAAAAAATGGAAACGTCATTTCTACTTCATCTTTATTGTTTATTTTTTTCCAGTGTTAAAAATTCTGAACATAAGAAATAAATAACAGTCACTTAGGACAATATCTGGCGAGTAAGGGGGATGAGGCAGGAGCTCCCAATAAAGTCTTTATTTTTTTGTTGCGCTGTCCGTGCCGTGTGCGGTCAAATATTATCACGGTGGTCACGTCATAACAATGATCACGGGCTTTAAGCGTAGTGTAGTATATGTGTGTAGTGTTTATATACAACAATATATTTTGATAAGAGTTCCCAAAAGGGTCGTCTTCAAGTACTTCCTACAACTGCATACGTCACCCATATATCTAACTCCAGATGCAGACCATATCTCATCACAAGACAAACAACGCCAAAAGCTCTATCCCATACTGGCAAAGGATTGAATTACTCTATTGTATTACACTTCCGTTGTATACAGTTCAACCTGGCGGGCTTATTGCCCTGTGGTAATATCTTCCAACGAACCAGAAAGATGTTCAAGTTGCCTTATGTGAAATCCAGACTGGAATATATTATTTTTAATCTGTAAGTTCCACCGGGATCAAGCAATGGTTGAGATATCTAGAAACGGTGTAGTTTATAAATGGTTTTAAAACCTTCAATGTTCTGACTCCATTCAACATGACACAATCGTGTGTTAGTAATGTAACCTCTGGAAGGTGTTGTAAGTTGAGATTATCGCGGTATCAGGCTTAGACTGCGTTTTTAAGGCAAACAGAGCAAATAGTTCGGTTATCTTGATTGTATTTTCCAAGTGTCTGGCCTTGTGATGGCGAAGTAGGTGTATCAAAAATCGTGGCGATAAGATATAACACTGTATATAAACAAATTAAATAAAAAAATTGTTATACTTAAATTATATAAAGGAATATTTAGATTGATGGAGGCCTAAGAAAATAAGTTTTAAAAGATTTGAAAAAGAAAACAATTCTTTTGAAACCGCATATAAAAGAAAATATATTAAACAAAGTGAAAAAAAAAACAGTTAAAACTAACATCATATACTGACAACTTGTTCAGTTAAATTAAACTAAACCCCCTAAAGCAAACATACTTTACAACTTTAACGACTCTATTAAAAACAAATTAAAAACTTGATGGCCCCAACACATAAAACACAAGTCTTTAAGGGATGTAATTAAAATTCTTCCACAAACCCTCATTCCAACAGCCCCGTTGTAATAATGTCAGAAATTTGATTCATATAACGCCGGTACAATGCGAAAAGCAACTAAGTGATATTTTTATTTGTTTTATCAAACACTGTTAATTCCACTGCATGTAACAGTATAATCCTACCGGCTTCAAGATTTTCCCCTCATCATCAGGCGAGCACAAACAAGACTCTTGTTTGTGCTCCCCTGATGATAAAAACCTTGAAACCGGTAAGGTTATACTGTTACAGAAAGTGGAATAAACAGTGTTTGATAAAAACAAATTACAATGTCTTTAAACCTCCACAATGTTAATGCCTTAACTATATATAATATATAAATGATATTTCTTTTCGTAACCTAGTTGTTAAGAAGCTTGACTTCCACTCTGAAATTTAGGGTTCGATTCCCGATGCCATCCGAAAAAAAGAATGCGTCTAGTAAAATAGTTTGTCAATTACAATACCCCGTAATCGCCGTGTGTGAGTGTTTTGTCGTTTCACGTGTAGCAGTTTTACTAATACGTGCAGTTACGACAAACCACGAGCTCCGTTTCTACTCGTATTCCAGATGATTTGTGAGGTGCATGGCCGAGCGGAAACGCACTGGACTTCCGTACGGAAGATCGTCAGTTCGAACGCCGCACTATGCTACTCTCTTCGAATGACAATAATTTTTCCGCCTAGTATTCGGGGGTATAAGGATACCATGACTTCGGTCATATATAATCTCTAAAAAAAAGGAAAAAATATGCCGGTGTGCTCCAATCGTCTCACTTCGGTGTGCCATCGAATTAATTACAGTGGTGGGACCAGTGAGTTCGATCGTGTGCAACAACTCACTCACTTGAAAAAACAAACTCCTTGGTGCAGCATCGCTTTACATATAAATAAATTATACTTCAAAAGGGAAAGTGAAGAAGTTTGCTTCGTATTTGCTGTGCGTTTGTGAATCAAACGAAGAGTTTAACTAAGCGGTTAAATGACAAATTACTTGTAACAATTGTTATCTAGTTGTAAGTTAGTATGTGGGTGTTAACTATTTCTAAAAAATCATATATTGAGATTATTAAAAATTTAACTACACGTAGGATATTAAAAAAATAAGTTAGCTCTGAATTATAATATATCAATTAGATTAGTTGTTATGATTTCGATTCGTTTAAAAGTACTCGTATATATGTTACAGCCTTTGGCAAATGTTCGTTTTATAGATTACTTCATTGAATTAAAATATGAAAAAAAACGGTTAAATGTTGAAAACTTAAACAATAATTTAACAAAAACTTTTGAATGCCTTAAACATCGCTTTCCATACGAATTAACGTTGGAATGGTGAGGAAATCTTCGACTGCGAAGCCCAGTAACGGCGGATTCCAGAGGTTGTTAACCTGACGATTCGATTACTGAATTTGAAGACAACAATGTATCCAAATCTCCAATTCGGATTGAACGGTAACAAAGTTTAATATACATGATTGAAGAATAAGGCCCGAATTCATAATATGACCTTTAAGGCGCAATTCGACTGAGGCAATATTGAACGACATGAGGCATGCGACATGTTTCTTAGTGTTGCCTGTTCCTCGGTGTGCGACTATGTGCCACAAATTTTAACAATGTCGCATGCGGATTTTGATTTTACGAATTGCATGCGCTTTGTCGCCAATACGTGTAGCATGCGTATTAAACAATTCCATGGAGACAACGTCAGTTTTGTACATTATGTATTGACAAACAATCACGGCGGCTGCATAGTTGGTAATAGTTTTGAATCGTAGAAAAAAAAAGGAAGCCACGGTGTTGGCGAAGAGAATTATATATTGGTAGTCAAGAAGCTCAGAATAATGAAAAGCTAAACGCATTTTTTTAAATTTTTTTTCCACATCGATTACAGTGCAATCGTATTTACTCGCTAACTGCTTCAGTTTATAATTTTTTATCCTGCTGTCTTTATAATCACTCATTTTATTATTCCATAACTCCAGTGAATTATGATAATCTACAATAAACAAGGTAGTTTTATCAATATTTCACTCCATGTCGCACGCTACAACCCACACCGATCCGTTGACTTTCGGATAACGGCGACATTGTTCGACACGCTTAAACATGTCGAAAGCTGAAGCATGCGTCTCCGCAGCAACAATCAACATGTAGCATGCTACAAAGATACTCACTTCTTGTCGTTTCGTGTTCTTTCGATTGAAAGACTGTGTGTAGCATGCGTCAATGCCGCATACTACATGTTGCCTAAATGTTGTATCAGTGGAATTGCGCCTTTACGCTTAACACTAAATCTTAACATTTTTTTACTGAAGAAATTAATACTTCAAGTCATCATCATCATTGTCAACCAGGGTCGATCCACTGCTGGATGAAGGTCTCCCCAAGTTGACTGCAAATACTTTGGAGTCAATACTTTAAGTAATTATCTTTATTTGCTCAAATTGTTTTTTATCACAAAAGTAAAACGTACACATTGAAAAAATAAATAAAGATTAAATTTCATCAAAAATGACATTTAAACACTTGTCGCATTATATCGACGATACGAGTACATGCAGACTTTTGAACATAAAATTTAGGGCAAAGTCCTTCCAGATTTATGTTGGTGGAAAATATGGCAATAAAGGATGAGGTCAAAGGACCAGGGGACCAAATAACGAGAAGGGAGAGGTTGGATTTTTGAGGGATAACCCCGACAGCCAGGGGTGAGAGGAAAAATTCCAATGCATTGGACGTATTTAAGGGTGGGTTTGATGTATAAGGGACAATATTACTTATTTTTATCCCGAGACTAAAAAAAAATTATGTTTGTTCAGGATTCATTAAGAATTTTGTGTACAACTATGATGAAAATATACAAATACCTAAAACCCTTATTTTGAAAGGATCATCATCAAGCCATGTTTCCATTGGTATAGACGAAAAGAACAAATATATACATCGTTCTATCCTGGAATAAATCTTTTTGGTTCTGCTACGTCCATACGCCTCATCATACATACTCGCCTATTATTATAAAGGATTTTCACTCCTCTTTCTTTTAGACTTTAATTGTTCCAATATTGTCTAGGTCTTCTTCACATCTTCTATACTACTTGTATAGATTATTTTTGTAAATCTTGCATCACTCATTTATAAGTTATAATAAACTTTCGTTGTAAAAAAAAACAACACGAGTTTATTGGCATGTGGCGATCTCTTCCAACCAACCAAAACTTAAATAAGCCTTAAATGAAAATCAAACTAGAACCCTTTTAAACAGTCTGGGAACCCCCAACACCCGTGATAACACACTGGTTTTGTCAACCAGGTTACGAAATTCGTCCATTTAAGAGTTGTAGAGTACTACATACATTTTCCCTTCATTTAAAATTTCTAGCCACTTAATGCAGGAAGGGAATGTTAAAAACATTCTCGGGCTACATATACCATAGTCACTTACATAAATACATCGTATCCCTTTTGAGGTACGCAGAGTAGATAGATCTCCACAATTTCTTATATGAACAAACAACATTTGCTTCATTCACAATCCTACAATTCGTCGTAAATGCTCTTCTATTTCACATTGACAAATGTATCCTTTACGACAGAATGATGTTTTAGACACAATTTTTTTTTTTTGCAAAATCTTTTGATTAGAAAGATAGTGGCGATAGAAAGTGTGAATTGAAAAAAAAACGCGTTGATATTGAGACAGTATTTTCTCGAATACTGGAGGAATTTACATCAAAAGGCGTATAGTCATAGAAAACACAGTCAATGGAACTCTAAAACAGATATATCAGACAGTAACGAAACCGTCCTGTATGAACTTTGATGAATGGTAGTGAAATGTGGACGCACAATATAAACTGCAAGACGTGAATGAATGTTGTAGAAATATGTGCACTGCGTGAATATATGGGGTGATAATGCATGACAGAATACGGAATAAACTAATAAGGGATGAATGTGAACTTAAGGCTGATGTGTTGAATAAGACGAAGATGAGCACACTGAGATGGTTTGGGCAAAGACTGACAAAATAAATATGCAGTGTAAATGTGAGCGGAAGGGGTCGCAGAGAAAAACATGGTTGGATCAAGTGAATGATATTTTGAAATAAGGAAATATTAAGTTAGAGAAATTGTATGAAAATGTGAATAGACGTAGAAGAGGCGGAGGATCTATGCTGAAATAGGTAAAACTGGTGCTCAGTTTTGTCTGCCTACCCTGACAGGGAAACGTCGTGATGGTATGTATTTATCTTTTAATTGGATTACATCTTTTTTTCTTTATAGCACAGGCATTTGATAGGAAAACAAGTATTATTTTTGATCTAGATCAAGTTGTAACATATATGTGCATTCCGTCGCTATGTAGTACAGAAATATTTCTTAAATTACAGCTTTACTTTAAAAAAAAAAATCAAAAGTAACAAAAAGAAAGTAAAAAAATCAGTCAGTTAAAGCATACTCTGTTCTCGGTCGGAAATTGAACGTTTCACATTCATAATTGCAATACGCAATACCTGGTGCGAATTTGAACAATTCGCAATTTTACGACCGATGTGTACCTTGACATCTGGCCATCCAGTTTCAGATCTCCTCACCACATTTCCTGGTATATATACACATACTCGCACCTTTGCTACAATACTGTAACAAGTAAAAATATTTCGCTTCTCGGTTCCCTATATAAGGCGCATTCGAGCCTTCAAATATTTCCTAGCGTTTCCTTTGTTATATCATTCCGACCCACTGGAGTGATCATGTCACAAATGTCTTAGTTCTCCAGTGTTCAAGTATAAAAAATTTGGTTGTAGAGACGAAATCAAATAGGACAAGACATATGATACGCATGGGTGCATGATCGCACTGAAATTCCGTGCAGAAAGTCGCCGGTTCGAAGCCCGCGTTGTTTACAACCCTCGACACATGACACATATACTTTTTCGCCTAGTATTTGAGGGTAAATGGATACCTATGACTGTTCATATCTATTATTTAAAAAAAATATGTATATACCAGTGTGCTCCGGTCGCCCCACTTGAGCACGGTGAGCTATCGAACTCAGTACAGTACCCGGCGGTAAGTAATACAGATGGATTTGTAGAACGTCGTCTTTATCGCACAATGCGCTAACAGTCCGGTACGCGACGACGCGACGGAACACGTGTATGAATGACAGAGACGACGTTCTACAAAGCCGAAGTTAGCCAATTATGGCCGACAGTCTCTTTCTTAGCCCGATGTGTATTACTTACCGTCGGGTACTGTACAGTGGTATGACCGTTTAGTTATACAAAAGTAATATTAAAAATATGTTTATTGACAGTAGCACAGTATTGTATTACACTTTCGTTGTACACAGTAAAACCTGGAGGGGGGCTTATTGTTGTAAGACTCCTGTCTTCCGACCACCGGGTCGGAAGACAGGAGTCTTACCAACTAGGCCACGAAGGTCGTCATAGTATGGACTTGAAATCATGAGAAATGGCATATACCTATATGTATATTTCAAGATAATGGCGAAGAAAATACAATTAAGAGAGAAGCTATCAAAGGTCTGGGCTCATCTCATAACATCCCTCAATCGAGATATGTTACATCTCGACCAATAAAAACCAAGCCCGGCTGCATGTTTTTAAGTCCACACCCTCAATTTACTGGTATGCAACGGTTCGTTTACTGAAAAAAGGAGAGAGGAAAAAGGAAACAAAATCTCCATGGCACAACACAGCTTCGCTTTCCAACTAAATTGACGGTGGTATGGCGAGGGGATCCTCGACTACGAAGCCCAGCAAAGATGCATGGGTTCATAGGTTTATAGGCTTTTACGTGGAAGTAATGGGCACTTTACCGTAAGGGAGTAAAGATTGGTCTTGGAAAAAGCTATAAACAAACAATACCGTCGTTCCCTGACACTGTAGGCAGAGGATACTATATAGCGTAATTCAATCACGACATCCATAATTCACTGCTTCTACGTCAATATAACATCTCATAGCGAGAAAAGTCAAAGCATGGAGTACTCCTGGACCAGGACTTTATGTGGCGTTCTGGTGTGGTAAGTGTATTTTTTTCTTATACACAAATACGGTTTGCTACAAATAATTTGTTATAACCACTGGAACAAATAATTTGTTACAACCACAGAAACATATGGAACAAAACATTGTGTCGAGTGGGCCTAGAAGGAACGTGTACCATGACAAGCTGAGGTAATTCAGGAATATTAAATACGAGCTGACAATCTTAAATAATGTTATAAGGTCAAACGACTAAAACACAGTACACCTTAGATTTTTTTTAATGGTATCCCTCTATATTTAATTCGGATAGGGTTTCGGTTATATAGAAGAGCGTGACCGGGAGATAATCTTATCGTACATCCCAGTGAGCGAATATTCAATATTGTTGTCAGATGAACTCTTTTACCAGACCTTTTTTTTGTGTACCATCGGGAATCGAACCCGACACCCGGGTGAGAGTCAAGAATATTACAACAAGCCTACAGAGGTCGTCGGTTATTGATTTTTCAATAATTGCATTGTATTAAACATTGTTTATATACAGTATAATCTGGTGAGGTTATTGTTATGTGGAAAAATCTTCCAATCGGCCAAATTTAAGTGAAAAGCAGACTGGAATTCTTTAAAAAAATAAATTAGGTTTCAATGGGAATTGAACCTGTAACCTACGGGATGAAAGGCAAGCGTCTTACCAACTAGTCCACGGAGGTCGTCATGGCCCATAGTCCAACTCGTTATCGCAAAACTAGAATATTTATGACAGTTTTGTAATAATGGTGCGATGTTATTGCGACACAGTCTGCAATATTGCGAGCCGTTTACCAATCCACCTGCCCAAGTGTGAGCACACGCCAACAGGGGCGACAGGTGGTTTAGACTCTCACAAATGGGCACAATAAATTCAATATGCAGCAGGTGCCCGGGTACTTAAGGAGGCTGCGATCTTGGGTGAACCTTCGCTGTATTACGGTATATGCAAGCGGCCGATGATGCTTCCAAAGGAAAGTGAATGTAACCTAATATTTGCTGCACGTTTGTGAATCAAACGTCGAGTTAAACTAAACAATTAAATGATTACAACTTTAAGAACCGACAGAAAAACGTCTTAATTTCTAGTCGGTAATATAACGAGTTCCATTCCTCTCCACCATCCCTTCCTTTTCCTTTGATTGATGATCTTCACTTTACATGAAAAGAAATGTTCGGGTGATTGTTCCTCTTTGTGGGGTTTATGGGCGTTTGCTCACGTATAGGTTCATAGATTTCGTGGGGATGAATAGTCATTTGAATGTTTTTTTGCGACCATGTAACTTGCTTCATTTACTTTTGCCTGGTTGGTTGGAAGAGATTGCCGCCTGTCGATAATCCTGCCAGATTGTTTTTGCAATAAAGTGTCAAATAAATAAATGATAAATTAATATGTAAGAAATTAAATATTAAGTTAATTAAAAATAAAATGACGTGTAGGGAATTAAAATTAATTTAGTTCAGTTTGGTATACAAAAAATATCAATTTGTATTTATTTATTTATTTTATTTAGAACTTTTATTGCAAATATAATCTGGTGGGCTTATTGCCAGGCGGCAATCTCTTCCAACCAACCAGACAAAAGTAAATGAAGCAAGTTACATGGTCGCATAAATCATTCATATGACTATCCATTCCCACGAAATCCATAAACACATAGGTACGTGAGCATATGCCCATAAACCCCACAAGATATCGCCTTTGGCAAATGATCATTTTAAAGATTTCTTTATTTAATACATTTTAAAAACCGTCAATGATTAAAACTTCAATTATAATTAAACCAGAATATTTGGATAGCCTTTATTCGTACAAATAAAAAAATAATATACAGCTAAAAAAATATTTGACTGATTTCAAAGCGTACTATGCATGTATACACATAATCATGCTATTTCATTGGCGGGGTAGATAGAGAGGACAAAGCGCCAGATGTTCCTATCTCGACACATATCCTTAGCCTCCTCCATATTCATACAACTTCTACATTTTTTCTGACCTGTCACATTACCTTCTTTCAAAATACCATTCACTCGATCCAACCATATTATCCTTGATCTTTCTCTCACACGCCTTCCACTCACATTTGCATTATATATTTGTTTTGTTAATTTTTATTCTTTCATTCGTTCCACGTGCCCAAACCATCTGATCGTGCTCTTTTTCATCTTATTCAACATATCATCCTTAAGTTCATATTTATCTCTAATCACTTCATTCCGTTATCTGCCATACATTGTTACCCCGTTCTTCTTAATGGATGCATTTCTACAGCATTTAGTCGGTTCCTATCAGTCATTTTTCAGGTCTACATTTCCCTCCAAGATATCAAATTTGGCACCAAAATACTATTATGGTATTATCTTAGCACATTTTGAGAGTTCGAGAATATATGTATTCGTGCCCCATTGACTTTGTTTCCTATCGCTACACGCCGTTCGATATTCCTCTTGACTTTTACATCGTTGCGTATTATATAATCCTTCTACTCATGATGGAGCATATAGAGTGGAGGCTTTCGTGGAATAATCGGTAAGATGCGTATTTTTCAACCTGAGGGATGCGAGTTAGTTGCTGTTGGTACCAAGTTTTTTTTAAAGAGGGTCGTGTTTGGTTTTCATTTAGAGTTCATTTAACAGCATGAAGATAATATTATCACACTTCGTACACTACGTTGAAGGAGAACGCCTTCCTAGTAGGTTGAAATGCATTACCACATAGTAATAAACACGCTACGTCATAAGGTATATATACATAAAAATTGCAATACAACACAATATATGTTAGGGTCATGGCGGTGATACTTTTGATTAATTTTTTTCTGTGTCTCAAATACAGACATATTATCACGTTGTATCCCTATCAGAGTAGGCAAAAAGGAGCCAGAGTTTTCCATTCACGACACTCAACTTTCGCCACTTCTACATCCATACAACTCAAACCAAACGTTTAATATGACTTTTTTTTATTCAAAATATAATTTACATGATCCAACTACACTTTTCTTTGTCGACCACGCATCACACTAACATTTGCACTGTATATTTGGTGTAAGTATTTCTTCATTCATTCGTTCTACATGTCCAAATCATTCCCTCTTAATCTTACTGAATACATCAACCTTAATTTCACATTCATCCCTACTGATTTTATTCCGTATTCTGTCATACATTGTCACCCCGTGCATTCTAACGCCTTTTTTTTATCTCAAATACCTTTTTTCCATTCACATAAAGAGGACTCCCTGATCGCAGGCTATTTTCCTCCCCATCCCAATGACTGTCCAGCCCGTTGGACCGGATATAATGCAAACGTAGACCCCAGCCCTCTCAAACGGACGGCGTTAGATGTCAAAGAGTGTGACCCGTCCTATTGGGTACCCCTCGATGCCACCGGTTTGGACGTGTGGAAAGAGTGGGGGGAACGGTGGCTAAATTCCGATTCCCGTTTTTTTCTTATGGACGGATTTTCATGATGACTTTAGTTATTTCTATTTTAGACGGAATGTTTCAAACGCAGAACGATTACTTTGAACAATTTCTTTCTGTTTTAGACGGTTATTGAAATGTATCTAACAGTGAATGATAACTTTACTTTAGCTATTACTGTTTTAAATGGTCATTGAAATGTATAGAACAGAGAACAATATATTTCTGTGTTAGATGGTTATTGTAATGTACCGAACAGAGAATGATGACTTCTGTTTTAGACGGTTATTGGAATATATCAAAAAGAGATCGATGATTTTTAGCGATTTTTGTCTAAGACGGCTAGTTGAATGTATCAAACAGAGAACGATGACTTGAGTTACTTCTGTTTTAGACGGTTATTGGAATGTACTCGTATCAAACAATGAATGACGACTTAATCTTTTTTGTTTTAGACGGTTATTGAAATGTATCGAACAGAAAACGACGATTTCAGGTATTTCTGTTTTATACGATTATTATGTATCAAACAGAGAACGATAACTGTATATACTAGTATTTCTGTTTTAGACAGGTTGCAAATTCGATTCCAATTTTTTTTTACAAATTGGTAAATTGTGGTTTTCCCTGTAGGCCTCTTAACATCTTTGTAACACGTTTTTGTTGTTTAAAATATTAAGCGTTTTTTCTGGTTGATCGGAAGAGATTCCTGTATAGCAATAAACTCTCCAGATATATAATGTACTAATGTAAAATTACTAATGTAGTCTCCAATTATAACAATCTACTAATGTAAAAGAATAAAAGGAAAAAGTATATTAAAAAGGCCTTAATTGAAAATAAAACTGGAAACCTATTTTTAAAAAATTGGGTACCAGCGGGAATTGAGCCCACAACACGAGACTGTTTGAATGGAGTGAAGGACATTGATTTGTCACTAAAATGGGACATCATGAATTTAAATCATTGAGTTAATTAAATCTGATGATATCTCATTAAGTGTTGATGATTGGCGTTGAGTTAATAAAAACTAATTGAGTTTTGATGATATCTTATAAGATATCATCAAAACTCAATTAGTTTTTATTAACTCAACGCCATATCATCAACACTTAATGAGATATCAACAGATTTAATTAACTCAATGATTTTAATTCATGATGTCCCATTTTAGTGACAAATCAATGTCCTTCACTCCATTCAAACAGTCTCGTGTTGTGGGCTCAATTCCCACCGGTACCCAATTTTTTTAAAATAGGTTTCCAGTTTTATTTTCAATTAAGGCCTTGTTAATATATTTTTTCTTTTTATTCTTTTACATTAGTAGATTTGATTATATGGCATTGGGTTTTTGGTTGGCAGTTTTGATTGTATGGCATTGGGATTTTGAAATCTGAAATCTCATTAAGGTTTGATGATATGGAATTAAATTTATTATATGTGATATCTAATTTTGATAATACGGTATTGAGTTAATCTAACCTAATGATATATCACTGAGTTTTGATAATATGGCTTGAGTTAATTACATATACAGTTATCTCATTGAGTTTTGATGATATGACATTGAGTTAATATCTTATGACACCTCACTAAATTTTTACAATACATTAAGTTTATTAAATATAATATCTCATTGAGTTTTGATGATACTAAAATCATCGTTGCTGAGCTTTGTAGTCGAGACCCTCGCCATTCCGACATCGATTCAGCTGTAAAATCGAAGCTGTGCTGTGGAGCTTTTTTATTTATTTTCCCTTCAAGTGAGTGAGTCGATGCACACCAGGAAACCCACCGACCACACCGCTGTACTGGATCCGATGACTTACAGAAATAAGACGATCGGAGCACACCGGAATGCATTTTCCTTTTTTTTTTTAAATAGATGTCCGAAGGCATAGATATCATTATACTCTTGAATGCTAAGTGGGAAAAATCCTGCGCCATTCGAGAGGAGTAAGCACAGTGCAGGATTCAAACCGGCGTACTTCCGCACGGAAGTCCAGTGCCTAACCGCACGGTCATGCACCTCTCCTCGTTTTGTTAGACATTAAACAAGTAACGTATAGCCGAAAAACACAGTTTAGAAGCGATTGAAAATTATGTCATTCTATCATTTCGGCATTTTCCAACGTATATAAGTCATAAAAAATTGATTGATATAAGATAGGCAATAGAATGGAAACTTTCAACGTACCATTCCTTCAAAATATGTATTTGATTACAACAAATGGCCATATAAAAAACTTCTTTATTTCTTTGCAAAAAAAACATATATTGCAAAAATAAAGTTCCTTTTGTCGAAATAAATCATTACTTAAATATAAAACTTGTTAACGATGAATAATAGTGTTTTTGGTGGTATGAAAATATAAGAATTTATATGGGTACGGCAAAATGTACGTCGGATTTTCAATTCTTTAAAACTTTCTCCACTTAACTTTGGATTTACATAAAAAAAATCTCATATATGGATGTCAAAAGTTTACAGGACGACCCAGATATACCTCTAAGGTCGAAGATTCCGGCCTTAACAAGTTAGGCCGTGTATGGACAGATGGAAATAAGAGTTTTTATGTTCGAATCCCGCGCTGTATTACTCCCCTCGAAGATTTTTTTCGCCTAGTATTCGGCGATATAAGGATTCAAAAAAAAAAAACCATGCCGATGTTCTCCGATCGTCTCAATTCAGGTGCGCCATCGGATATATGTAGTACAGCGGTAGAGCTGCTGGTGTAGACTGCTGGTGAGCAGCGGCTCACTTACTTAAAGAGGAGAAAAAAGAAGAGTAGAACTCTACAGTAAAGAACACACAAAAGCTCCAGACCACACAAAGAGATGTATGTTGGAATATACTAAAAGGGACCGTAAACGAAACATCTGAATTCGCAATATAATAAAGGTAGAAGACGTCATAAAGGTGTGCAAAAGAATAAAGTGGCAATGGGCAGGATACGCAGCCAGAATGTCAGACTCCCAATGGACATCCGAAATAATCCAATGACACCCAAGATATATAAAGAGGCCCAGAAGATGACCGAAGGCGCTGGATAGATGAGATCAAGGAGCATGGCAGCATTACATGGCACCAACGAGCAAAAAAACTGAACTATTTGAAGTCAACTTGGGAAGACCTTCATCCAGCAGTGGATTGACCCTGGTTGACAATGATGATGATGATACATATGGTATACTCAAAAGATTTTTAAATAAGCAAGTAAACGAAGTCGTCAAGTGGTGCGGAGTTTTTCTTTTCAAAAAACTTTCCAACATATTATTAGAAATCACACGATGGCGAGCTTTAGGGCGCAGAGCAAAGCGTGCCAGTAATTTATGTAGAAGAGGGAAAAGTTTGAAGGTTGTAGTTTAGATGGCATTCCCCGGGGAGTGTGGGGAATAATAACTAAGCTGCGAGGGAAGCATCACAACATTTTTTTAAATAATTTATATATACGAGTAATAATAGTGTCCAAGTTTTACGGCTTTAATAATACGGCTTCATTAGCGTGTGGAAAATTCTTCCAACCATCGAGAAAGATGTTTACACATGATTCAAGTCAAAAGGAGGTTGTCAATTAACAGATATTTTTTATATAATAAATCAATATACAGGGTGTCGCAAAAAAATATATCCACAATTTGAATGATTATAAATTCTGTATTTATTAACATACAGTTCCCTGTCAACGTTCACAATAAACTATTGGGTGTTAACATAAGTTGTGTCCGTTTTTTTCAAAATCAACGTTCGACAATTGATTTTTATTGTCTTCACTCAAAACATGTGGAACCCAAACGCCGAACTTCTGAACTTTCCCATTGATTTAAGATGGCGGTATACAGTCATGTGACTACAATTAATCTGGTCAGCCAATTCTACGGTTGTTTGAAGGGGATCTTCATGAATAATATGGTTTAAGCGGTCGTCATCGAAGTCCACTGATAGTCCGGAACGCTCCATGTCTTTCAGGTCGAAATTACCGTCTTTGAAACGCAAAAACCATCGACGAGCTGTCCTTTCATTCATAGCATCTTCACCGTACACTTCGCAAATATCGCGAGCAGCTTTGGCAGCTTTATTCCCTCGATTGAACGCGAACAGAAGGAGGTGTCGAAAATGCTCACTTTCGTCTACTTGACATTTCATTTTGAAGGCTTGTAATCAAATAAAATAATATATGTAACGTAAAAGCAAACACAATATCATGTAGAGCAAAAAATTTTCTTTCGAATGACGTATAACCTTTAACATTTTGTTTTACTTTTGGTGCTCATTTTTAAATTTGGAAAAAAAAGGACACAACTTATGTTAACACCTAATACATTATTTTTTTTTATACTTAGCGCCTGTCTTCAAACTGATGAACATTCTGGTCTTGACATTAGACAATGCTGGTAACGCCAAGCAATGCAATCATTCCATCTTGGTATTTGGGCGCATTCTCTTTCAATGGCTACTCGTACAGTACGGCATCAATGGTTTCAGATTTTTTAGCATAAATTTTATTGTTTAGAAATCCCCAAAAGAAAAAGTCTACTACCGCGTTTTCCTACTTCCAGTAGTACTTCAAAATACAATTTCTTTGTTCAAAATTTAGCCTGATTTCAGAGAGTATTTCTCAACAGTTAAATCTAAAACAAACAATCCAGCTATTAAAGTGTGGTCACATTTTTTTGCGACACCTGTTTATGTTTATTCAAATGTAAAAATTAACAATCACGACACTTTTTTATAATTAATCTTCGTCAACACCATCATGATATGCCCCTATTATAGAAGGCAGAGATGACTGATTTCCGCTTTTTTCTATTCTGGCACACGTCTTACGCTTCGTCCATCCACCTCGTCATGCATATTTTCCTATTATAAAGACTTTTCATACATTCACTCTTCCAATTCTGGCCAAGTGATTATATTGTATTACACACTACCGTTATATACCGTACAATTTGAAAGGTTACTTGCCACGTGGCTCTTCCAACCAACGAGAAACGTGTTTAACAGGTTTAGAAATAAAACTTGACTGAAACGATTTTTATTAAATGTAAGTATCGACAGTAATCAAACCCATAATCCTTGAGTTGGAAGACAAACGTCTTACTGAGTAAAGTAGTTGACTCTGTAATAAGTTTAAAACTAGATTAATGAGGTTTTTCGAAAATTTCGGCAGATACATTCGCGATTTCTTGATATCTCAAAAATTAAAACCGGAAGCTGTTAAAATGGGAAAGTCCGTAAGTTTTTACAAAATTTGAAATAAAATTTTAAAAAGGTATAATTCACGCACCTACAATTCACGTGGTATGTTAACACGACATAAATAATAATAATAAAAATGTTTTACAATTTACATAGTACCTTTTAAAGAGCAGATTCTCTTCAAGGGCGCTCTATTGAGGGATTCGAATCCACTGTAATATACATTTAAAATATTGCAAAATAAATATGCATAAACGTTTAGTGTAAGGATAGGAAGGTAATGGCATACGGCCATAAGATTAGGTAATCCCCGCATCTGCAAATGTTAAAAAATAAACAATTTGGTAAGAAAATCACAGAAAACGTACCAAGGTAAGCCAAACAATTTGATGAGAAAACCACAGAAAACGTACCAAGGAAAGCCGAACAATTTAATAAGAAACCCACAGAAAATATACCAAAGGAAGCCGAACAATTTGATAAGAATACCATAGAAAACATACCAAGGAAAGCCGAACAGTTTGATAAGAAACCCACAGAAAATATACCAAGGGAAGCCGAACAATTTGATACGAAAACCACAGAAAACGTACCAAGGGAAGCCGAACAATGTGATAAGAAACCCACAGAAAATATACCAACGGAAGCCGAACAGTTTGATAAGAAACCCACAGAAAACGTACCAAGGGAAGCCGAAAAACAAAAAAGCCTTCGTAGCTCTTCCGATATGTGACATTAATACATTCGGCTTTAGGTGTATTGCATTGTATTACACTACCATTGCATACAATACAAGCTGGCGGGCGTATTACCACGTAGCAATTTCTTCCAACCAACCAGAAAGTTGTAAGATAGGTCTTAAGTGAAAACCAATCTGAAATCCTTTTTTAAAAAATCTGGGTTCCAAACCGATTTGAACCCGCAACCTCCGGGTTGGGAGACGGGCGTCTTACCAACTAGGCCACAGAAGTGTAGTGTATGTGTGTAGTGTTTATATACAATCATACATTTTGATAAGACCTCCCAAAAAGAGTTGTCTTTAAGTGCTTCCTACAGCTGCACACGCCACCCATATCTCTAACACTCCATGACAATGGTGACATTGTAGATCTGACCCTACTGGATAAGGAGTAGAGAATGAGGATACATTGAGAATATATGATGGACATAACCAGTGCAAATGAGAATATATGATGGGCATAACCAGTGTAAATGAAAATATATGAGAAATTTTCTATACATTGAGAATATATGATGGACATAACCAGTGTAAATGAGAATATATGATGGACATAACCAGTGTAAATTAGAATATATGAGAATATATGATGGACATAACCAGTGTAAATGAAAATATATGAGAAATTTTCTATACATTGAGAATATATGATGGACATAACCAGTGTAAATGAGAATATATGAGAATATATGATGGACATAACCAGTGTAAATTAGAATATATGAGAATATATGATGGACATAACCAGTGTAAATGAAAATATATGAGAAATTTTCTATAAGTACATTGAGAATATATGATGGACATAACCAGTGTAAATGAGAATATATGAGAACATATGATGGACATAACCAGTGTAAATTAGAATATATGATGGACATAACCAGTGTAAATGAGAATATATGAGGAATTTTCTATACATTGAGAATATATGATGGACATAACCAGTGCAAATTAGAATATATGAGAATATATGATGGGCATAACCAGTGTAAATTAGAATATTATATATATTAGAATATATGATGGACATAACCAGTGTAAATTAGAATATATGAGAATATATGATGGACATAACCAGTGTAAATGAGAATATATGAGAAATTTTCTATACATTGAGAATATATGATGGACATAACCAGTGTAAATGTTTCATTATATTTTTTAATGAAAAAGGCATAACACATCTTGGATAGGTGTCCATTACGGGACGAAATAATTCTATGGGCAGTGCAAAAAGTTACCCCTTATAAAAAAGGGTTTTAGCCAGGGGTGCAATAAATAATTCCCGGGCACATCGGGGGTCGTAGCCCCGAATCCTTCACATATGGCGTACTTCGGGTGACTCTGAGGCGAGAAAACTCATTAAATAATAAATAATTTAAAAAAAATTTAAAATCAATTAATATACCCAACAATAATTTCCTTGGTCTTCCTCTACCACGCCTTCCACTCACATTTGCACTATTTATCTGTTTTGTTAGTATTTCTTTATTCATTCGTTACACATGCCCAAACGATCTCAGATTACTCTTTTTCATCTTATTTAACACATCAGCCTTACGTTCACATTCATCCCTTATCATTTCTTGATGTTTTGTAAGTATTTCTTCAATTTCTTTGTTTGACTTGCCCAAACCATCTCAGAGTGATCTTCTTCGTCTCAACAGATCAATAATGTCTTCATAGTCAACACATGAGATAAAAATTGAATAGGAAGAGCATAAAAACTGTTGCATCGACAAAAAATATTACTGTATCGAAAGTATGCGTCACACAAGTTAATATTTTTTTGTTTATTTTTTATTACGTGTAAACATAGTGAAATAATTGCTTTAATATCATTATATTGTAATAAAACGTATCTTTGCGTGGTTCTCGCATTATCGCTACATATGATCGGACGGCCCCTACGCGCGATAAACGCGTGGAAAGCGTTGAGCTTGCGCAAAGGATGATGGAGTGAGCAGTCCGATCTTGCGATGTGCGAAGGGCTAAACATAAAGGACGCAAAATACTCAACACCTACATCTGATCTTATAAATTTCTGTATTTATTTCCCTGTTAAATGTGTCGTTGTCGTCGCTGCTGTCTGTGCTCTTCGGTCATCAGTCTACAGTCCCTCGGACGGTAGTGAAGTAAGAGATAAAGAGCAAAGAAAGCTCATGAAGACTCGCCGCACGCTACGTCTTTGCGCCTTCTTCGCCGTCCTCTCCGGCATCGTCACCTCATCATTACCGTCTTCACGATCGTCGCTACACTGAGGCCCCCGGGATCTGGGCCACCAGGGCCGCTGACATGAGCGTTCGAACGCCTTTGGAGATATGTCACCATGCCCAACTATAGTCGATTCAAATGTCAAACAATGGCTCATCGAGCCTAAAAATTTCCCCATAAATTAACACACAAATACTTAATATAAGTATACACATATAAATAACACTGCACACACATATGACACAACCGTGGAAAAGGTATTCCCTCAAATCACTGACAAAAGATCTACGGTGCAGTAAAAAATGCACATGTATTAAAAATTTAATATAAGTCAAATAACTCGTTCAGTCAGTCAGTCACTATATTTTAAAACGTCATACTGTGTTTTTATTTCGACAAAGTTTTACCGGCCAAGGAAGAATCTCCACTCTTCACCGAGATTCATTGAAGTCACGCCGGAATCTCTGAGCGACAACCATCCACCTATTTTTCAGTATTTGTACCATTCTTGTACGATTTACAAAATACTAATAATAGGAAAGTGATGGTTGTGCCATGAGCTGTATAATTCTCCGCATTTTTATACGTTTACAATCCGCATAAAACCATGACATGCATGTGCCATATTTCTTTCTATAAAAAAAAACCTCCATATTAATTATATTACATATTATATAGACATACATGCATACACACATACATACAGACATATATTCAAAGTCACTTAAATACTTTGATGAGTGCTTTCTAAAGCCCCCAATCTTAGAGGAAATTTTTCTTTTGTTTTTAGTAATGTGATATGAAATATATCAATATCCGAATCAGTCCCGTTCAAAAGAGTTAAGGTCCTTCTAACAGGCATAGCAGCTGGAAGACCCGTTCTTGCGTATGTGATTAAAAACAGTTCTTGCCGGCGCACTTTAATGTAATTGTTAGGAACATTTAACGCTAATCTTTGTAATAATGCTGGACAGCTCACAACTCCTTGAACGAGTCTGACAATGTATACCAGGAGACGCAGATCTCTTCTTACGCTCAAGGAGTTATACCCGAGCATGCCCAGCAGGAACTGAGTAGGATAAGCCAAACTCACTCATATGGAGATATCGTACATATTTTTTTTGTACCTTATCCACCATGAGCGAGTTCTGCGCCCCCAGCGGGCTTCAAAGGCGAGCATTGAACTATGCCATGGAAGCCATTGAAAACAGTTATAAAATCAAAAATGTTTTAACAGATGTCGTTATATATGTTATAATTTAATAAAAAATCTTGGTCACCTTATGAGGTGGGTGGGAAATTTAGGATTTTGCACGGAAAACGTATGGAAATTACAAAATTAAATTATCAAAGGATAGACTCGGGGCAGCATCAATGGACGGGCATTCATAAAAACGTAAAATAGATCTCTTCTCAAAATAAAAGTGTCATTCTTCCCGCCGCACGATGTATGGAAAACGAACGTTTCTGTCACAATGAAGTGTCCAATGGTGTGAGGCGTTTGGTTTTAATTCTCTGTTTGCTCAAGTCCTTATTTTTTCGCGGTTGAATTATTTGAGAAATTTGAAAAATACTTTTTTAAAATACGGTCAAGTATTAAAAAAAACTGATCAAATATACACGGACAAATCATCACGGCGTTTACCTGCTGGAGTTGGCAGATAGGATAGAGCGTCATATTTTCCTACCTCGATACACATATTTCGACTCTTCCACGTCCATATACTTATACTGCTACAACAATATCTCATCCTTCTATCAAAATATTCATTTGATCCAAAAATACTTTCTTTGATCTTTCTAAACACTCACATTTGCACTGTATATTTGTTTGCTTAGTATTTATTTCTTCATTCATCCCCTCTGCAGTCCCTGCCCATCTCAGAGAGCTCTTCTTCATCAACCTTAAATTTACATTCATCACTTCAATCCTCATTTTATATTATTTATAGTCAAGGCAATAACATTGTGGAAGTTTAAAGACATTGTAATTTGTTTTATCAAATACTGTTAATACCACTTTTTGTAACAGTATAACCCTACCTGTTTCAAGGCTTTCACATCATCATCAGGGGAGCGCAAAAAAATTCAGAAACAGAATTCAATCTTGTTTACGCTCCCCTGATGATGAGGTGAAAGCCTTGAAACCGGTAGGGTTATACCGTTACATAAAGTGGAATAAACAGTGTTTAATAAAACAAATTACAATATAACATATATTATATATTTTATCAGTGCAAACATTTCTAAACCATTTATTGAACTCTTTTTAGTCTTTTTACGCGTTCACGTTTCACTAGCATACAAAGTAAACATATATTTTACCTCTTCTACAGCTATACACCTTCTCATTCAACTCCTAAGGTTCCTTTGACTTTTTACACATTTTTCTTTTAAAATAATATACAATTTACTTGATCTAACCTTGGTCTTTCTTTACCACGCCTTCCACTCACATTTTTAATATAATACATAATTGTTTTGTTGCCACATCTTAATTATTTTTTAATACATAATTGTTTTGTTGGCACATCTTCATTATTTTTTAATACATAATTGTTTTGTTGGTACATCTTCATTATTTTTTAATACATAATTTTTTTGTGGGCACATCTTCATTATTTTTTAATACATAACTGTTTTGTTGGCACATGTTCATTATTTTTTAATACATAATTGTTTTGTTGGCACATCTTCATTATTTTTTAATACATAATTGTTTTGTTGGCACATCTTTATTATTTTTTTGCACGTGCCCAAATCATCTCAAACTGATACTTTCATCTTGCTCAACACATCCGCCGTCGGTTCATATTGATCCCTATTTGAGTCGAGAGAAGAAATTCTGACACTGTATCCTCTTCCTACTCCAGCAGGAAAACGGCGTGATTGTATGAATCTACTTGTATTACTCTTTCGTAACGAACAAGACACCCCGGTGAACTCATTGCCATTATCTCCCGACCAATCAGAAAGACGTCCAAGAGGCATCAAGAAAAAAATCAGATCGAAACACTTTTAAAAAGAGGGTATTAACGGTAATCGAACTTACAACCCCAGGAATGGAGGGGTGACATCTTACCAGCTAGGCGACGAAGCAAAATTTCAACGCTTGGACTTTTTTTTCAGTAACCTCGTTATGTGCTACATTCTCAAAACGTTACCCTTTTCCACAAGGGAATAAAAAATCATTTTCGAATAAGCCTTCACCTTTTTTTCAACAAATTATCCCCAAACACTGTTCCCACTAAGAAGGGGCAGTTTATAAGAAAATTATAGCAATTTAGGCTGCACACCCTTTCTGCTGTAGCAGTTCTGCCGTTCTCAGAAAAACGGGGGCATCCCTTAAAAAATAAATCAATTGAATTAAATTTACAACCACCTTATTCATTTATATATTTCAACAAATTTATTGCTAATACAATCTGGCGGGCTTATTGCCAGCGGTAATCTCTTCCAACCAACAAATTAACTAAACCTGTCTCGTATATGTCACAGTAGAATTGTATTGTACAGTGAATGTAACCTTTTACTAGAGAATGTACGTTCCTTTCGTAGAAGTTTTCAGTGAATATGGAAGAAATCGTTCGTTTAAAAATAATTAATCCATATTGAATAGTAATTGTTTATACTCTCTAGTTTTGTTGTCTTTACTAACGAGGGTAAAAATCTTTCAATAAACATTTTCTTTACCGTAGCAAGTCAAAGAGTTATTTATATTCCCACGTCCAAGACGAATATTTAAAGTGTATCATATATGACAGAATACAGAATGAAGTTATTAGGGATGAATGTAAACTTTAGGCTGATGTGATGAGTAAGAGGAAGAAGCGCTCGCTGAGATGGTTTGGATATGTGGAGCTAATGAAAGAAGAAAGACTAACAAAACAGATATACAATTAAAATATGAGTGGAAGTCTTGTAAAAGTAAAAGCAAAGAAAGTATGGTTGGATTAGTTAAATAATTGTCTGAAAGAACGAAACGTAAAAGTCACAGAAATCGTTAGTTTTATAAGGATGTGGTTGAGGTAGGAGTCTGGTGGTCTGTCATATCTGCCTACTCTGACAGAGAAATCGCGTGATGGTTTGTATGAATGGTTGACTTGCTTGGCATATGATTTAAACAAAAAAAAAACACAAAATTTTCTTCGCGTATTCACAATTGTTTAAATAAAATGTTTTAATAACTTCAACACGTTGTTGCGGAGTTAGATGTTCCATAATAAATTGTTATCGACCACTCTCCACTACTGTCAAATATGAACTGACAAATGACAGCCAAATCAAAATAGCGGCCAACCAAAATCGGCCTAGAACTTAAAACGCATCCTGTATAAAGCGCCATTCATCTTGCATTTATACTACCAAATCTCACATTTCAAATTATAGAACATTTACTATCGTAGAGCAGTAAAAGTACACTTTCATATATGTTATGAATGCGAAAAGTTTTAACTAGCGTACATAATAATGTATTATTTTAGTGAAGGTGTATGTACATTCACTAGTAATAGTTCACATTCTTAGACCATTATGTTCCAATGTAACACATACATATATTCATCCTGTCTTGTAGCTCATGATTGTGCACCGTGACATCCATAATAGCCGCTGACGACTCCTCTCCATCCATCCCTGTACACCGAAGCTCGAAGGGCAGTTATTAAGGGTAGTCCAGTTGCGTCTCTCACTTGGTCAGTGTAACACAATGGAATTCTTCCTCTCGTACTTCGTCCGTCCACGCCTCCAGTAACCACAAACCTTTAGAAAACTGTCTCCTTGGTTACAAGCAAGATGCCCAAAGAATCGGAAGACTCGTCGTTACAAGCAAGATGCCCAAAGAATCGGAGGACTCGTCGTTACAAGCCAAAGAATCGGAGGACTCATCGTTACAAGCAAGATGCCCAAAGAATCGGAGGACTCATCGTTACAAGCAAGATGCCCAAAGAATCGGAGGACTCATCGTTACAAGCAAGATGCCCAAAGAATCGGAGGACTCATCGTTACAAGCAAGATGCCCAAAGAATCGGAGGACTCATCGTTACAAGCAAGATGCCCAAAGAATCGGAGGACTCGTCGTTAATGATGGTATATAAAACTTAAATAAAATTTATATTTATACATACACGAGTTTAACTCTGCGTTGACATAATATATCGTTTATGGTGACCAAAATAAAACACTGGTATAAGAAGCGCTCTACACATTGTTCTTATATCATTATCATTATAAAATTGGCGATACCACATACTTGCTTAGAATTAGAAAATGAAGCATAATGTCGAGGGGGGGGAGAGAGAAAATGGAAAAAGGGGAAGCCTAATTCTCTAGCGGGATGGCCACAACGTCGGCTCGAAAGTACCGAACTTTGCTACACCAACCCTCGGGGCATTTCCCATGGGGCGTCATCGACCGCCATATCGATGCATGTCGAGATACAAAATTTAAGAAGCGGGAGAGGATCCTCCTTGATTAAGAATCTCCCTTCCCCCAGAATCTGGTTTAAAGTTTGGTAAATTAACTTTGGGTATGGTGATCATATTGTGTGGGGATTTATGTGTGGTTTTAAGGGGTTTATCAGAGTGGAAAAGTTTTTCAGTTGACTTTGATATGTAGCCGAACATTTTGTTACGTCAATTTTTAATTTTCCCAAATTTTGAGATGAAGGGGCGTTGCTTTAAAATTGTAGGAAAGCATTGTTTCATGATAAAGTTAAATTCGTAATTCTTTTTTAATAACTAGCGGTGACAGGCTCTGTTGCCCAGTTGGTAAGACAACTTTCTAACAAAATTGGAGGTTGCAGATTCGATTCCATGCAATAATAATCGAGGATTTTGTATAATGAAGTTAATCAATAAAGGAGAGAAGATTTGAAATGCATGCACTGAGAATACTTAAGGTTACGATGTATGACAGAAAAAGGAATGAAATGTTTAGGGAAGAATGTTAGCTTAATGCTGTGTTGAATGAGATGAAGACGAGCATCTAAAAATTTGGACACGAAATCATATATTCCTAAACCGGACAGCTTCAAAATCTGGTCTACAGCAGTAATTTAGTAGGAACTTAAATGTATGGGAGTGAAACGTGGTACATTTCCACACGCAAGCTAGACAATTTGTACATCTAACTGTAATAATAATATTAATAAAATGACAATTTAAACAGCGCCATTTATAGAAGAAACTTTTTTCAATGTCGCTCTAACTGAGGATTCGAAACCACTAAAATTTTTGGATGAGACCTCTCAAAAAGGATTGTCTTTAAATACTTTTAGGACACTAGGAGACAGACCACCACAGAACCAGCAACGGTCAAAAGTCTATCACAATACATCGCCCTAATGGATTGATTTGGAACAATCAATTTAATAGATGAAGAAGAAACCGAACCCAAAGTTCTACTTCTCTCCAAATAAATATCCCTTAGACTCAGATTTGAAAGATACAATGAAAACATCCCATTAAGGGACTTGAATACAAAGAGATAAAGTTTGAAATCAATTCGTTCACGACACTTAAGTCAGTGTAGACTTTTAGAAGTGGGCCAATATGGCAATTTGCATGACTATCATACATCAGCCTAGTAGCTGCATTGAAAACAGATTGGAGTCGAGGAATTTGAGAATCAGGCACACCAGAATAAATTGAGTTACAAATAATCCAGACGCGACATAACAAATGATTTAGGAAGAGTTTTTATTACTCTTCTTGGAAGACATCGACGTACTAATTTTAACTTTCTAAGACTATAGAAAACTTAAAAAACCGTATAATCAATTTGTCTATAGAAGAAGAGTTTACTATCAAGACAGACACCAAGAAATTTGATGCAATTTTGTATATACTCGTAGATATCCGTAGCATCCCATCAAGAAGATGTTGTCTACATAATAAAGCCACCCAGAGAAATTCCATTTAACTTGGATTTAATTTTAATTTATTTCTCGACATCCAATTTGGCATCCAATTTGTATCTGAAATAAGACGAAGAACGCCAGTAATATGGAGTAAGCAGGTGAAGGAATCAAGTGAGGGACGCCTGTATACTGCCATGCAAGTGGCAAGTGAGATGTTTTGTCACAACATCCCCCTATATTGCATAGATAACACTCTCTAGTGATGACGAATAACAGAGATATATAATGATGAAAGTCACACTTACCTTCAGCAAATAAACAAACTGCAAAATAGATGTTTGTCAAAATAGTTATTATCTCACCTGCAACAAAAGAGAAAAAAAAAACTGTTAGTTGTTATTAAATAAAACCATTCTTGATGTGTGGGAGAGAAACGTGGACAAAGAAAAAGACTGGAAAGAACCGAATAGATAATGCAGAAATGCGTGCAATTAGAGGAATACATAGGGTTACAATGTATGACGGAATGCAGAATAAAGGGACTAGGGATGAATGCGAATTTAAGGCTGACGTATTGATTAAGATGAAGAAGATTAATCTGAGATGGTATGGACATGGCGAACGAAGGAATGAAGAGTTTACAAAAAAGCAGTGTAAATTTGAGCGGAAGGCGTGGAAAAGAAAGACGAAGGAAAATATAGTAAGTTCAAATGAATATTTTGAAATAAAATAATAGTAAAAAGTAAGAGGAATCGTAGGAGCTGTATGAGAGGGTGTATGGATGCGAGAACGGTGAAATATGTGTGTCCAGATAGCAAATTCTGGCACTCTAACCTCTATGTCTATCCCTGCATAGAAACGGCATGCGTGTAAATAAAAACACCACGTTTGCCATTCAATTCCATGTCCAGACTATAAATATTGATAGTGATAACATACTCGTATGTTTCCAGTAGGAGGCAACAGAAATCGCCCTATCATTCGCATCAATCAGGTCCTGCTCTGAGCATGTTGTTCCGATGTTCAGACAATATGTTAATCCTGTATATTCCTACAATCACATTCCGTGCCACTTACGTTAAACAAGCCCCATCTCTAGATGGTCACCTTGCATCAAGCCACCCCTACTCGGAGGCTGTTCAGGGTTCTACAGGTAGGCCAAGGCAGGTTGTCTCCTGATGGGATTTAGTGAGTCATCATTCATTCGTATGGTATCCTTCAACATACCTAAGTTTGAATTCAGAAAAATTGACGAGTAGTATCTTCGATCCCATTTATATTTTATAACACAACATTATCTTTAGCCACATTCATATTTCAATCTATCAAAACTAGGATTCAGAAAAATTGACGAACATTATCTTTGATTCCATTTATATTTTCTAACACAACATTATCTTTGACCACATTTATATTACAATTTGTCAAAATTACGATTTATACATTTTTACGAGCATTATCTTTGATCTGATTTATATTTTATAGTACAACATTAGCTTCGACCCCATTCATATTAAAATGTGTCAAAAATAGTGGGTTCGAATCTCGATTGAGAACGCCTTTGAGGTGAGTTTGCTCGCTAAACGGCGCTATATAAATTGTTATTTAATTAAATTATCAATATTTTTCAATCGGGTTTTCAACTACTGGAGTAAAGATGAAAAAAAATTAATATACGAGATCTGCAAGTGTAAAGCTTTCTTTTTGTTATATATGTATTTTATCGTAATACACTTTCGTTGTATACAGTACAAAATAATATATTGCCACGTGACAATATCTTACAACCAACCAAAACGACATTAAATAAGCCTTGAGAGAAAAAGGACAAAAAAAATTAAATGGGTTCTAATAGGAATCGAACCAACGACCACTGTTCATATTTATGACTTAAAAAATCTTGGTTTACTAATTCGTCCCGGCATAGCACATCATTATTGGTAACTTTTAACGAAGTTATAACAATTGCCAGGGCCTCAATAGATCTAGGTGGCCCATAATGGGCCCCCGCCCCTGTAACGGATCTGCCTCCACTTAAATACGACCGCTAGGGCGGACGGGAAACTGCCCCCGAAATTTAAAAAGGGTAGATTAACCCTTGTAGCTTAGGCAGACGGTGAGATGAGATAAAATCTCTCACTCATCCTCCCATACTATTCGGTTTAGGCGCTTTGGCGAGTGCTGAAAATACGAGAACTCAATATAAGATGTTTTTAAAACGTGAATCAATCATTTATGTCAAAATTTAATTATTAATATTCGATATTAAAAGACGGGTCGTGACAAAAAACAAGGTAAACGGAACACTTAATGTTATACAATCAACCGCGCTTTAACAATACCAGCAAAAATGACGACATATGCCGGAATGTTCATGCCCACCTTAACGTTTGTATATGGGAGTAAAGCATGCAGAATACAAGGTAGATTAATTAATGCACACTAAGAAAAAGGTGTAGAGTGTCAACGTATGAAAGAAAGTAGAACGCAGACACAAGCAATGAATGTACCATATACGAGTAGATAAAATTGATGTAATCAAGATGAAAAAGAGGTGCGTTGAGATCGTTTGGACATGAAAAAAATACTATTCAAAAGTTTATATATGATATACGAGTATATACACTTGAACGGAATAGTATCAAAATCTGCTATGATGATAGTCTTCTTCTTCTTAAACTTTCTATAGACTCAAGAGTCTGTTACTGCAGGATTGTCATCCTGTGATGCTGAGATCCAGCTATCTCCATCGTTTCGGGGGTCTTCCTGGTGGACGCCGTCTATCCGGCACCCCATGCAGATCTATGTATGGAATTTTTGTGGAATTCATTATCTGTACATGTTGGTACCAGTATCGTCGACGCTGTCGTCCCCATCTGACCACATCTTGGACCTCACAGACCTTTCGGATTGTGGTGTTCCTTACAAGATCACGCCAAATCTTCCCAGCAATAGCACGCAGAGTTTTCATTTCCGTTGTCCTTAGCATACTTTTTGTCCTGACAGTGCCCGCCCTCGCTTCGATGCCATATGTGAGGATAGGTCGCACACAGGTCTTATAAATGCGTACCTTGCTATCCGTTCTCATATCTTTATTCCTCTATATGACATCTCTCAGGCAGCCCACCACAACTGCAGCTTTATCTACCTGAGGCCTTACTTCTCTGGGGAGGTCATGAGAGCTGAGCAGTTCACTGCCAAGATATCTGAACTGGGTTGCTTGTTCAATTGGTTCGTCACGTACTGAAATTCTGCACTCTAGTGGGTCTTTGGAGAATGTCATACACTTGGATTTAGCTACCCACCACCCCCGCTGTTTTGGGGGACAAAATAAGTCCCCGTCCCGTGTGATCTGCACTAGAAGATCGAAATCTTCTTTATTTTTTTTATGAGCGCGACGTTACATAGTGACGAAGAAGCAACTGCCCAAAGCTATTCCTTCTCCGGTGGCGACACACCTGAGTGTGAAAAGAATAGTGGTGATGACGGACTTAAGGTCCAACATCACGGGAGAAGAATAATGGTTCATAGCACAGTAAAAATATTTTTACACAGTGGCTTAAGGTATGGAGTTTAGACAGTCCAGCAAGTTGCCAGTACTTTCACCGAAAATTTCAAATGATAACTATCCATTGACTGGCAACTACAGTAGCGCCCGAGCTTTTCGCACTGTCCTTATAATAACAGGCCGCAGGTCTAAAATAAAGAACAATTTTTACAGTGCCGCTTAGGGAGCAGACTCTAGTCAAGGGCGCTCTTAACAAAGAAAACAAAACATGTCTAGCAGCTACCGCAGAGCCCAAGCGAATATAATATAACCTCTTCAGATCTGAATAAACTTTCAGATTTTAAAAAAATATTCTTGCTTATGAGTGTATTATTTACACTAAATGCAACACTGTGTCGTATTAGTTTAGATAGATGGCGCCCACAACGTTCAAAGTCGATAATACAGAATCCTACACTTCTTTTGTAATCCCACAAAGTTGTTTACAGTATTCATATATTAACTATGTGTCCAATATAATGGACGTTAGGTCTGAAGAGGTTATGGTTAAGAAGAAATTTAATCGAAACAGGTAAAATGAGGGTTGTGTCTTTCTTTATAGCTACGTAAAATTCTCAAAACCCTTCTTATTATTTTAACTATTACTTTACTAAAATTCACACAGCAACAGAGAAGTAAAATTTAGTAAGTTGAAATTCATAACGGCCGAAATTGCGGGGAGGGCCTCAATTAAAAAGAGGGGTGGCGACTTAGCGAGTGAGCCTTCACAACCTTTGAGAAACTTAATTTATTTATTTAATTAAATTAAATTGCGGACACGCCGCCAACTTATTACAGGAATTATAAGGTTAGGTTGTTATTATTTTATTCATATGTTATACATTTTGAAAGTGTCCAACTATGATACGATAGGCCATCTTTCGTGATAGACATGATGATTGTGATGTCGGTCATTCTGTAGATGGGAAACGTCTGCGTGTATTGGTTTATTGTGTGCAAGATATGAAACTTGAAATTATCAGATAAAGGATGAAAGTAAAATTAATGCTGTGGAGATGCGTGCACTAAAGAAAACTTCTGGAGTGTCAATGTATGTAAGAATGCGGAATTAAGGCATCAGAAATGAATGCATGTTTAAAAAAAGGAGAAGAAAGGAGCTTTAACACTTGCCTTACTGTGCTAAAAAAATTCCACCAGCCACGGTGCTGGACGCTAAGCGTCCAGGGAAAAATGTATGTTTTAAATTAAAATTATGGAAAATCTGCCAGGTTATTTTTTTGTAATAAGCAATAAAAATAATTTAATTACGTATTAAAACATCGAATAATCAAATAAAATATAAGTCCTGGTCACTCACTATCCATCACAGGGTGGCAAGTGTTAAGATTGAATTATTTGTTTAGTCCATCACTGATATTTCACTTTATATAACGGTATAACCATGCCGTTTAAAGGTTTTCACCTCCTCACCAGGGGAGCACAAACAACACTGAATTCAGTCAAGAAACAGTGTTTGATAAAAACAAATTGCAATGTCTTCAAACCTTCATAGTGTTAACGTCTTAAGCATAAATAACCCACAACAACAGCTTTAAGATAATTGTGGAGATAATTAATGACGTACAATAACTAAGCGAGTATAGAAGTGCAAGACCAGATTTTGAAAGAAAGAAAAGTAGGAAAATGAATAATAGAAGGTAGTGCACGGCGAGATGTACGAATATACAGAGAGTGAAAGTTGTATGCTTGAATAGAAAAGTTTGGAAAATGGTTTTCTCTGACTATCTCGCAAGGGGCATGGCGTGATGATATTATGTTTGTATATATTACATTAGTGCAAGCCTTTGCACTTCATTATGCACGCAGTCTTGGAAATCAAACCATAAATTGTGATCATAAGGAGATCAAAGTTCTAATCTTCTACAGTCTTACGTTAGGCAGTTTTATACAAAGTTCTAATTAGCTACAGTCTTACGTTAGGCAGTTTTATACAAAGTTCTAATCTGCTACAGTCTTACGTTAGGCAGTTTTATACAAAGTTCTAATCTGCTACAGTATTACGTTAGGCAGTTTTATACAAAGTTCTAATCTGCTACAGTTTTACGTTAGGCAGTTTTATACAAAGTTCTAATCTGCTACAGTCTTACGTTAGGCAGTTTTATACAAAACGGTATTTTTTCATTCATTAAAAGTACTTCGAGTCATTTATCACAAACATATGTCCAATTCAAATTTCAAACGGCCTAAGAATAAAACCAGTCCGGAAGAATCCTCCAAATGTTCATCTTTTTAAAAACCATTAAAACGGTTATAAATTACAGATATAAATAAATAAATAAATAATAGGTTTATTGATAGCAACATAGTATGTACAAATTATATTTAAATAACACTTCTAAAACACATATATTGCAAATAATACATTAAATACAGAAGCTATCAAAAGGTCTGGGCTCATCTAATAACATCCCCTCGGCCAAGATACACCCCACCAATATAGGGTGAACCCAGCCACGGGGACACCAGATGTTTTTCAGCTTACACCCTTGAACACGTAAAACAAGAATATAAAAAAAAACAAAGAAAATAAATAGATGACAAAAAAAAATACATTCAAGAGAGAAGACACTAAAAGGTCCGGGCTCATCCCACAAACATTCCCCCGGCCGAGATACACCCCACCAATGTAGGGCGAGCCCGACTGCAAGAGCATCAGGGCATCAAGGGCATCATTTCATACCGTTTCCCCGTTGGGGTAGGCATTCGACAGAGCGCCAGACTTCCCTTTCGACATACGCCTTTTTCGCCTTTTCTACATCAATGTATCTTCACGTACAATATCTAATCGTTATTGTGACTTAACATTTTCTCGTTTCAAGATATCATACACTCGATTCAAAACTATTTCCCATTGTTTAGTGGTACAACGTTTACCATTCACATTTGAACTGTATATTTATTTATTTTGTCAGTATTTCTAGATTCGTTCATTCGATATGACCAAACCCTTTGTTGACTTTATTTAAAATATCAGTCTTACGATCACACTCATCGCCAATTACTAAATTTATAAGATTATAAATAAGATGTGTTTTATTTTTCCACATTTTTGCCATCTTTTTTTAATATGTGAATTCCCTTTTCTCGTTTACATCCATCTTAACCTCAGAAAATTCTTCTAAACAAATTAAACTTTTAAAATATTGCTCGAAAATTCCATCCCACGAGAAAACTATGAAAATTGAAAACATTAAAGTTACGCCTATAAATTGCTTAGATCGTCCCCTAAGACAAGCCAACAGACTTACTACACGCAGACTATATAGAATAGAAAAGAAAGACGGGAAATATGGCAAAAGGGAGGTCGAGAGAGAATAAATGGTGGGGAAATATTAAGAAAATGTCCGAAAGACGGTCTTTTTGCAGGAAATTTAAAGTAATTAACTGCGTTGATTAAAAACGCCGAAGCCACCGCTGAATGTCACAAATTTCAGCAGCCCCTAGGACTTATTAAAACTTAATGAACGGGTGACGAAGGTTTTCATCGCTTCATTCACACTGCTACGTCTTATTATGATGAACTAAAAAAATAAATACAGTAAATACCTTGTAATTTATTTTTATCAAACACTGTTTATTCCACTTTTTTGTAACGGTATAACCCTACCGGTTTCAAGGCTTTCACCTCATCTTATCAGGGGAGCACAAACGCACCCTGAAGATGAGGTGAAAGCCTTGAAACCGGTAGGGTTATACCGTTACAAAAAGTGGAATAAACAGTGTTTGATAAAAATAAATTACAATGTATTTAAACCTCCACAACGTTAATGCCTTAACTATAAACAACGGTAAATACCTCTTTCCATCGTTTTTGAAGAGACTTATTGAGTGAAATGACAAATGTGTAGAAAAAATAATTAAGGAATATATGATGAAATAGGAACATAATGAAATGTTTAGTATCCAAAAAAACATATTTACACATATATTGTTCGAAAATGTGTATTTATAAAAGTAAAATAATAAAGTACTACTGAAAACATAAACTACCCCTTTGTTTTTTGACGATTTTATATTCATAAGAAAAATTTCAGGACGTGGAAAAGACTTACGAGTCGAATAAACGCTGTAAAAATGCTTGAAATCCCAAGAAAATGGGGTGATCATGTATGAAAGAATACGAAATGACATGATTAGTGATAAATGTAAATTTAAGGCTGATGTATTGATTGATAAAGTAATTTCTCAGATGATGGAAGAGTTACGAGGGATATAGAATTGCGTGTAGCGATACGAAACAATGTCAATGGGGGCACATAAACATTTCAACTCGACCCACACAGTATCAAAACTGCTAAAATAACAATAGTCCACAACGACTTTCGTGACATTGTTGATAAGACGTCTGTCCCTAAATCGGAAGTTGCGAGTTCAAATCCCGTTGGAACATAATTAAAAAAAAAAGAATATCAGCCTGGTTTTCACTTAAGGTCACTATAACATATTTCTGGCAATATGCCCGCCAGGTTGTACTATATACAACAAAAATGTAATACAATACAACAATATTTTAATTAGTATCATCTTTGATGTGTGGGAACGAAATGTGGACGTGGAAATATAATGAAAAGAGTCGTATTAATGCGTGCACTTAGAACATAAGGTAACAAAGTATGACAGAATAAGGAATGAAGTGATAAGGGATGAATGTGAACTTAAATAAGGCTGATGCAGTAAGTAAGATCAATAAGCGCACTCTGAGATGGTTTGGGCATGCAAAACGAATGAATGAAAAAAAGGTTAACAAAAAAATATATAGTTTAAATTAAGTAAAAGGCGTGGTAGAGAAAGACCAAAGATATGTGGTTGAATAAAGTGAATGATATTTTGAAAGAAAAAAATGTAAAAGTTCATCAGGTGTATAAATTTAGAATAGATAAAAGATGTGTATAAGATAAATCTGGCGTTCTGTCATTTCTGCCTCTCCAGCAGAGAAACGACGCGATGTTTTATGTACATAACCAGCAATTGACGGATTTTTGGTTATTTACAAAGTAATAAATAGTATAACGTTATACCATAAATACCAATATTAAAAAAAATAATATTATTGTGGGTTCCAAAAAAAATAACCCACCAGGATTTGAAACACAACACACCCTTTTAATGTTATTCTCATAGCAATTGTAAGGTTGTGTACATTTCCAGCCCTTATTTATACATATATATTTAGGCAGTTTCCACCGCATCTCAAAATAACTATTTTTCAAGACCTATTTACCTATCGTGGCGTAAAATTTCCATTTTCTTTTCGTTTATCTTCTTCTTTTGTGACCACGGCTACTTGTTCAACCCCTAAAAGGCAGGGGTTCTCAATAAATGGTTTAGGGAACACTTTTTTAACACAAAATTTACAATACAAAATAAACAGTTTATATAATATCAATCGTTTCACTAAGCGCATTGCCTATTCTAAGACAGATGGTAGAGCTATTGCCGTGGCTGGTCCTGTAGCGTGAAATGGTCTTGGGCTCAATGTTGGATGGAATCTAACAACATTTTTTAGGAGGATTTATCCAAGATTAATTATTATATATGAACACTACACTTCATTACACCTGAAGCCGAATGTGTTACTTAGTATTAGAGATATGGGTGGCGTGAGCAGCTTTAGGAAGTACTTTGAAGGGTACCATACGTATACATAAACGAGTATAAGTAATTCGAACCAATAGGGTGAGGTATTATGATAGAGCTTTTGCCGTTGCTGGTCCTGTGGTGTGGAATGGTCTGCCTCTTAATATTCGATATATGGGTGGCATGTACAGATTTAGGAATCACTTCAACCTATTTTGTAAGACAACCGTTCTTCGGAGATCTTATCAAAATTTTGATATATTAAACACTACACAACTACACTAAAGTCGAATATAAAGGGTCTTTCAAATTGAGCGGTTTTTTCTCAATTTTTTTTTAAATTCTTGAATAAAACACAATTTGCTTCGATTTCAAAACACTTTTTATTGGTCATTGAAGTATAATGTATGACATTTAAACATAAAAAACAATATCCACCCTCTTGCAGCTCCACAGATGTACACTCTTTTGTCAAAAAATTCGATGACATTTTGGCTTAATTGCGATTCTAACTCACCAATAACGCGAATAATTTTGTCCTTCAACCCAGGAATTGATCGGGGGTCATTCTTATAGACGTGACTTTTCAAAATAATCCAACGGTGTCAGATCATATGATCTTGGTGGCCAATTAACATCACCGTTTCCGGAGATTGCAATAAATAAAATAATTCAACAATTTGAACGCATTGTTGTGATGTGCATGACTTCATTTTTATAAATTTCATACATTACACTTCTTAAATGTCACAACACCCAAGCAAGTTCGCGACGCCATCTGTGTTTTATCCAAGACTTAAAATAACCGCTCAATTCGAATGACCCATTATTGCTATCACATATCGGAAGATTAACAATGCTTTCTTTGTAGTTCATCTTCCCTTGCTAAGTTTTCTGCGGTTTTCTTACCAAATATGTTTTCCTAAACACACAGATGCGAGGAAGTACTTTATCTAATGACCGTAGCCACCACCTTTGTATCGTTATACTCAACTTATATATATTTATTTTCTAACATTTTAATCTGTCAATAATGATGTGTTCGATTCCCGAGTAAGAGGGCCTTTGAGCAGAGTCTGCTATCTAAACGGCGCTATATAAACTGTCGTTTTATTATTATAGATGACGTGCTCCCATGAAAATCACATACACATAAACGATACACACCAGCTGCAATGTCTGATAATTATTAGCAAAAACAATATTGAAAAACTCAAAATGCTAGCAAATGTTTGACTACGTGGTTTTATGCTGCTTCTCAACGTGTGGTAGTATTAGATTTACCTACGACGATGAACAACGAGTTACGTGGTTTTCTGTGTATTTTTATACCCGATGACTTGTTTTTACGGAACCGATGACAATTTTGATCTCGCCATGTTTTTCTTTATTTTTATCATTTATAAAATATATATTTTAGAGTAGCATAAGTGTGTCCAAATAAATTAACTGTTGTTTTTTTCGCAAATTATGTACATTTCTTGTCATGTGTAAAATATATTTAAAAAAAAAGAATGAATGCTCCAAATGATGAGAGAATGAATGAGTGCGAAAACCCTCTTTTAGACGGTCCACCCAAAAAAAATATTATTTGAAGATAAAATATTTCGGATGATAGTATTGATATAAAATAATGTCTAGAATCTACCTTGAATTTTGAAGACGACCGCGTGGCCTAGTTGGTAAGACGCCTGTCTTCCAACCCAGGTATTGTGACTCGAATTCCCGATAGAACCGAGATTTTCTAAAAAGGATCATTGCTGATTTTCAATGAGTCTTTTTAACATATTTCTGTTAGGTCGATTTGGTCTAGAATACGCACTTAATATTTTTAGGATGAACAAGAGGAGATGAACATCGGACCCCTGCGGGAGGATTTTGCCTTTAGAAGAATTGTTGCCTGGTTCCGGACTAACCTAGAAAATTGGGAGAACAAAGGATAACAGGTTAGAATAGGGAATGTTGCGTAATGGATCGAATCTCTGCATTTGGGGTGAGGAGTAGAGTTCATGCGACACTTGCTGTAGTGCCCAAGAAGTCTGATGTCTTACACCGAAGAGGACTATATTTATGGAACGCCCAGTGTTGTCCAGGTGGAAAAATCCTGAACGGAAGTTGTCTAGTGGCTTTGATACATATGAAAAAGAGAAATATAAACCAACCAGGTTGTACTCTATACAGCGAAAGTACATTGTTGTACATTTTTCTTAACGCTGAAAAAAATACAATCTGCAAAAGGTTTCTAACCACAGTAACAAAGGTCATGAAACCAAAGATAGCCATCTCTTCAAGAGAGGTAGACACAGGTACAAGGCATTGTGGAAGGGGTGGTAACATAGAGACACACAGAGAGACAGGGAGACAGGAAGATAGGAAGGTAGGGAGATAGGGAGAGGAAGGATGAGAAGATGAGGGGATCTGACATTTTAATCTAACAAACGAGTGAATTAATTGGAGCTAATTTTCCTGTATATTTTAATGTTCCAGGCATGGTAGTGCATTTAGATTAATATGCTTTTGTTATTTGGAACGCTGTTTTCTATTTAAAAACCAAAAATGTCTTTAAGTTAACAACAAAAATGTAAACAGGTTTTAATTTTTGTAAACTTACAAAAATATAAACGTGTTAAGTTTAAATTAATAAATTTAAAAAATCTAACCTCACAAAAGTTAGACGATTTTCGTATAAATAAAATATATCTATAATATAATGTCAGATTTCCTATATAGATGATTCAATCCTCAAGTGTTCAGATCAAAAATTGGCTTTCAATATTAAACATCTGGATATACGTCGACATTAGCGTGTTCAGTTGTCGAAGAAATGTACGTCAGTCATCTGTCATGTCAAATACTAATTGCGACGTCCCTGCCAGACAATGTGAGACGGGTGTAGATTCCAGCTCACACGAGCGAACGAGACAACACTAGCAATCTGTCATATTGAACAGGGGCGTCACGCACATGTGATATAAATGATACGAGAGAGTGAGAAAAGCGAAAAATGTACGGTTAAACGATGTTATGAAAATGTGATACGTAGAAATTAAGAAATTTCTAAAAAATATACACAATGAAGACAGGGTAAAATACCCCGACACAATAAATATTTAAATAAAAGCTTTCTAAAAATGAGACCTTGAAATGCGTGGGATTTCAAATGAAAAACATATTAAATATATTTTCTTTTTAACAGTTATAACAATTAGGGAAATATGCAAGGAATACGGGGAGATACGTGTACTAAAGAAATTATGTGGAGTGGCAATGTTTGAAATAAGGCAGAATGAAAAAAAAATTAAATTAATGCATGGATGATTTGGATATTTTAAGATGAAGAAAGTAGCTTTAAGATGGGTTGGAAATGTAAAAATAATGAACGATGAAAAATGACGACTATACAAGTCAGAAGTGCAAGGTGTCCGGCTTAGCTTTAATTGAGCAAATAATTTATTTTTATGAGTTACTCAAACAATTACCTGAAATTGAATGAAGGGCAATTAAAACATCGAAGAAGATAACAATTTTTTAAATAAATCAGTACACGCAAATTTAGAAGCCTCTTTTATTGCCAAAATATTCAGCAGTAAAAACTGCAGATTTACAACTTGGGATTTAAGTATATGTAAGACAATACATATAAGGGGTGAATGTTTTTTTATTTCTTATTAACACTCGCCACCCTGTGATGGACAGCGAGTGACCACGACTTATATTTTATTTTATTATTTGACGTTTTAATACATAATAAAATGATTTTTATAGCTAATTACAGAAAATAACCTAGCAGATTTTGCATAATTTTAATTTAAAACATACATCATTTACTGGACGCTTAGCGTCCAGCATCGTGGCTGGCGGAATTGTTTAGCACAGTAAGGCAAGTGTTAATAGGCAATCTACCCAAACTGGGATGATTTATGTAATCAAATTCAAGACATTATGCAATTATATGAGTCAATATTTTATTTTTAAATGACAATTCTAGACAATTTAAAGTTTCGGCTGACTAAGCTTACGTTAACAAATTTAACAATCGATCTATAAGTGAAAAAGTTCCACGAAGAAAGAAGAAACGCAACTTTCATTGGACGCGACAAAGATACAGCTTTTACCAAATCAAATATACTCGTATCTCACAGAGGACAACCGAAAAATGCTTGTTCTATAGTTTCATCATCCAGACCAAACTCGCAGCCGGGATTTTCCACAATACCCATTATGTTAAGATAACTAGCCACCACGCAGTGACCCGTCCGCAAACTACACGTGACAGACAATTCCATCTTGTTAATTTTCATTGTTTTTTTTTTGTATTTAAATCTCATACATTATCCTTAAATGACCAATAAAAAGTTTTTTGAAATCAAAGCAAATTGTTTGTTTTACTCAAGAATTAAAAAAACCGCTCAATTTGAAAGACTCGTTATCAACCGTCAAATGAACTTTTTGATATAAAATAATAAAAAGCAAACAAATAATATGGATCATTGACATTTTAGCTGTGTTATAAAATAGAAAAAAAACTAGTAAACGACAAACCAAACACAATAACATAACAAACCTTTACAATTTATCCCGGCAATAACAAGATTCCCGTTTGTATCCGAGTGTAAATCTGATTTTTGCTTCAGGCAACTTTAACAAATATTTCATTTAATCATAAATAACTCAGATTAGTGAGATTAAAAACAAGATTTAAATTAAAAAATCTGAGATGTCATTGGAGCGAGCAACATTATATTTCATTTTAAAGTCAAATTACCGACGATAACGTCTAGGTTGCGAGTTCGATTCTCGTTGGAACCCTTGATTTTTTTTAAGTGGATTCCAGTCTGGTTTTCAATTAAGTCCTGTTTAAAATGTTTCTGGTTGTTTGGAAGATATTGCCACATGGTAATAAAAGTCCGCCAGGTTGTTCTGTATACAACGAAAGTGTAATACAAAATAGTAGAATAACATACTAGAACGAATTTTTCATTTTACTCTCGTAAGTAGTCACAGTTCACATGAAAGTCCATGCAATGCCTATAATGATTGTCCTTTATTTATATGTTACGAGTATTTAAAAGTTGTACAATTAATTAGTTGGAACCAATTTTTTGTCGCGTTGGCCTACAAGGAACGTGTAACATGACAGACTGGGTTAGTTCCGTGCTACTGTTAAGTTGTTTTGTGAATAGTAAAATTCTAAAGACATGTTGTGTGATGTGGAAAAAAAAAAGGCACCACGCGTTGGAAGCGTGGTATGACAAATTAACATACACCGAGAATATCGACACTAACGGAGATAAAGTAAACAGAATCACGTCGCTCACATAATGTAGGCATTATTGAAATCAATATATTGCGTTAACGCGTTGTCGTGGGGTCTGCGGCAGACTTCTAACCTGGGGGTAAATAAATAATACAGTGGATACCTCGTATCGATATAACATATATACGGGATCATTATATCTCACATTGAACAGAACGTCTGAATGTGTGTCCCCGGGGTTATAAACCTGGTGCGTCATAAGCCAGGTTGCCCATTGGCTCAACTCTTCAAAAAAAAAACGTCTGAATGTGAACATAAGGCTGATGCATTAAGTAAGATCAAGAAGAACGCTCTGAGATGGTTTGATCATGGAGAACGTATAAATGAAGAATGGATAACAAAACAAATATACAGGTCGAATGGAAGTAGAAGAAGTGGTAGAGGAAGATGAAGGAAAGTATTGTTAGATCAAATTATGAAAGGGCATATAAGAGTCAAACAAATCGTATGAATTTTATAAACGTGGAAGAGGTGAAATGTGTCGAGATAAAAACTCTGGCTACTGGTTCTCTCTTCCTACTTCAACAGGGAAATAGGTTGATGGTGTGTATGTTTGTAAGGTCGACTATGAATTCAGGCTCTAGTCTTCATTTCATAGACATATAAAACAACTGTAACACTTACTCATAGACATATGAAACAATTGTACCACTTACTCATAGCCATATGAAACAACTGTACCACTTACTCATAGCCATATGAAACAACTGTACCAAAAATGAGACAATTATTCTAAACAACCTTAAAACCTGTTTTGATTGGAGTCACTGTTTCGGAAGAGGACATACTTCATAAACTTCAAAATTAAGAAATGTTTTTTTATTGAACAGGAAAAAAGAAATATTTTATTGAACAGGAAAACATAGAAGTTTTAAGAGGAGAGCTTTTTTTATATATAAAACAGAAAATTCGAATTTTGGATCATATTATTAAATGTTCCAGTAAATAATTGTTAATTTTATAAATAACAATGAATTGTTCACTTTTTACTTATTATATGTATCGTTGAAACTGGTATTAAAATATGTCACAATTAAGAGGTTATTTTAATGAACGACCATTGCATTGCACGAACAAATGTTCGTAGTGAAATGTAAGTTTGAAACAAGAATTTGCAATGTTTAAGTTTGTTGCTTGAAAATGTGATCAGCATATTTGCATGCAATGTAGTTAATATGTGCAAATTCGGAGAAAAAGGCATTACAAATTTGGGGCAATAGTGGTTTTTATTGGAAATGCAATGACAATATAAACTCGGTTATGTGTGTACTTACGGCCGTAACGAACAAAATGTGTTGCATAGTTACCGGTTTAATACTGATTATTTGATTAATATGATAATATAAGAATTTCTTTATTTTCCAAATATTATCGCTTTTTTTTATATCATACGATTATGACATAATACAATATAACAACGGCAAATAATGTATTTTTTGATAAAATATTACTTTACTGGTGAACAGAAAAGTATAAATACTAAAACAAACAGTTTATAATGAATGAGAACGCTTTGTTCTTCTTACAATTAAAATATTGACACTCAATTATAAGATTCAAATATCACTCTCACACACTTTTTGCTTTGTCTATCTAAATAAATAAATTTGTTTGTTTACATAATATATAACGTTTTCTGTCAATAGTATGTATAATATACTCTGTTCTAATTTCCGTTTTATAAAAAATCTACGTTATTCAAAATTTACAGTTTCGTTCCGGAAACTGTTTCTGCAAGACAAAGTTATGATTTAAAGTATAACAAACTTATTTTAATGGATCCAGATGATAAGATCGTTTCAAAAACAGCTGCAAATGATTCAAGGATTTTCGACGACCTCCATGGACTTGTTGATAAGACGCATGTCTTCCGATCCGGAGTTTGAAAGTTCGATTCCCGCTGTAACCCAGTTTTAAAAC
>OX463865.1:13902905-14169637 GCA_949825065.1 Odontocerum albicorne
CATTTTCAATGCATTTTTCGCGTTGTATGGATCATTTTCGCTCGAGAGGCACGCTAACACACACGACATGTTTTCTTGGTCGCAAAAAACACCATTGAAATCTTATAATATCTAGATTTATACGAACAGTTGTTAAGGAACAGCGTGAAATATTAATTAATCACATTCTAACGTACAAAATCAATTAATAAAACACTCAGATGTTTAATTAGAATTTATATCAAAACGTGAAAAGTGTCAATTTGTGTCAATTTTTTTGAACAATATATATATATATATTCTTAAATAAGATTAGCCGTGAAGTGAATATTGATATTAAAAATGTTGGGATTTAGCAGAAAGAGGAGTGTTATTTTATTGATAAGAATCTTATTCTTTGGTGAGTATTTTTTTATGTATATTCATATTTCCTTTTGTCTGTCATTTTTGACATTTAAAATCGGAAGACATTTTGGGCTTTTATGAATGAAAACGACGTGTAATTAGAACTGGGCTGGTCACGAACTACCTTAGAAATAAAACATTTTTTTTTTTTAATAAATGAGAAAACTAAGTAATTTTTTTTAAATCAAATAATTTCTAATCAGAGCGCAAATAAGAAAAAAATATAACGACAGATAATTTTTACTTGTTGTTTCATTACACGTTTTCTTATAGCGAATTTATGTTTTTTAAATATGGTGTTGTAATTGAAAATGTATTATTTTTTTAATTTATGACGATTGGTTGCGTTTCTTTTACAAATCGTCCTTATTTATTTCCACGCCTACTAGTTTTCATTTCAATTTTATTAAATGGATTTTGTTTGAAATATTTTGCAATAATCCAGATTGCACAACAAATGTTTTCCGTACAATGTCAAACGCGAAAGTCAATTTTTCTTTTCTTATATTGAAACAGGGACGAAATATGGAAACGAAATTGAAATAATCACTGAAAAAAATCGTTTTTTGTTTATTAAACGTCAAAAGAATTCGCAATTTTGTGAATTGAACGTCAAAAGAATTCGTAATTTCGTTTTTAAAAATCGTAATATTGTGAATTGAATGTCAAAAGAATTCGTAATTTTGTTTATTAAATTCGTCATTTTGTGAATTGAATGTCAAAAGAATTCGTAATTTCGTTTATTAAATTCGTAATTTTGTGAATTGAACGTCAAAAGAATTTCGTAATTTTGTTTATTAAATTCGTAATTTTGTGAATTGAATGTCAAAAGAATTCGTAATTTCGTTTATTAAAATCGTAATATTGTGAATTGAATGTCAAAAGAATTTCGTAATTTGGTTTATTAAATTCGTAATTTTGTGAATTGAACGTCAAAAGAATTCTTTATTTCGTTGATTAAATTCGTAATTTTGTGAATTGAATGTCAAAAGAATTCGTAATTTTGTTTATTAAATTCGTTTACTTTTAAAATAAAATAAAAAATCTAGATATAATTATGTAATAAAAAAAACATATCTGGAAAGCATTTTAATTTTCAAGTTAACAAAAGTGTCTTTTTAGAGATATATAATACATATCATCACATTATTTCCATGTCAGGGTAAGCAGATAGGACAGAGCGCTATCCTTTCCTATCTCGACACACATCTTTCGCCTCTTCTACATCCATACACCTTCTTATACAACCTCTACAAGTTTTCTGACTACGTTTCCTTATTTATCATTTTTAATTTGACCCAACCATGCATTTTCTCTTATGTCTTCATCTTTTACATTTGCACTATATATTTCTTTTGCTAGTCTTTCTTAATTCATTCCTTCCACATGCACAAACCATATCAGAGTGCTCTTCTTTATCTTATCCAACACATCAGCCGTAAGTTCACATTCATCCCTTATCACTTCATTTCGTATTCTGTCATACATAGACACCCCATGCATTCTTATAAGTGTACTCATTTCTATAGGTTTTATTCGGTTATTTTTTCCACATGTACGTTTCCCTCCCATACATCAACGTTGGTACTAAAATTCTGTTATTGACTATCATCTTAGTAGATTTTGATACTGTCCCATTCGAGTATGTATATTTAAGGCCCCCGTTTACTTTGTTTCCTATTGCTACACAATGCAGAAATTTAGGTGCAATGACACTTGAAGGTGGCATTGAAACCAGGGCGTGAAGAAGAAAGATTGAAATGTAACATATGTCGTAGACATACTTCTTAACCTTTCTTCACGCCCCGGTTTATACATGTGGTGCATGGCCGCGCGGACTTCCATAAGGAATGTCGCCGGTTCGAATCCCGCGTTACTCTACTCCCCCCCCTTTTTTTTTTTTTTTTTTTTAACCTGGCGAGTTTATTGCCATGTGGCAATCTCTTCCAACCAACCAGAAAGATGTTTTTTATAGGCCCTAAGTGTTAACCAGACTGGAATCCTATTTTTTTTTAAATCTGGGTTCCAGCGGGGATCGAACCCGCAACCTCCGGATCGGCAGACAAGTGTCTTACCACTTGAATGACATTGACATTTTTTCAACTAGTATTCGGAAGTATTAGGATACCTATGACTTCGGTCATATCTATACTTTAGTTCAGTTCGATTCCACCGCCAAAGCGATCTACATTAGAAGTTCTAACTCTTCTTCATTTATTTTTATGAGCGCGACGTCACATAGTGACAAAGAAGAAACTGCCCAAAGGGACTCATTCTCAGGTGGCGACACAACTGAGTGTCAATCTATACTTAAAAAAAATGAAAAATATGCCGCTGTGTTCCGATCGTCTCACTTCGGTGTGCCATCGGATCCAGGACAGTGGTATGGCCGGTGAGTTTGCAGGTGTGTAAAGGCTCACTCACTTAAAACAACCTCCACGGTACAGCTTCGCTTTCCAACTGAATTGACGTTAAAATGGCGAGGGTTAGGTTTGGTTAGGTTAGGCCATAAAAGATTAACCATAAACCTCTCCGAACTGTCTCTTGTCGATAATCTGTCGGTGATTCTAAGTTCTTTAAAAATGGAGGCGTTAATTCGCCTTGCTGTCCATGGAACTCATAATATTCTATTGTATAATATCCTTAACTGTCCCGCCGCCCACTCTTATCTCGCCGAGAATTTTCAGCGTCTTTCCAATCATGGATTACCGCTACGCTCAAACAGAGATTATTTATTGGCCTTTCCAGTTCACCGCTCCTCTTTCTTTACGCTGTCCTTTACTGTCCATGCAGTGAGACTCTGGAATCAGTTACAAACCAATATAAGACTCGCTCCGTCCTTGGCATGCTTTAAGAAGCGACTGAAAAACCTCTTAATTTCTAGTCAGTAAAATAACGTGTTTAATTCCTGATTTTTCTTTTCCTTTCCTCTCCACCATCCCTTCCTTTCCTTTTGATTGATAATATCTCACTTTATATGAAAAATAATGTTCCGGTGACTGTCCGTCTTTGTGGGGTTCGTGGGCATGTGCTCACGTATATGTTTATGGATTTCGTGGAGATGGATAGTCATTTGAATGATTTATGCGACCACGTAACTTGCTTAATTTACTTTTGTCTGGTTGGTTGGAAGAGATTGCCGCCTGGCAATAATCCCGCCAGATTGTATTTGCAATAAAAGTGTTAAATAAAGAAATAAATATTGGAAAGTGTCAACAAGTTACCTTTTTTATAATTATTACTGTGACCTGTACATGAAACCTTAACGTCGTTTATTTTGTGTATCGGACGTATGCGTCACCTTAAACATATCACTTATTTGTTTTCTTATTTTGTATAATATTGATATTTTTTATGTATAAGTTTATGTCTGTTGAGGTCCGTGCTGTCACGACCGTAACTGAAATGTTCCTTATGCGCGGTCATCGCGAGACAGTATCAAAAGTCGACCGGCCCATGCATGCGAAAACTTGCGAGAAATTTTCATCTTCAACAAGCTCTTATTTGCAGTCAACTTCGCTATGCCGAAGTTTATATTTAATTGTAATTATTGTAATTTGTTTCATCAAACACTGTTTGTTCCACTTTATGTAGCGGTATAACATTACCAATATCAAAGCTTTCACCTCATCATCAGGTGAGCACAAACAAGACTGGTTTGTGCTCACCTGATGATGAGGTGAAATCCTTGAAACAGGTAGGGTTATACCCAGTGCCGGAGCTCACTTCTGGTCAAGCTTTTTGTAAACCGTAAAAAAGGTGGTGGAGCGCCACTCCACTGCGCCCCACCGCAAAAAACCACTGACAGTGCTTTCATTAAAAAAAAAGGTGCTGGAGCTCACTTCTTGTCAAGCTTTTTGTATACCGTAAAAAAGGTGGTGGAGCGCCACTCCACTGCGCTCAACCGCAAAAAAGCACTTTACATATAGTGGAATAAACAGTGTTTGATAAAAACAAATTACAATGTTAATGCCTTAACTATACATAAAATATAATTGGAAATAATTAAAATGCTCATAAATATTGGCTGTTAACATAAGTTGTGTCCGTTTTTTTCCAAATTAAGAGAACAAGAGGACACAACAAAAAAAATTACAACAAATTAGGCAATTATGTATTCTACTTCATTATTTACAACTTCTTGTCAACGTTCTACAAGTTTTTCAATGCTTGTGCGATAAAAACCATCCGGTCTTGACTCGAGTAATTCGTCCAACCATGTCCGCAATTCGACGTCAGTATTAAAGGAAACGCCGCGCAAATTGTTCGAAAGCGACCGGAAAAGGTAGAAATCCGACGACGCGAGGTCTGGAGAATATGGAGGGTGCGGCAGGACTTCCCAACCAAGCGTTTGAATGGCGATATGAGGGCGGGTGTTATCGTGTTGCAGAATAACGCCATATTGCCGATCCGGCCTTTTTTGTTGAATTGCAGTGTTGAGCCGCCTGCATTTGCAGAATGTATAGCTCCGCGTTGACTGTCTGATTGCGTTCAAGTATATCGTAGTGAATGACGCCTTGCTAATCCCACCAGATGCAAATCATCGTCTTGCACGGATGTAAACCTTGTTTCGCTCTGAGCGTTGCTTGTTGACCATAACTCACCCATTCTTTCCGTTTTTTCATATTCATATAAAGGCACCATTTTTCATCACCAGTAATGATGCGGTAAAGGAACCTTTGCTTGTGACCATGCATAGCTCGATGATGCGCGAGCAAACCAGCAGAAATTGTCGAATGTTGATTTTTGTTGTTTTCACTCAAAATATGTGGAACTCAAGCGCCGAACATCTGGACTTTTCCCATTGATTTAAGATGGCGGTATACAGTCATGTGACTACAATTCATCTGCTCAGCCAATTCTACGGTGGTTTGAAGGGGATCTTCATTAATAATATGGTTTAAGCGGTCCTCATCGAAGTCCACTGGTCGTCCGGAACGCTCCATGTCTTTCAGGTCGAAATAACCGTCTTTGAAACGCAAAAACCATCGACGAGCTGTTCTTTCATTCATAGCATCTTCACCGTACACTTCGCAAATATCGTGAGCAGCTTTGGCAGCTTTATTCCCTCGATTGAATGCGAACAGAAGGAGGTGTCGAAAATGCTCACTTTCGTCTACTTGACATTCCATTTTGAAGGCTTGTAATCAAATAAAATAATACATGTAACGTAAAAGCAAACACAATATCTTGTAGGAAAGATCCTTTTCTGTATAATATAAACGTCTATTTTACATAAATTGTATTAAAATTTGCATAGCTGAAGAAAATATGTAGGAGTAGACAAAGAAATGAGGTATCGTAGACCAGATTCTGAGAATTTTATAAATTATTCATGAATTTAGCAAATTGAAATGTCGGATCCGATACTTTTGTGTAATAATTGAAAGTAACCATTAGCGATTCCGAATAAACAAAATATCCCACGTCTGTCTCACAATGTCCGATGAAGGATTAAGGTGTCCCAAAGTCGGACCGATACTCCGACCAAGAATTATCAACAGTTTAATCCCAACAGGCCGACTGACAAACAAAGGAAAGGCAGTCAATTATGTAATGAGGTCTTGTTTTGCGAAAGATGGTGCCTGTGTTATATCGTTAGTCTTAAAACATATAGTACATACTTCTATTGAGTATACAAAGTCCCCAATTTCTCACAATAAGTTTTGTCCAAAGACAATTTATAATATTGTCTATGTTTGTCGCATTGTTTATATTTTCTAGTTACATCGCTTTGTGGAGACAATTTAAAGAACGAAATTTAAGACTCGAAATCGCAAGTGAATTCGATATAAACTGATGTATTGAATAATATCAAGAAGAGCACTCTGAGATGGTTTGGCCATGTTAAATGAATGAATGAAAAACGACTAACAAAATAAATATACAGTGCAAATGTGAGTATATGGAGAAACAATCACATGCTAACCGAAAGTAAGGTCAGGATATATAAGACACGCGTCCGTCCCATCATGACATATGGGATAGAAGGGAGAGCCGATACCAACAGGACAAAAAAACCTTTTCAGAGTGGCAGAAATGAGAACCCTACGCTCCATCGCATGTAAAACTCTTAGAGATCGGATCAGAAATGAGACGATAAGGTATGTCTGTGGTGTTGAAGACATAGTGAGGTGGGGAAGAAACAGAAGGCGCTTCTGGAGAGATCATATGGACCGCATGGAGGATATAAGACTGGCAAAAATTGCTAAGACTGAAAACCCTAACAGCAGGAGATTACCAGGAAGGCCGCCGAAAAGGTGGAAGGACAGCTGGACGTCATCATCCCAGGACAGCCCACCGTCACAAACAGGTCATACGACCTAAACCAAGAGGAAGAAGAAGAATAAATGTGAGTGGAAAGCGTGGTAGAGGAAGACCAAGGAAAGTGTGGTAGGATCATCATCATTTTGTCGTGTAGCTCATGACTGAGCATCGTGACTCTCATGATAACCTCTGACGACTCCTCTCCATCCATCCCTGCACTCCGCGGCTCGAAGGGTAGTCCAGTTGCGTCTTTCACTTGATTAATCCAACGCATTGGGACAGTTCTTGTTGTGCGTCGTCCTTCCACGCCTCCAGTAACCACAAACCTGTCCAAACTAACTCCATATTCACAAGCAATGTACCCAAAGAATCGAAGGACTCGCCGGAGGAATATTGTCGACAATCTGTCGCTGATTCTCAGTTCTTCTAGAATGAAGGCGTTAGTTCACCTTGTCCATGGAATTCGTAACAACCTTCTCCAGCGCCACATTTAAAATGCATCTATTCTAAGTCTCTCGCTTGCTCTCAGAGTCCAAGTCTCCGCGCCATACATACGAGTATATATTGCGAAGACGAGGGACTTAACTTGGTGTAATTTCGTCATGATGGTGATGGTTCTGCTCTTTCATATCTTTTCCAGCTTTGATTTAAAGCCTCTTGAATGTTATTCACTTAAAGCGTCTTTAGTGTGTTTCTGGTTGGTTGTAATATATTGCAACATGGTAATAAACTCACCAAGTAGTACTGTACATACAAAGTAATATACCATATGATATACGGTACATATGTATATCTCACCTTGTTCCATCACTTGTGTAGCATTTTACTTGAGTCTAGGGTTCTATACTTCGGAAATTCTAGTATGGGTCCTTTGACAGTTGACAAATTTGTGAATATCATGGAAAAATGTAATGGAAGACCAACGGAGAACGTATATCTCAAGTACGTAGGGCGATTGAGAAAGACTCAGCATGTTATAGAACTCTTTATCAAGAAAATAAGAAAAAGGTGGTATTCAAGTAACTCTTGACAAGTTTATAAAGAAAACACCTGAAAGTACTTAAACACGCCTCGTTAACTTAATTATGTATATTGATAAATAAATATTTTTCATATACGAGTATTATTGATAAATAAATATTTTAAAATACAATTTTTGATGTTTTTATACGAGGCGTATCCAGAAAGTAAGTGCACTGAGGCTCTCACGACCGGATGGATATTATTTTCGACATGTTGGCTACACTTCCGTGTAGCCTGACCCTACCCTCCGCAACGAGACCGGTTCGAGGTCAGTACGTTGAGAAGTGTCGACGCGACAACACGTTTCGTGAAAAATGTCAATCCAATCTCCCGCCAAGTGCGAAATACGCGGCGTCATCCGTTATCTCGTTTGGAAAGGAAAACCTCCGGTTGAGGTTTATAATGAGGTAAAAACTGCATATGGTGATAAAGCTATGAATCGTACGAGTGTGTACAAGTGGTGTCGCGAGTTTAAAAGTGGCGTCACACCTCTTCACCCTCCGCCAAAAAGTTCAAAACCACAATTTCAGCCAAGAAAATCATGGCATCCGTGTTTTGGGACTGTCAAGGCATAATTTTAATTAAATATATGCCTCAAGGGGAGACCATCAACTCTGCAAGATACTGTGAGACCCTAAAAACATTGCGGAGGACGATTCAGAACAAGAGGAGAGGCATGCTGACAAAGGGAGTCTGCCTGCTGCACGACAATGCCAGACCACACACGGCCAACGCCACGAAGGAACTGCTCGCCTCGTTTAAATGGGATGTCCTGAACCATTCCGCGCATTCCCCTGACCTAGCACCGTCAGATTACTATCTCTTTACCTCCCTGAAGCTGCACATGGGTGGAAAAAGGTTTTCAACCGACGAGGAGGTAAAGGAGGAGGTGGAGAAGTGGACGGAGGGGTTGGCGGGAAACTACTTCGAGGAAGGCATCAAAAAGTTGATAACCCGCTTCACCACCTGCATTGAGAGGAATGGCGACTATGTCGAAAAATAGCTTACATATGTACTACGGTAACCACGTAATTTTTTTGTTTAAATAAAAAAAAATGTAACCTACAAAAATTCAGTACACTTACTTTCTGGTTATGCCTCGTACATCCCTCTACTTTCGATTATTCAACATTCGGTCACATTTTCAGGAACCAATTATGTGCGAAAGTCGAGGGCTGCCTGTACCACATATCAAAATGAATATGGGCAAAATTACTTCTGAGTGCTTTCATAGTCCAAGTCTACACGCCATACATGAATATTGAGAAGACTTAACTAGCACCAAATGAATATCATTAGAAAGAAGGAAATGAAAAAAGTAAAAAAATCATAGGAGAAAAGGTGCATGGATAAAAAAGGGCGAAATATGTGTGTCACGATAGAAGCGTCTATCATTCTCTCCTCTCTACATACCCGAAAGGGAAACGGCGTGATGGTACTCATATTTATAAAACTGGCTATTCAGCTTTGGGGTTGAACCAATTCGTTTCCATCATACTTCAGTCAACTTTGCTTCAGATGTGTGTTTGACCTTAATCTGTCCCCCAAATATTTTTTTCGACACCTTACCCCATATATCGATCATGGTGAGGAACAAAATGAGGTCATCACGTCTAAAGTGATATTGATATTCTTATATCAATATGTAAACGTTAATTTCGGTATCTACAGTAGTCCTCGTTATCCGCCAGATCCGTAAATGCGGTTTCACTTATCCGCGGTGGACGGTGTTCAAAAGCGCTTACATGAAAATTAGGTTTCTTATTAACTAGGCCACGCACGCTATGACCGTGAACAAGTGAGAATCGAGCTTTAAAGTTTCTTTATAAAGTCTGATTCATGTACTATATAAGTTATCATTTAATTATTCTAATGCGTGATATAATTAAATTGGTTTGAGTGTACAGGGTGGCCACTGAAAGACTGAAGGGTTAAAAAAAGTCATAACTTGTTCATTTTCAATCTTTTTTTATTTTCGTTTTTTACAGGTTATATACACACATTTTTACAGGTTATACAGTACGTCATTCGATTTCAACACCTAGCCATTTGAAAATGAGGAAGGTCAGCCAGAAAGAATCAACGGGGCCCTGTATAGGACAATGCTTGAATTTTTTTATGCCCAGGAGGTTCCAACAGGATAAAGTTACTGCGCACACTATAGTTCGGAAATTCTAGGATGAGTCCTGTGACAGCTCACAAATTTGTCCCAATACAACCTTACGTAATGTATTTACCTAAATAACTTGCTATTTATTAGAATTGAGGCTTATATTAAAGTTAATAAAATAATTGAAATTACTGAACATCGTTACAAGGTTGTATTGGGGCAAATTTGTGAGCTGTCACAGGACTCATCCTAGAATTTCCGAACTATAACAGGGTGACGACGGACCTCCTGCGAGAAATGGTTTTATATCATTCAGTATTTCAGTGGCCATACTGTACAATCCAGTCACGATTGTAGTCAGAAATTATAATAAAATGTCTGTTTTTTTTCTTCACTGTTTTCCAACGAGGGAAAATGTCAGTTACCACTATTTGCGTACGAACTCTTGGCATTTTTAATTTGACTGTTACATATTAATATTCTCCCACTAGCCCTATATTTATCTATAATAAATTTAATGTGTAGATTTTCCGTAAATTACAGTTCTTTTAAATCGATGTTGATTTTCTTACATGTTTTTTAGCACTTAACCACTGTGTATTTTTTTTATGTTCGCAAATTTGTGGACTGGATAAAAAAAGTAGTTAACAATATGCTTTATATTCGCGATGCTTATCGAAAAGAACGAAACAATGGACGTACAGAAAATACGAGTATAAATACACATTTACTGCAATGATATTTTTACAGGCATACTTGAAGTATGTTTATTCGATATTTAAAAAGAAATCTATAAAATATTCTTTTAACTTTTGAACCTTTTCGTGTATGTCTTCTAAATTAGACTTGGCATAATTTCTACTGTGAAAAGTTGCTGACAATAAGAATTTGATTGAAAAACGAGGGCATCGCACAGTGGGTTGGTTTAAAGTTTTTGGGTGAAAAAATTAACACATTCTATTATATTTTATTCACGATTCCGAAGAGATTAAGAATTAACAAATTCGAATATATCTGTATATATTTTTTTTACAGTGATTAATTAAATGTATCGTTAAATAAAAACATCGCATTCTTTCAAATTGTAATACAAGCGTTTTATGTACATTTTCATTATTTTTCTTGTAATATCTTCTTAGTTTTCTTTCTCCCGTGATATCGAACATTAAGTCCGTCGTCACTATTATTATTTTCACGCTCAAATATATCGCTACCGTTGGATAATTCTTTCTTCATCACTACGCGATGTCGCGCTCATGAATAAAATAAAGAAGATTTAGGTCTTCTAGTTTTGATCGCGCTAGACGGGGACTTATTTTGTCCCCCATAACAGCGGGGATGAAAATGAAATCGAGCAGAATTTATAATTTTGAATGTTTTTTTCCTAAGTTAAGAAAACTACTTTTATTCATTGTTACGATTTTTCGTACCACTGTGTGTTATATTAGGGTAGGAATAGAAACTCCACAGGTTTTTATCGCGTGTTTTTCGCCCATTAATATACAGGATGGCAGAAAGTAATTCCAGTTTCCATTACCAGTGACATTTACACCACACGCAACGCCATCGCCATACACAGTCTGAACATAAAACTCGGAAAATACACGCCATTTTTTCAACAAGTCCGAAAAATATTGTCAAATTAGCTGATTGATACAAACAATGTTGATTTTTTTTGCGATTTTTCAACAAAAATTCACAACTTCCGTTTCCTATTTGGTAAGACGCGTGTTTTTCGTAACATAAGTATTGGGTTCGATCCCAGTTTAATTCAAGAGTGCTATAAAGTAACTATAATGACCCCTTCTTCCATCTGAAGTTTTCGGGTTTTCCCAATGAGACCCAAAAAAATGGCTCCTAGTCTTGTCCAAGAGTTAGTCTGATAACAATATTTGCACGCTCTAGAAGTGTACGAGTGTTGTTTCCTCTCCACGAGCGGTAGCATTGCAAACACGTACGATGACGAATTACGAGTTATGTGCCTATTTCAGTGGTTTTAAAACTCTAAGGCTTGATTAACACGTTCTTCAATGTGTCCACATTGCTGATATACGAAGGCTAGATTAATACTCGTAGGACTAAAAACAATATTGCCTGTAGGTCACTCTCTTCAAGATGTCCGTATCACCAATTCAAATACGAGTATGTTGAGGGTGTACCATACATACAAATGGATGATTGTATGTACTTCAATATATAAATGAAAGAAAAGGGAATAAGGGATACTAGTCTGGTCTAAAAGTTTGTCTGGTAACAATACTCGCACGCGTTAGAATTGTACGAGTGTTGTTGCCTCCCCACAATCGGTAGTATTACGCAAACGCGTACGATGACGAATTGCGAGTCCTGTGCCTATTTTAGTGGTTCGAAAACCCGAAGGTTTGATTAACACGTCCACAATATGTCCACATTGCCTATCTACGAAGGCTCGCTTAATATAACTAAATACATTGTTGTCTGTAAGTCACTGTCTTCAATATGTTCGTATTACAAATGAGATATTTTGAGATTGTACAGTAAATGTATACACTTTCCCAACTGTTCTCGGTCTTAAAGGGTTGCGGTCTGATGGAACTGGAGGGCTCCAGCGTCGCGTCGCAATTATCTTTCTCGGTAAGAGTCAGCCGACGAGTATAGGTGACGTCCGCATTCACCCCTTGCCAGGGGTGACCCCTTGCCAGGGGTGACCCCTCACGTAATTATTAAAGCCTGCCTAGAGGCCCAGCTGCTAATTTGGCAACATCGATGGTCGTCATTCTCTCTGGGAAGACAGGCATTTAGTTGTTTTCCTTGCATCAGGGCGCATCTCGGCTCCCCGTGGGTACACCCAAACTATCGGACTACCCAATTTCTCTCTGGCCATGGGAGCTGTAATTGTAAACTCTTTATCTTCAATCTTGTCCCTTCGTCCTGTTGCAATTTTTGTGGCCATCTGGTCAATCCGCAGAGCACATTCTGTAGTACTGCGATGAAAATCGAGTCAGTAATTTCCGTAGGGCACTCCACTCAGGCCCCGGCCACACAGGAAGGAGCCTCGCTTGATGCTTAAAGCTATGTTGCGAGTTAGGTGACATATCCTAGCGTACCGCATTCTATCGCAGTGGCCACACTGCACGCTTCGCGCCACGTTGCATGACGATCAGTCATACTATCTCTGTGAATCTCCTAGCGAACAGACGTGTTGGTTAATTTACAAGATGGCGGAAGTTTTAATGACAGCTGTGTATAAAAGGGAGCCTTTGTGGAACCCATCGAGCAAATTATATTGTAGAAAAATGTACCTGTAATAAAACCACTTTGGAATGAAGTTGCACAGAAAGTAAATAAAGATGGTAAGTTATAATGAAATTGGTTAGTTTTGAGAGTGACATCGTGTGTTGACTCAACCGCTCCCAACTGTCAAATGAATTTGTGCGTAGCACTTTGGTGTGACCAGACATGAAGTCACCTAGTATATGATTCACGTAAAATATAGCTTAGCACCTAACGAAGCATTTTGGTGTGGCCTCGGCCTTAGCATTACATAAATTCATCAGACCGATTGGCTACCTCGATCTAGTGGCGTCAATAGATAGTTTTGTTGCTTTTGAAATTTCTGTAAAAGTACTGGCAACGAGGCCCATCTGCCAACTTGACAACATCGATGTTCGTCATCCTCCGTGAGAAATTGAGCATTTATTTTTTTTCCTTGCATCAGGGAGCGCCACGACTCCCCGTGGGTGTACCCAAGCTATTGAAATGTTCAATGTTGTCCCTTCGCTCTGCTGTTATTTGCGACCATCTGGATCCATTTGTAGATCATATTCTGTGGTGCTGCGATAGTAATCGAGTCAATAGTTTCCGAAGGGATTTCCACTGAAACTTAGATCGGTTCATCTTTGAACCGATTGGTTACTTCGATCTAATGGCGTCAAATAATAGTTTTCACGACTTTTTCACGGCACTCCGTCTCATCTCCCGTCTTCCAATATTAAATGCTTTGGAGGAAATATACAAAAAGACGATTGCCGATAAATGGTGGTCTTGTTAGACGGAGTGCGATCTAAAAACAAACATCTTATGGGGGACTGGACAGTGGGGTTACCTGAGTTTTCCCTACCTCGGAAGAAATTGTGTACTTTTAACAGCATCAGACGCAGAATTGGGAGGAACAGGGGGATGCTATAAAACGTCTTAATCCAGGTCAATGTGCAGTCTTGAGTAGAAGCACACATACGCATATTAACGTGTCTCTTGCGGGGCAGGCAGAGAGAACAGATCTCCAAACTTTTCTATCAAAGCACACCAATTTCACCTCCTCAACGTTCATACATCTTGTCATGCACAATAATCTATTATTCACAATTCTCACTTTTTTTTCCAAAATCTGGTCCATTTGGTCTAGCCATGTTTTCCTCGGTCTACCTCTTCCACGCACACCTTGCACTTCTGACTTGTATATTAGCTTAGTCTTTCTTTCATCATTCATTCTCTCTACATGTCCAAACCATCTTAAAGCTCTTTTCTCCATCTTACTTCAAAAATCCATGCAGTCATATCGGATGTCTTCGTTCCGCCTTCTTTCAAACACATTCAAAGACAAAAATATTTGTCTCATGAAAAAAATATATATGGCCCCATTCAAAGGAGACAGCCCGTGAAACAATGAAAAAGCACTTGGCAAGTTAGTTCTACTTATTACCAGTCTAAACATTTCTATATTTCTGTATCTTAAATAAATATCAGTAACGTAGAACCTAATCTTTTCCAACATAATTGAATTGGATGTTGCTCTTTTCCAACATAATTGGATTGGGTGTTGCTCTCTTGCAACATAATTGGATTGGAAGTTGCTCTTTTCCAGCATAATTGGATTGGAAGTTGTTCTTTTCCAACATAATTGCATTGGATGTTGCTCTTTTTTAACATAATTTAATTGGATGTTGCTCTTTTCCAACATAATTGGATTGGGTGTTGCTCTTTTGCAACATAATTGGATTGGATGTTGCTCTTTTCCAGCATAATTGGATTGGAAGTTGTTCTTTTCCAACATAATTGCATTGGATGTTGTTCTTTTCCAACTTTTGTTTTGAAAATAAAATTGAAAATTCAAGATACAGACAGCTGTTATATCTTGTAAAAACACGGGGGGGGGGGGGGGGGGTGAGATGGTCGACATGATTGGAACCTTTTCGTAAATTCAAAACAAAAATTATACACAGTTTCTTCATTAAAAATAATGTCGTTATGGTTGGTACCAAAGAGAAAAAAAATCGTAAAATGGCGGCTGTCTGAAAGAAATTTTATTTTATTTACCCTTTTTTTCAATATTTTTAAAAATAGTTAAAGAACCCATTTTACAAAGTAGGAACGATATAAAAACATTTATCAAAGTCTCATACCAAATTTGAAGGCAATCGGTTGGATAGAACTTGAGATTTTATGTCGACCAGGTCGAAAAGAGTAGTTTCGAGAAAAACGCATTTAAAGTTTTGAGATTATTGTCCGAGTCATTCTGATGCGGCGTAATTGCTGCCTCATTTATAGCTATAACTTCGTAAATATTGAGAATTTTAAAATTTCCGTTTTGAGAACATATTCTTAAAGGTCTAAACATTAAGAATATGCAAAAAAAGGTTTTTTCAAATTTCTAGAGTAGAATACTCCCTTAAACTAAATTAATTTAAAAAACACACGTTACAAACTTCGGTTAATTCATTGAACCTTCCGATTTAGAACGTACAGAAGACATATATTCTCCAACCCCGAGGCTATTTCTAGCTTTACTGTTTCTGAATATCGCAAGTTATTATTAAAACTTGATTATGTATTGTACTTTCAAAGGGCAACCCATGACGGCATCGCCTCACACAACACCCCCGCCCAACTTGAAAAGAAAACACATTAAGTAAACCAGAGCCGAAAAAAGGGTAGGGCAATTGCGGCACTACCCCCGAGCGTGATATCTGAAGGATGTAAAAATTATAGAACTCCGTATAACTTTGTTATGTTGCCTGTGACTATACCATAATGTGAATCCTAAATTTTATTAAATCTAAACTTATTTGAGTTCGTAATTTATTTTTATCAAACACTGTTTATTCCACTTTTTTGTGACGGATTTTCATAAAATATCTCTGATGTGGCCGATAAGTGTTAATTATTATTAATATTATTTTTTCATTCAATGCGTAAATGTATTACGGAGGAATACCTAAAATCTGAACCCAGTATTTATTATATTTATAGAGATATTAAAGTTTTTAGACGCAATGTGTGCTAGTTACACATCACAGGCCAGGAAGGGTTAAAGACATTGTAATTTGTTTTATCAAACACTGTTTATTCCACTTTTTTGTGACGGTATAACCCTACCGGTTTCAAGGTTTTCACCTCATCTTCAGGGGAGCGCAAACAAGACTGAGGTGAGGTGAAAGCCTTGAAACCGGTAGGGTTATACCGTCACAAAAAAGTGGAATAAACAGTGTTGGATAAAAATAAATTACAATGTCTTTAAACCTCCACAACGTTAATGCCTTAACTATAAACAACTTATTTGAGTTCTATTTATTTATCACTTTATTGAAAAATAATCTGGCAGGATTATTACTAAGTAGCAATCTCTTCCTACGAACCATACAAAAGTAAACAAAGAAAGTTACATGGTCGCAAACATATTTAAATTATTATTCACCTTTATTATTCAACATTCATCAAGAATATACATACTAAAAATAAAAGTGAGATATCAATCGAAGGAAAAGGAAGGAATGGGGGAGAGAACACGTTATACGAGTATAATTGACTAGAAAATATAATTTCAGTCGTTTTTCCGATTCTAATGACAAAGTGTGTTTAATATTGGTTTGTAACTGGTTCCAGAGTCTCACTGCATAGACAGTGAAGAACGACGTAAATAAAAAAGAGCAGTGAATTGGGAAGGTCAATAAACAATCTATGTTTGAGCGTAGCGCAAGTACATGATCGGAAAGACGTTGAATATTTTCGACGAAATAAGAAGGTGTAGCGGGACAGTTAAGGACATTATACAATAGTCTTAGACAAAAAGATCTAATCTTAGACAAGAGTGATTTGTTAGATATAACTATTCTCTTGAACATTTGATTTCGAATAAAATCAATTTCGATCATATATCGATGATTTTGTCGTCATTAAAACTCAAAAAATAAAATATTTGTCTCATGAAAAAAGTATCTATGGCCCCATTCAAAGGAGACAGCCCGCGAAACAATGAAAAAGCACTTGGCAAGTAGTTCTGTATCTTAAATAAATATCAGTAATGTAGAACCTAATCTTTTCCAGCATAATTGAATTGGATGTTGCTCTTTTCCAACATAATTGGATTGGGTGTTGCTCTTTTGCAACATAATTGGATTGGATGTTGCTCTTTTCCAACATAATTGGATTGGAAGTTGTTCTTTTCCAGCATAATTGCATTGGATGTTGCTCATTTCCAACTTTTGTTTTGAAAACAAAATTGAAAATTTAAGATACAGACAGCTGTTATATCTTGTAAAAACACAGGGGGGGGGTGGGGTAAGCTGGTCGACATGATTGGGGAACCCTTTCGTAAATTTAAAATTATAAATATTTGAAATTCTTATTCTTATCCGTTGATTTATATTGTGAGAAAATATTATAACAGTTTTACCTATTTCCGAAAAAAATGGCCCTCATATTATGGGAACACGTTTTCTAATGCTTCGTAAATTTTTTATTTATTTTCTCAATACAGGCATAGCGTAATTATATTAAAAAATACCAAAATTATTAACATTAAAAAAACAAAATTATATATATGCATACACATATATCATCACCATAATTGTCAACTAGGGTCGATCCACTGCTGGATGAAGGTCTCCCCAAGTTGACTCCAAATAGTTCAGTTTTTTGCTCGTTGATGCCATGTGATGCTGCCATGCTTCCTGATTTCATCTATCCAGCGTACCTTCGGTCTTCTTTTGGGCCTCTTTATGCCTCTTGGGTACCATTGGATTATTTCGGATGTCCATCGGGAGTCAGACATTCTCGCTACGTGTCCTGCCCATTGCCACTTCATTTTCTTGCACACTTTACACATATATTCAAAGTCACTTAAATACGTTGATGAATGCTTTCTAACGCCCGACACCCCTACCATTAGGAGTCCAGCCACGAGGACGTCAGATGTTTTTCAGCCCACATCTTAGAAGAAAATTTACTTTTGCTTTTGGTAATGTGATATGAAATGTGTCAATATCCGAAGCAGTCCCGTTCAAAAGAGTTAAGACCCTTCCAACAGGCATATCAGCTGGAAGACCCGTTCTTGCGTATGTGGTTGAGAACAGTTCTTGCCGGCGCAGTCTAGTGTAATTGTTAGGAACATTTAACGCTAATCTTTGTAGTAATGCTGGACAGCTCACAACTCCTCGAACGAGTTTGACAACGTATACCAGGAGACGCAGATATCTTCTTACGTTCAAGGAGTTATACCCGAGCATGCCCAGCAGAAACTGAGTAGGATAAAGCCATGGATAGACACCAAATTCACTCATATAGAGATATCGTAGATATTTTTTTGTACCTTCTCCACCACGAGTGAATTCTGCGCTCCAAACGGGGTTCAAATGCAAGCATTGTTTTCAAATACCTCGTTCCAGCTCTGATGTACACTTCAATGACGAACTTAAAAGTTTCGATACCTGTAGGTTAACGGCTTTCCGATATGGAAACTACCACTAAATACGCTATTATTGCCAAAAGCATCCATCCCATATTATAGACGTTTACAGGCATGACGATTTTGACAATCTCTGTAGTCTAGTTGATAAGATGCCTGTAGCTCACTTCAGTTCAGTTCGATCCCACCACCACCCACCCACATTGTTATGGGGGACAAAATAAATCACCATCCAGCACGATCTACAATAAAAGATCTAAATCTTGTTTATTTTTTCCGTAGTGTCTTAGAAAGAACTGCCCAAAAGCACTCCTTTGGTGACGACACACCTGAATATGAAAATAATAAAGGGTGTCCCAATAAGATCGCCAGATTTAGTCTCCTAGTTTGAGCTCTTGGACCAGTTGGATCTTGTAGGCATGCAGATCCATGCATGATCCATGCCTTGTAGGTATGCAACTCCAGATTTTTTGTGAGGATTCGCTATAAGGTGTTTCTTGAAACGTTTAATTCTTGTGAGTGATGACGAATTGATGTCCCTGGCCCTGGGGTTCCAGTAACACTTTCTCTCGCTGCGGCTATGTTTTCGAGTGAACGCCCGCTACGAGGACGCATGGCACGCGTGACTTATTGTCCATAATCGAACTTTGATGACTTATTTGGACCATTATATCTACCGAAAGTTCCACGAAGTTTACGAACTATTTCAGTACAACTTTCTCCATTTTTATAATGAGTTTTAACAATAATAACGCGTTGTTATTTCGTGTAACGTTCCATATTTACTAATCGCAAGATTGACAGATGTCACATATGAAACTTTTAGAGCTGCCAATTTTATAAAAAAAATGGCGCGAAATTTAAATCCGGCACTCTTACGGGACGGTCTATAGCAGTGACGACGGATTTACGGTCCGAAATCACGGAAGAAGGAAATTACTCGCAGCGCTGTAAATATACTTATGAAGTGGAGTTCAAATAGCCCAGAAAGTTGTCAATATTTTCACAGAAAATTTCGAATGCAGCCAAACTATTCTTAGACGCCAATAGATCGTAGTAGCCAATCGGTTCGAAAATGAACCGATGTAAGGCTGAGTGGAGTTTCCTTCGGAAATAATTGATTCGATTATCATCGCAGTACCACAGAATGTACTCTGCTGATTGATCCAGATGGTTTACGACATTTGTCAGACCAGGAACAATAGGAAGGAATATACATAATGTTAAAATGATGAAGAAATCTTCTATAACGCGAGTAGATGTCATTTACTAATTATATTTTAAAGCTCAAATAACACTAAATGAACAAATAACTTTCATTTCCAAGGGCATTGCTGAATCCGCAAGTACGTTGTTGCATATTGAAAAATAAAAAATGGCGTGATCTTATTTTCTTATTGTCCGTAGGTTGTTGCGTGGTAAACGTGAAGGAAACTAAATGAACTGTACGAGGAGAGATCAATAAATCAGCGGAATTAAGGGGTTAAGGGAGGGGGGGGGTAGTTCGTAGTCTAATTTTGGTAGTATTGTTTAAAATATCGTCGGGAGAGTATGTCAAACGTTAATAACATTCCAAGTATAGTATTGTTTAAGATATCGTCAGAAGAGTATGTCAAACGTTAATAACATCCCAAGTATAGTATTGTTTAAGATATCGTCGGGAGAGTATGTCAAACGTTAATAACATCCCAAGTATAGTATTGTTTAAACTATCGTCGGGAGAGTATGTCAAATGTTAATAACATCCCAAGTATAGTATTGTTTAAGATATCGTCGGGAGAGTATGTCAAACGTTAATAACATCCCAAGTATGAAAACATTGAGTATCGCACCGTCATTAAGTTTCTCACAAAATAAAGCAAAACACCTCAAATCATTTTGAAAAAGATGTAAGCAGTTTACGGAGACTGACTGACCTGGAAAACGATGGTTTACAAATGGCATAGTATTTTTAAGCAAGGGAGAGAATCGATTGAAGACGACCTGTTGAGGCCACTTCTTCAAACATCGTCATAAAAGTAGAAAAGCTTGTGCTGGAAGATGCCCGCCTAATCCAACAACGGCTTGCAGATATGTTTGGAGTATCAATGTTGAAGTAAAAGTTGACATCAATGTTGGAGTAAAACTCCTGCTATGTTATTATTGTATCTTTCCATGTCATGTTAAATAACCTACAACCATTTTGAATATCCTTCATCAGCATCTAAGGATATCAAATGTCAGTGTAAGGTGGATATACCCAGAATGTTCACGCTACTTCAAAAACATCAACGCGTCGAATGTTCACGACAGTTTTTAGACCTCTCCAGAAATAACAAAGATGAGATTTTGAGCTGAATCGTTACTGAAGATGAATCTTGGATTCATCATTATGAGCCTGAGTCGAACCATGAGTCCATGCAGTGGCATAAAAATGGCACACAGCCCCCTAAGAAGTTCAAAGTGCAATCGGCTGTAAAAATTATGACTACATTTTTTTGGGATGCGGAAGGCATACTGCTGATAGATTACAAAGATAAAGGCATCACAATAACTGGAGAGTACTACTCCGGTCTGTTGATGCAGTTTAAAGAAGCTGTGAAGGAGAAAAAGAGAGAAAAATGGACAAAAGGGGTGCTGCTTTTGCATGAAAATGCACCCATGCACAAAATTTGACAATTTTGTATTCAAACTCTTGCTATGTTATTATTGTATATTTCCTTGTAATGCAAAATAACTACAATAAATAAAGTAAGAGCAGTCGAGATGGGTATTGACAATGTTGTATTCTAACTCCTGCTATGCTGTTACTGTCTATTTTCTTGTCATGTTAAATAACTAAATAATGCAAAGGCAGTCGAAATGGGAATTTACAATATTGTATTCAGACTCCTGCTATGTTATCATTGTCTATTTTGTTGCCATGTAAAATAACTAAATAAAGTAAGGGCAGTCGAAATGGGAATTGACAATGTTGTATTCAAACTCCTGCTATGTTATTATTGTCTATTTTCTTGCCATGTAAAATAACTAAATAAAGTAAGGGCAGTCGAAATGGGAATTGGCAATGTTGTATTCAAACTCCTGCTATGTTATTGGGTGTACAAATAAGTCACCGCCGTTTGACAAAAGTTGGCGCCACCAGTAAGTTATGGTTAAAATTGTCAGATGTAAAATGTCATTATCGTAAGGTTGGACATCTGTCAACAACATGACCTTGAAATATTAGTGAATTTTTATCAGTATAAAATATTTTTTTGTGTTCGAAAATGTCAAGTTTTGAGCTGAATAAGCGTCATTTGCGGGAACTTTTGATTTACTTCTTCAATTTGAAGAAATCTGCAGCTGAGGCGCATCGATTGCTTGTAGAAGCATATGGTGAGGCTGCCTTAAGTGAGAGAAGTTGTCGTGAGCGGTTTCAAAAGTTTAAGAACGGTGAATTTGACATCGAAGACAAAGAACGTAGCGGAAGGCCGAAAGTGTACGAAGACGCGGAATTGGAAGTATTATTGGATCAAGATTCGTGCCAAACGCAAGAAGAACTTGCACTTACATTAGGAGTGACTCAACAAGCAATTTCACATGGGTTGAAATCATTGGGAATGATTCAAAAACAAAGAAATTGGGATTCATATGAACTGACACGGAGAAACTTTGAATGCCAATTTTCCACATGTGAAATGCTGCTTGCCAGGCATAAACGAAAGGGTTTTCTGCACCATATAGTCACTGGTGATGAAAAATGCATCCATTATGATAATCCAAAAAGGAAGAAATCATGGGGATCCCCTGGTCATGCTTCAACATCTACGGCTAAGCCAAATATTCACGGAAAAAAACTCTTGTTGTGTATTTGGTGGGATCAGCTTGGTGTCGTGTATTATGAGTTGCTCAAACCGAATGAAACCATTGCTGGGGCTGTCTACCGAACATAATTGATGAGATTGAGTCGAGCACTCGAGGAAAAGCGCGCCCACTACTACGCCAGACACGACAAAATTATTCTCCTGCATGATAATGCTAGTCCACATGTTGCGGCACCGGTCAAAACCTATTTGGAAACACTCAATTGAGAAGTTTTACCCCACCCGCTGTATTCACCAGACATTGCTCCTTCTGATTACCACTTGTTTTGATCGATGACGCATGGCCTGTCTGAGCAGCACTTCACATCATATGAAGATACCAAAAATTGAGTCGATTCGTGGATAGCCTCAAAAGATGATGATGATGACTGACGCGGTATTCGTATGCTGACAGAAATATGGGGAAAAGTAGTGGCAAGCGATGGGTACTACTTCGAATAAAACATGAGGTTCCGTTCTTTCACAATAAATGCCCATTTTTTTTATAAAAAACGGCGGAAACTTATTTGTACACCTAATATTATTGTATATTTTCTTGCCTTATAAAATAATTAAATAAAACCAGGGCAGCCGAAATGGGAATCGACAATGTCGTATTATAAAATATTGTATAATTTACTACTTTGGGTAGTTTTTTTTTGCGTGTTTACGTCTTCATGGAAACTACCCTCAATTATCGCATTCACGACAGCGACTTGGAAGAGTTGTGACGTCACTAAACCACCCCCGCAAGTTCGCGTCATTGACGTCACCAAAGTGGAACTTCGCGTGACTGCCACATTTATTGTACCGCTGGTGCTTTTCCAATTTTTCATTGACTGCTCCACGGATCTATTTAGAGAAAGTCATTGCTGACTACTAAACATTTCATCGAATCTAAATTTAGATTGAAATTCGTTATTATTTATGAATAAAATTAATGACAATGTGTTTGGATTCGTATGCGATATGCTCTGAATCTTAACATTATCAAAATATTGATTTAGTTTGATGTCGAAACACATCATAGTATAAATAGGCCAAAACCCGTCCGATGGTTGTCGTCCAAGAAAGAATACGAAAATTGAATTTTGAATACAAGAGAGCGAGAGAGGAATACTTGGATTATCTCCGAAAGTAATTCGAAATTTGAATCTCGGTGGGTCCGTGATAACAACGAATTTTAAATACTTAGCTAACAATTTTTGAACCGGTGTAAAAGGGGACGATGTATAAATGATATACGAGTATATAAACAAATTCTATATTTATGAATATATATTTTCATAAATGTAGAATTTGTTTTACTTCCGTGAATATTTCACGGGTTGCAACTAGTATTTATTTATTTATTAAAGCAATATATGTAACATGTAATATCAGGTCTGTAAATATGAAACAGGAATTCGTTTATAGAAAATACACATTTATTGTATGAAAATGGTAAAAAATATTTTATTCAAAGTATTGCCCATCGCTAGCTACACATTTTCCCCATCTCTCTCTGGCAATTTGTGGATGCCACGCCAAAAAAACTGTCGCTATTTTGAGGCAAACCAATCATCGAGCCATTTCCGTAAGAAGTGAAGCGCTGCTCAGCAAGTGCGTGTCCCATCGATGCAAATAAGTAGTAATCGGATGGAGCCAAGTCTGGTGAGTAAGCCGCATGCGAAAGTATTTGCCAACTAAACGCGTTTTCTTGGCCGGTTTTGCTGTGTGCGATGGTGCATTATCATGAAGCAAAATTACTTTGTGTTGCCTCTTTTGATATTCTGGTCGTTTTTCACGCAATGCTTAGTTCAAATCCATTATATGTTGTCGTTAGCGTTCAGTATTAACGGTTTCTACATACTACATATGTACGAGTATATACAAATTTATTAATTAAGAACTAACTTAAATTTTTAATAATCTTAATATTTATTTTCTTAGAAATAATATAGTTAACACCTATATACTAACTTATGACTAGACAACAATTCTTACAACTAATTATTTCTTGTAATTTTATTTATTTTTACACACGTACATTTCCACTCGTTAAGGCTACTTGCATTTCATCACATTCACTCAGACCTTGGTCCTCCCTGCTAATAGGTGGACTAGTGAACTAGTCAGGCAATAGTTTCAAAATATTATACACTTGATTTAACCATGCTTTCCTTGGTTCCATTTGTACTGTATATTTGTTTTGTGTAATTCTTCATTCGTTCATTTTATGTGCTCAAACTATCTCAGTCATGTCAAGACCTCCAGGATTGAGTGACAACGAACCCCCTATTTTACAGTATATACTGGTGCTTTACAATCCTATGGAAATTGTTCCGGGAGGCTAAAGTTATATGGTCTTCAGTGGTTTATTGATATGTCGTCACTGATGATAATATTTAAACGCTGTTTATTTTATTTCCAGTAATGTTATCTGTGAGCACAACGTGTCTACAGCTTGAGGGGTTGTCAACGAAGAAGCCCCGTGTTACCAAATACAGCAGAACTACCCCCATCCCCGGAGACCCCAATGTGAGTAGCCCTTCCTATAACATATTTTAGTTAAAACAACGCAGTATTACATTATATCGAGGAGAGATATCGAGCGACGTGAAGCAATAAGAACTAAAGTCAATGTGGCACTAAAACGCTGAAAGAGATTTGTTCGTCATAACGTCAACATTTATTTACTTTAGTGGCGCCGTTTAGTGCTCAAAGATCATACCAAGATATAACATTACGTAACGTAACGTAACATAAAAATATTTTACCGTTCTTAGACCATGAACATCAAATTTGACATTTATCAACATGTATCATTACGAGTACAATACTGATCACTCACGAGCAGCGGCGGCTGCTCTCGAGGTGCGTTGGTGCGCTGAACCAGAGAAATAATTCGCAATATAGAGAAATAGTCTCACGGTTTACTGTATGTCTCTGTCTCCCCTTTATGAATCTGCGTTTCCGTCCGGTGCATATTCGAGATCGCTCTAGTATGAATTGGCAAACTTGGCCTGTCAATTTGAAAGGAATATTTTTTTTAATAGGGATAGCCTATCGTACCATATCGTATATTAAAGCACCCTCGCGCCTAGCAAGAGATCCTCAGCACACACTACATAGGATAGCCTATTGTATATTAAAGCCCCCTTACGCCTGGCAAGAGATCCTTAGCATACACTACATAGGGAAAGCGTAACGTACTATATCTTATATTAAAGCGCCTTTACGCCTGGCAAGAGATCTTCAGTACACACTACATAGGATAGCCTATCGTATATTAAAGCGCCCTTAGGCCTGGCAAGAGATCCTCAGTACACACTACATCGGATAGCCTATCGTATATTAAAGCACTCTTACGCGTGGCAAGAGATCCTCAGCACACACTACATAGGATAGCCTATCGTATATTAAAGCGCCCTTACGCCTGGCAAGAGATCCTCAGCACACACTACATAGGATAGCCTATCGTATATTAAAGCGCCCTTACGCCTGGCAAGAGATCCTCAGCATACCCTACAAAGGGATAACCTATTGTACCATATCGTTTATGAAAGCGCCCTTATGCCAGATAAGACATCCTCAGCATACATCAATTAATGATTAATAAGCTATTAATATTTTAAATATGAATATAAAACATTGCAGGTGCCCCTGTCCGCCGGCAATCTGGTGGGTCCTGCTCCGACTCCGTCCAGCTCATCGCTGTACCGGGTGAACAGCACATCAGGCGCTACCTGTATCCTGCTCAAGACTGATGGCCTGCTGAGCATCAAATACAACAACAAGCTTGGCGAGAGAGTTGTGAGTATCCGATCATTATTGCAACCAACGTTTCTCCTAATTTTTTCGTTGTGTGTGCGGCCCATCAATTTATGATATGTGCAAGAAAAAAAGAGGTTCATTACAGCGCGTGGACTCTATATGGTGTTTCCATGTTCCGCACACATCTCAAAGAAAGGAACCTGAGAACCCATCATAAAATATCAAATAAAATATATAATTGCGCAAAACAAAATATGGGTACAAGTTCCTTTCTTTGAAATGTGTGCGGACAATTTTTAACAGATATGCGGCCGCATACGCGCACACCTTAGAGGGAACTTTGATTGCAACATGTTAACATTATTAAATTACTTTTACTTAGATTTTACAGTTGAACCGTCAAATATGGAACTATACAGTTTACAAAGAATGTTCTATTTCACACTGTGCAATACTTTCGTCAACATTAAACATATTTCATTTTATTCCATTCCAATTGTATTGACAACACCAGTGACAAACAATAGTGAGACTCTGGAACCAGTTACAAACCAATACTAGTCTCGCTCCGTCCTTGACATTCATTAAGATCGACTGAAAAAACTCTTAATTTCTAGTCAGTAATATAACGTGTCTCATTCCTCATTTTCCTATCCTCTCCACCATCCCTTCCTTTTCCTTTGATTGATGATATCTCACTTTAAATATGTGTATTTTTCATAAATTTCATAAAGATGAATAATTAATTGTTTGAATAGTTTTTGCGATCATGTAATTTCCTTTATTAACTTTTGTCTGGCTGGCTGGAAAAGATTGCCGCCTACCAATAAGCCCGCCATATTATTTTTACAATGAAGTGTTAAATAAATAAATAAACACGAGATCTAATAAAAATAAAGAAACAATTTATAGAAAGCTTTTTAGAGAGCAAATTCTCTTCAAGGGCGCTCTAACTTGGGATTTAGAGAGCAGGTTCTCTTCAAGGGCGCTCTAACTCGGGATTTAGAGAGCAGGTTCTCTTCAAGGTCTGGATTTAAGTCCACAATAATCAACTTATTTAAAATATTACAAAATATGTACGTTGTGTGTAAGGATAGAAAGTTTGTGGTTGCGGACATCATTAGATTAGTTAATAAACACTGTTTATTCCACTTTATATAACGGCATAACCTTACCGGTTTCAAGGTTTTCACTTTATCTGATGATGATTGTACAACACCGGTACAAATACTGTAAAATAGGTAGATGGCTGCCGCTCAATACTCGGAGATTCCGGTTTACTTCTTGCGTTATCGTTGAAAAGTAGCAGGGTGAAGAGATTCCTCTTTAGCATATAGAAGTTTGTCGTAAATAAAACACAGCAGACGTTCCAGAAACTGAGAATATATTTTGCTCATTTTTCGTTCCTTATGTGTAGCCCGTCACTCATCGTAAGCCCCTTTATTCGCCCGTGTATGCCGTCGCGGCTTACTAGATACTTGCTAGATACCATGTATACCGCGCGCTCTCTGCACGCATGGGCTGTTCGATTATTTATAGTGATTATTGCGAAGGCCACGCATAAGGAACATTTCATTACAATAGGTACATATATCAATTCTACAATATTAACACATTAATTACACAAATAAAATCATATATTTTAGGTGACGCATACGTCCGATACAATAAGATAAAAACCTTGAAACTAGTAGGGTTATACCGTTATGTTGAGTGGAATGGAATAGACAGTGTTTGACTAAACAAATAACAACATAAATATGTTCAAATGACGAAAAAGACACTTATTGACTAAAACCAATCAAGTTATCGACGATAAATAAAATATTATATGGTGAACAGCTTCAGAAATATCCAAATAGTTCAAAATCTAATATAAAACACATTTTAATTTTAAATTTAATAAGAGAAGAAAATATTATGATCTTCAGAAGCATAAACAAGACTTCCCTGATGATGAGGTGAAAACCTTGAAACCGGTAGGGTTATACCGTTATATAAAGTGGAATAAACAGTGTTTGACTAAATAAATTACAATATATTTAATCTTCCACAGTGTTAATGCCTTAATTATAAATAATATATAATTAAATAAGGTACAGTACCCGGCGGTAAGTAATACACATCGGGCTTAAGAAAGAGACTGTCGGCCATAATTGGCTAACTTCGGCTTTGTAGAGCGTCTTCTCTGTCGCACGATGCGCTAACACACCCTAGAACGCTTAACAACGACTAACAAATCATGATGGAACACGTGTATGAATAACAGAGACGACGCTCTACAAAGCCGAAGTTAGTCGATTATGGCCGACACTCTCATTCTTAAGCCCGATGTGTATTACTTACCGCCGGGTACTGTATCAAAAATCATATTTCGGAAGAATACCGCAAAAAATTACCAAGATCCGCAAAATGGAGGCTTTTTTGCATTACGCATTTTTACTCTGTGATTCACCTTTTCATTAAATTAAAGTATATTGTAAATGTTTTATTGTTGATAGTATAAAAAAGCTATATTAAGTTTCTTAAAATAAATGAAATTCCAGGAAGCTGATCTCTTCGTGCCGGATGCAGCAGCTGTTTCTGGAAACTGCAGATACGAGGATACGGAGACCATGACCATGGCTTTTAAAGGGTTCAAGTTATTGTGGAACTTTGCTAAGGTAGGGAATACTTTCTGCAATTTGTTTTTATCTTTTCATCTTCCGTGCGGAAGGTCACCGGTTCGAACACCACGCATGTGCGATGGGTGCGATGTGTCATTAAATAATATTCGTGACAATTGGTGTAATATGTCATTAAATATGTTATTTGTACTTGTGGCAACCAGTGAAATATATATTCTTTGTTCTTGTGACTGCTGGTGTAATTGTCATTATTTTTTTACTTATGGCAGTCAATGTGATATGTCGTAAAATATGTTATTATTATGTGTGACAGTCAATGTGATATGTCCTTAAATGTTATTATTACTTGTGACAGTTAATGTGATATGTCCTTAAATGTTATTATTACTTGTGACAGTTAATGTGATATGTCATTAAATGTTATTATTACTTGTAACAGTCAATGTGATATCTCAATAAATATGTTATTGTTATTTGTGACAGTCAATGTGATATGTCATTAAATATGTTATAATTACTTGTGGCAGTCAATGTGATGTCATTAAATATGTTATTTTTACTTGTAACAGTCAATGTGATATGTCATTTAATATATTATTATTACTTGTGACAGTCGATGTGATATGACATTAAATATGATATTAATACTTGTGACAGTCAATATGTTATGATATGTCATTAAATATGTTATTATTATTTGTGACAGTCAATGTGACATGTCATCAAATGTTATTATTACTTGTGACAGTCAATGTGATATGTCATTAAATATGTTATTATTATGTGTGACAGTCAATGTGATATGTCGTTAAATGTTATTATTACTTGTGACAGTCAATGTGATATGTCATTAAATATGTTATTATTATTTGTGACAGTCAATGTGATATGCTATTAAATATGTTATTATTACTTGTGACAGTCAATGTGATGTCAATAAATATGTTATTATTACTTATGACAGTCGATGTGATATGACATTAAATATGATATTATTACTTGTGATAGTCAATATGTTATGATATGTCATTAAATACGTTATTATTATTTGTGACAGTCAATGTGACATGTCATTAAATGTTATTATTACTTGTGACAGTCAATGTGATATGTCATACAAAATGTTATAATTATGTGTGCCAGTCAATGTGATATGTCGTTAAATATGTTATTATTATTTGTGACAGTCAATGTGATACGTCATTACATGTTATTATTACTTGTGACAGTCAATGTGATATGTCATTAAATATGTTATTATATTATTACTTGTGACAGTCAATGTGATGTCATTACATGTGTTACTTTTACTTGTGACAGTCAATGTGATATGTCATTTAATATATTATTATTACTCGTGACAGTCAATGTAAAGTTATTAAATATGTTAGTTTTACTTGTTACAGTCAATGTGATATGTCATTTAATATATTATTATTACCTGTGACAGTCAATGTGATATGTCATTAAATATGTTATTTTTACTTGTGACAGTCAATATGATATGTCAATAAATATGTTATTATTATTTGTGACAGTCAATTTGATATGTCATTAAATGTTATTATTAATTGTGACAGTCAATGTGATATGTCATTAAATATGTTATTATTATTAGTGACAGTCAATGTGATATGTCATTTAATATGTTATTATTACTTGTGACAGTCAATGTGATATGCCATTAAATATATTATTAGTAATCGTAACAGTGGGTATGATATATAATTAAATAAAACCAATTAATAATTTTGCAGACTCCAGGTGGCGAGCGCTGGTACGTGACCCGCATCCAGCTGATGTACAACACGGACAACAAGCTCTTTGAGCACGTAGCCAAGGCAGGGATGAGCGCAGAGCTGGGAACTCCGGCTAAACATCCTGCCCTGCTGTTCCCCACTCCTGTGGGAAAGTCATATGCCTGTTCACAGGAGACTGCTATCATGCTGGAGAACCAAGATGCTGAGTAAGTATTCAGTCTTACTGTATGATATGTAGTATGACATCAAATAGATCTTCAGTCTTACTATATATATATTAAAGTACTGACATCAAATAGATCTTCATTCTTACTATATATAGTACTGACATCAAATAGATCTTCAGTCTTACTATATATAGTACTGACATCAAATAGATCTTCAGTCTTACTATATTATATAGTACTGACATCAAATAGATCTTCATTCTTACTATATATAGTACTGACATCAAATAGATCTTCAGTCTTACTATATATAGTACTGACATCAAATAGATCTTCAGTCTTACTATATTATATAGTACTGACATCAAATAGATCTTCATTCTTACTATATATAGTACTGACATCAAATAGATCTTCAGTCTTACTATATATAGTACTGACATCAAATAGATCTTCAGTCTTACTATATATAGTACTGACATCAAATAGATCTTCATTCTTACTATATATAGTACTGACATCAAATAGATCTTCAGTCTTACTATATTATATAGTACTAACATCAAATAGATCTTCAGTCTTACTATATATAGTACTGACATCAAATTACATAGATCTTCAGTCTAATTCTAATTCCCCTTTCTTAATTTCTCTAGTCAAGGTTAGTTTAAGATGTTTGCTAAATAAGAAAAAAAATTCTGAAAAAACTATGATATTTCAACATAGTCTCCTTTGAGGACTACACACTTGGTCCAGCAATTCTACAATTTTTTCATTCCATGTGAAAAATAGGTTTCGTCAAACTCTGCTAAATAGTCATTTACTGCGGCGATGACGTCCTGATTCGATGAAAACTTCTTCCCACCGAGCTAATTTTTAAATTTTGAGAATAAGAAGAAGTTTCCAGATAGTGTCGAGAAAAACACACTATCTGGAAAAACAAGTATATGAACATCCAAAGCAAGGTGAGAATATACAAGACTTGTGTCCACCCCATAATGACATACAGCATAGAGTCCAGACCCGACACTGTCAGAACCAAAAATCTCCTTCGGACCAGCGAAATGAAGGTACTCAGGAGTATCGCTGGCAAAACCCTTTGTGATAGAGTACGAAACACAGAAATCTGAAGGATGTGCGAAGTTGAAGATATTGTCAGATGGGGACGATAGAGAAGAAGGTTCTGGAACGAACACGTATCCAGAATGGGGGAACCAAGAGCCGTAAGAATGGCCAGGGACAGTATCCCCCAAGCAAGCAGACCTCCAGGATGACCTCCCAAAAGATGGAAACCAGTCAACGTCACAAGAGGGAAACAATGATGCAGGATCATAACAGGCCAACAATAAGAAGTTGCATTGACTAAGTTTGGTGAATATGGTGGATGAGAAACCAATCCATTCAATTTTGTCCATCAAATGGTCCAACAATGCCGTATATATAATAGGTTCCTGTTATTGTCTTGCCATTTTCCAAGTAATCATGATGATCCCTAGAGAATCTTAAAAATACAGTGGCCATCACTTTCTCAGCCGACAAAACAGTCTTTGCCTTCTTTGGCGTACTTTCACCAGTGGTTGTTCATTGTTTCGACTCTAGGGTGGTGTAGTGGTGGATTCAAGTTTCGTTCACAGTCACAAATCAATGCAAAAAGTCTTAAGGAATGCAATTAAACTTTGCCAAACATTGCGTTGAAATGTCCTTTCAAATGCGTTTTTGGTCAACAGTCAACAATCACGACACCCGCCACGCAGACATTTTTTTCATTTAAAAATTTTTGGGTAGGATATTGTACACTCCTTTACTTAAGATGCCCACAGCCTCAGCAACCTCGCGTATATGGACTCGGCAGCCTTCCATTACGAAACCATGAATTTTTTGAATAACTTCCTTCTGAATTTTTTCAATGTTTAAACTCATTCAACCAGAAATAAACAGTCTTCAATGCTGGTGCAATCTCCATAAACTTCATCCGACTGAACTTTGATCAGCGCGGCTGTTAACTTCTTCGAATAAAAATGTTTTATGGTGGCATGGAACTCATTGTTATCAGTGATGTCACTTTATAAATTGTGGTGTCATCTCATGGAAATTTACCAAACTTTTCAAACTCCCCTCAGGAGTACCAAGTACCAGATTTTCCTATCTCGACACACATCCTTCACTTCTTTTACATTCATACATCTTCTCATACAACTGAGGTGGTAGAGGAAGATCAAGAAAAGTATGGTTGGATCAAGTGAAAATGATATTTAGAATGAAGGAAATTTAGAAAGTCATTAAAATCGTAGGAGTTGTATAGACGAAGGATGTGTATCAAGATAGGAAAGTCTAGTCCTTTGTTCTCTCTGCCTACCCTGCAAAGGAAATGGCATGATGGTATGAAACATATGTATAATGTAAGATTTATAAAAGAAAAATTCTATATTTGATGTACTCGTAATTTATTTAACTGTAGATTTTATTTTAAAAATTTAATTTATATTTGAATTTTTTTTTTACATAATTTTTCCAGTTCACCGATAGATCACGAGGCAACACTCTTCCTCCGAGACTTCCAGCTCCAAGCGTTCATGTACAAAGCCAAGAATGCCTTCGGAACGCAGTTCCAGTGTGCGGCTCCGGGATTCACTCGAGACGAAACAGCGCCCATAGCTGTCGGAGCCACCTTGAGCATTGTTGTTCTTTGCACCATTACAGGTTACGGCATATTCAGGTATCTCAAAGTGAAGAAGGTACAGTACGACACCATGGAGTAAAGGGGAAAGCGTTAATATAATCAAGGGTATACATTGATAGGGTTAGAACGGTATTTTTACTAACTGTTTTACAGCAACTCTTAGAACAAAGTGAGCAATTTGTAACACATTACTTAACATCACGGATAATATTGTCGTATACTGTAAAATATGATACGAAGTTTGAAATAATGAGAGAAAAATGTTGCCATCTTTAGTGTAAAAAAAATACAGTTTCCTATACAGTATACCCTTGTTTATTGTATTAACACATTTTTTGCGGGTACTTTTCGCGACAAGTGATGACGCAATGCGGGTACTTTTAGACTTTTTTGCGCCAAAATTAGACTTTCGTAAAAAAACCATATCTCTCAAACTAATTAGTATTTTTTCGAAAAACTTTTTGTATCTTACTAAGAATAGAACTATCTATATCTTTATTATGCAAAATATGGGTTGCTCTATTTTTTACTCACACAAAATTACTACATTCTAGGTAAACATAGAAAAAAATACTCTTTCACTATCAAAATTATTTTATTCACATAAAATTACAATATAATTACGAAATTTTCAATAGATCTTATACGAATCTTATAAGATCTTATAAGATCTTATAAGAATCTTATAATAGATAACGCGCAGTTCCCACCCCATTTGGCGACCGTGTTTACAAGTTTCCCGCATACCACCGCTTGGCAAACCAAAACGAGTAAACTCGTCTCCCGCTCTCTACCATAAGACGGGATAGAACGAGTTTTATCGTTTCCCGCAAACAATGTGTTAAATTGTTAAAGTGTATTAAAAAAAAACTTAGAATTATGAACTTTTTTGAGTAACAACTAAAAGAAATAACAAGAAAATTCATCGATCCATTCTAATACAAGTCTCAGGCTTAAATTCATAGTCCGACCTAAACACTAAGTACTAAATCTTAACTATTATTTTATTTCTAAAGAAATTTGTATTTTAAAATTTAAATTTCATTTAAATTTTCCATAATTTCTTTAAATAAGGAAGTGGCGTGGTTTCATTGCCTCGGTTTTTAAAGTTTGGAACGTATGAGGTCCAACTCTGAATACGAATCACGAAATTTTAACGTTAGAAATTAGTATTTAGGCTAGACTGTGAATTCGGATCTTAGTCATAATTCTACGTATTTTTTTAACCAAATACGAATGTTACAGATTATTTGTTAATTGAAAGAAATCAATTAAAAAATTTGTTTATTATAAATTTATAATTTCACTTGAAAATACAGTGGAACTCGACTAAAATACAGTGGAACTCGACTAAAATGAACAGTTGTTATAGTAATATCAACTATGATGCGCCATTGTTGAGTGTTTAGTACATTTTCTTTGTACCCAGGTGATTTGAATTAGATTCCTGACAGGTGTGGTAAAATCTACAAACTAATACAACAAAAAGCAAAAAGAGTTTACAAAGGTTAAATAAACAAAGTTTACAAAGGTTTAATTTTACGTTTACAAAGGTTAACGTTTACAAAGGTTAAACTAATACAACAAAAAGCAAAAAGAGTTTACAAAGGTTAAATACACTTTTTAATTAATTTACATATTTATTTTTTATTCATTCACAAATGTATTAGAATGAAAAAAAGAAAAGTTTAAAAAGATACATGTAAAAAGAAAAATAAGTAAATAAAACACTTATTTTATATTTTTGTATTCACCACTGGTTTATTTTTGGGTTTACTGCCGGTTTCGAAGACAACCGTCTTCATCGTCAGGTGAATATAAACTAAATTGGTAAAAATACATTTCCTGTACAAGTGTATATAATATAAGAGGAATGAGGTAGGCGGAGAGATGTGATTCAATGGTAAATGGGGCGGGGAAAAATTAAAATGAAAATGAATCTTTCGGGCAGGCCAGGGTCTGGATATCTAAGGGGGTTGGATTTTAAATAGGAAACATATTAAGCAGATGGCTATTAATCTCGAAAATTTCCAAATTGTCAAGCTGCAATCCCCCTCGGCTTATGTGTAGAATCCGCAAACCACGATTGATATCGAACGAAGGGTTATTTTCAATTAGGTGGCTAGCGAATTCTGAAAAAGTGTTTTATTTACAAATCTTATTTTTCCTTTCACATAAAACATGGCACCACAAAGTGAAACTATAATCTTTTCGAAGATTCAAGAAATAAAAAGATACAGTTCGAAAATCGTATAGAAATATTGATATATTACCTTTTCCGTCATCGTGTTTAATTTCTATGCTCGGATACCGTAAACCTGCTGTACGACTAACTAAAAATTCCTGCTTTAAGTCAACTAGCTTATCGTATATGTCAATTATATACTATCGTCACTGAAAAGACCATTAAAACCTAAATATTGATGATATTTACGTTTAAACAAACCGGTAATGCATTAGAAAACTATATTTGTGAAACTTTTCGAAACTTAAATTTATAATTTGAACGCACGGTCAGGAACAACATTGTTATTGGATACAATAATCGACCTTTTAGGTCCAAAATCAATGCTGTAACCATTTTATTTGTAGTTTGCCTCGAGTGTTGGCACTACTGGATACGGAGATGTAACTTTTGCTTGCAGCTATCAAAAAAGTCTTAAACTAATTGTGATACTGTTTGAGTATGTTTTGGAATTGAATCCGAAACCCTCGTGTAAAAGATAAGGTTATTCTTATCAACTGAACCATAGACTTTGCCTTGAAAAACATCAAATCTATAACGTACACTGTTAAACATCAAATCTATAACGTACACTGTTATTCTTATCAACTAAAACATCAAATCTATAACGTACACTGTTATTCTTATCAACTAAAACATCAAATCTATAACGTACACTGTTATTCTTATCAACTAAACCATAGACTTTGCCTTTAAAAACATCAAATCTATAACGTACACTGTTAAACATCAAATCTATAACATACACTGTTATTCTTATCAACTAAAACATCAAATCTATAACGTACACTGTTATTCTTATCAACTAAACCATAGACTTTGCCTTGAAAAACATCAAATCTATAACGTACACTGTTAAACATCAAATCTATAACATACACTGTTATTCTTATCAACTAAAACATCAAATCTATAACGTACACTGTTATTCTTATCAACTAAGCCATAGACTTTGCCTTGAAAAACATCAAATCTATAACGTACACTGTTAAACATCAAATCTATAATGTACACTGTTATTCGTACCAACTAAAACATCAAATCTATAACGTACACTGTTATTCTTATCAACTAAACCATAGACTTTGCCTTGAAAAACATCAAATCTATAACGTACACTGTTATTCTTATCAACTATACCATAGACTTTGCCTTGAAAAACATCAAATCTATAACGTACACTGTTAAACATCAAATCTATAACGTACACTGTTATTCTTATCAACTAAACCATAGACTTTGCCTTGAAAAACATCAAATCTATAACGTACACTGTTAACGTACACTGTTAAAATAAAATTTTATGAGTAAAATATTGAATTTATATTGACTTAATGACATTTTTTGCAACATTTTACAATGTATTTAAAAAAAAAAAGAAAGATTTACATCAGTTATAAATGATAGGATGGCCTACTTTGTCTATGAGAGGTGATAGAATGTCACAGCAACTCCGATACGTCTTTGACTGTGGCTTTGAAGTTCAATCCTTGAACCAAATCTCTTTTCCCATCTGTTTCAAACACCAGCAGAATACTTTGAAACTTAAAGAACTGCTTTCTTTATAATCGCTTCCTATGCAGTTTAGCTAGCTAAGCCTGATCGTGAACAAGATATCCTTGTCGAACAACACTTCTCCACTGGTTTAAGCTTTTGGTTTGCTCATCCCAACACAGGATATCTAGGCTGAACGATGAAACGTATCTTCTGCAGATGTCCTTAAATATAAAGATTAGGGCATCCCTGGTTACTTTTGACGTGTTCCACTTCACCATGCAGTACGCTTTTCGACAAAGTCTTTCTTCGTCCATTCTTACTACATGAATGCGCCAGCCTAAGTGATATCCATGGCTTAGTTGATAGGACATTTGTCTTTTAACCATAGAGCTGTTGGTTCGATTTAGTATCCAGATTTAAAAAAAAAGGGATCCAGTCTGATGTGTATTTAGGAATTGTTTAACACCTTTTTGGTTAGTTGTAAGATATTACTACATGTCAATAAACCTGCCGAGTTGTACTTTATACAACAAAAGTCTAATACAATACTATATTATATTTTTATTTCATTTTAGCCAAGTTCCACTGTATTATCAACATTATTAAGACATTTTTAACTAGACATATCGATTTTTTTAAAAATTATCAATCAATTTTTTAAATTATCAATTAATTGATTGGTCGATAAATCATTATAAAAGTTTTTGTTTGTTAGTTAATAAAGAGAAGTAATTCAAAATTGTAAAACTTTGGTTTTCCAAACCTTTCGCCAATTCGAGAACTTTAATTAGAAAAGAAAAAAAAATTTTGAAATTTTTAAATTTACTTACTAAGAGAATCATCGAACAAAAGATTTCTTCATCAATTGTTAGTAACTTGATATAATCTGATCAAAAAGGAACTAGGATTTTAAAAATTTAATAAAATAGAAAAATTGAAAAAAAAATACAAAGTTGTTGAAAGATTTTTACGAAGGGACGCTCGAAGGATTTTTGCAAAATTTGCAAATTGATCTGTTTGATAAAAGAAAAGTCTTTGAATTTTAAAAATAAAATATCATTTTTCTTTTAAAATATCGACTAAGAGCGGTGCTCCATAATGATGCAGCAACTATATTTCGTTTGTAAAAGCTACGCAACACTCAATAGCTTGATAAAGCATCAAAATTATTTAATATCTTGTCTATATTCTTATATTTCTTTATTTATTGAAAATATTTATAATTTTGTATTCAAAGTAATTTTTTTATCGGAAATAAATTCACCAATACAATCAAACGTGTGACATAGATATATTCATTCTAAAAAAACACTATGGGTGAGGAAGCGACGCTATTCACGTTTCACTCTCTCTCTATTTCGGTATATGGGAAAGTAAGAAATAGAATCTCACTTCGCTCGCTCCTGTAGCTCGCGGGCATTCGTTTGAGGTGGTCACTTCGCCCGTTTTGTGAACGTCGGCCGATGTTTTTTTTTCATGTTTTCAGCAATTAAATTTAAATTATTATCACTTTTGACTTCAAATTTAATTAATTTAAGCGATTGGCTATGAATATTCTTATTTATGGTTTTAAATCGCTCATTTTTACATGTGTTTTGATGTGTATTCAATACACAGCACTGGAACGCGTCGATTTTTTTAGCACAGGAAGTGAAAGGTTAAATGGATTCTGTTTACAGAAGATCATCAAATTTGCAATCGCATCAAAATGGAGTATTTCTCTATTATCAAAATGATCAACATTTCACATTTTTAATTAGAAATTCTTAAATTACGAATATCTGCGATTCATATATGATCTTTTATTTTAAAGATTTATTACATTATAATTTATTAATAAATATAACAAAATGTTTTGAAACTTATTAACAGAGTTTGGCCAAAACAACTGAGCGATAACGATAATGAAACCATCGTTATCGCACAGTTATTTTATCACACTCATATATAAAAACATATCCAAAATGAAATGTGTATCTTCCATGTAATTCCATATCATATTTAAAAATATATTTGTAATCACAATGTTGAATGAAAATATAACTACTTATTGTAATAACAAATTTATTTATGTAATAAACATATTCTAAGATATTTCAAGTTTTTAATATTCATTGTTTAAAATCAAATTGTTCTGAAAATGAGTTTTTTCAATACACTATTTACAAATTTGTGTTGCATAAAGTCAATTTAAGTAACAATTTAAATTTTAAATTAAATTAAACACGATACTTGACACCGATTGACTATGGATTGAGATTAATACAATTTGTATTAATTATGTCAATTTGTATTAATCTCAAAATACAAATTGACTTTTTTGTGTAAGTACTTATAAATTTTATAATCCCGATATCATTCTTGTTTCTTGACAGATGAAAAATTCAAGTTTCAACAATGGCCACTCTCAAATTATACGAATCTGGGTTTGTTGCCCGTCATTTGTCGTGACGTCAGTCAACTAGGCTTTTGCCTGTAACTTACTAAGGGCTCATGCTCTTGCAATTTATGGCATTTTTTAATATGGTCACAAATATCTTTTGAATCAATTTATTGACATATCAAAAAAAAAATATGATAGTTGAATTTAAAAATGCATATCAATTTATTTTATTATGACCACGGAAGAACTTCTTCTTGAATAATCAAATATTATGAAATTGTGGTGCCATAGAAAAGTATGATACATAGAACTGATTTACATACAGTAAATGGTTTAAATTTAAACATATATATCTCATATTTTGGGATGGGCTCATTTAGAACAATTTGATTTTAAAATATTATATCTAAAATATTTATTTCGCTACAATTTTTTTTACTTTCATACATCAACAACAATTAGAGGATTTATATAGCGCTTTTTCGTAATGTGATACCATGTTACGAACGTTTTCCTAAATTTATATTGTATAACTTCTTTTTCACACATTCTTCGAAACACTTATTGAAGTTGTCAAGATATATTTCAATTTAAAAGCTTTTATTCTTTTTATAAAAGCTTTTATTCTCTTTATAAAATGTGTAATAAAGCTTTTGATTCTAATCTATAATTTTTTATTAAATAAATTGTCTCAAAAATTATTGATTTTTGTAGCTTTATAGAGTCTGACCAATGTTTAAATATAGATAATCAGCCAAAAAATAATTTTCTGCAAATCCTTTGTTACGGCCAAAAAAATACATTAATTTTCAGCCGTAAATTAATTAATAATAAAGATATATATGTGTTTTTGTATTGACACGAACAACTTACAAGCATGTTATTGATTAGAGCTCATTGTAAAATATATACATTTGAGTTATTGATAAAATATATACATTTGAGTTAAAATATATGGAGCTCATTGTATCAAACAAAATATATGGAGCTCATTGTATCAAATAAAATATATGGAGCTCATTGTATCAAACAAAATATATGGAGTTCATTGTATCAAACAAAATATATGGAGCTCATTGTATCAAACAAAATATATGGAGCTCATTGTATCAAACAAAATATATGGAGCTCATTGTATCAAACAAAATATATGGAGCTCATTGTATCAAACAAAAAATATGGAGCTCATTGTATCAAACAAAATATATGGAGCTCATATGTAGTATCAAACAAAATATTTGGAACTCATTGTATCAAACAAAAATGTATATTAAATTTCGATTTTTGTTTTATCTCAAAGAAAAATATTCCTCTGTTTTCTTAATATGTATTTTGAAGGTATAATTTTATTCTAAGATTTTTTTTATATTTATAACTTTTGAATTAAAAAAAATAAGCTTAATTTGTCTATGTAGTGTGTGAAAATATGTATACTATTTGGTTGCAGATTGTAAGCTTTTTTTGGAAAAAAATTTGAACTTTTTAAAAAGAATGAAGAAAAAAAAAAACATTGTTATCGGTGAGGAAAGTGTCTCAAATAATATATTTTAACACTTGAACTGTCAAATTGTTTACAATGTTAAATAGTTTAACAATATTTTCTATAGATTGTTGAATTCAGTTTGATTGTCGTAAAATATATGTTTAAAAAAAACCTTATTTATTGGTTTAAAGTTATAATGGTAAAGTGCACTTTTTGTTACTTTTAAATATAAAGTAGCGAGTTACTCAGTCAGGTTAGTAAAAAGTAATATCGACACCATTTTACAGTTACACTTTGAAGTACGCTACTTGTACGCGTTACTCAACAACATTGGTGAAAATACAGTGGAATCTTGATAGCTAAACTTTGAAAAAAATAGCACTGTAATTACTATTTTTCAATCTAAAACAACATGCTACTCAAACAGCTAAGTAAAAAGTGGTATCGTCGCTACTTTACAGCTACTCTTAATAAGAAGTGTACTATTTGTAATGTGTTTAACAACAATATTGATAAAAATACAGTGGTGTTAATTACAGATAGTACCAAACCTTATATATATATATATATACGTGTATACCACTAAGGTCTAAAACCTTCCTACCTGTACAAGTTAGAACGTGTATGGACAGATACAACGACAGCCACGCCCATTGCAAGGTTCAGAAATATTACCCTTAAAATTTGATACATCTCAGTAATATATAAACTAGATCCTATAGAAGATGTGTTGTTTCGTTATATTCTAAAAAGTTAAAATATCAAGTTTCTTTCAAAAGAAGAATATATTTAGATGCTATCTATAGCATCTAAAGTCGTTTAATTTCTGTCAGGTTTTCCTTCTTTTAAAAAAAAGACTTGGTTACCGTGCTACATAAATTTTTTAAACATTTCAGAATATAACAAAACAACACGTCTTCTATCTGCTCTAGCTGATATACTACTGAGCGTAAAGACATCAAATTTTAATTGTTACATCGACTGACGATGCGATAAACGTGGGCGACGTGGTATATGTCCATACACACTAACTTGTTCAGATCAGAAAATTTTAGACCTAAGTGGTATGTACCATATACAATGTTTTTTTCCTATACTGCATACCAATGATAAGGTTTAATTAGACACAGTAAGGGATTAACAACAATAACTGATAATGAAAAAGAACAATTGTAACCATATACTGTATTAGAAGTTATATGAATGTGGTCTCTCTCTTTTGAAATATCTTATTATACTGTACCCTTTTCTTCTTGTGATGAAGTGAAGCGAATGACATAAGCACGCTATAAATGATTTGTTGAAATTTTCTTTTCAATATTTTTTCAATCACGGTTGACCACAGGTAATTGAAAACTCGAAAGCAAAATTACAGATAAGAGATGATTACTCTATATGCTGTGGACTACTTGATTCCAATAATTTTTTTTTAATTTTAACGTTAATGAATTTTAAAAAAAAGTAACCTATCTGTGGAGACCTTTTATTGTATCATTGTAATTTTAAACCAATCTCAATTGGGTTTTTATCAATTTTTTTTCTTTCAGATCCAAATGAAACAGAAATCTTTAATCTTTAAGAATTGAACACACGTGTAAGGATAATAAATTGAGATTATATTTGAATTTGAGGGATTGTGTGATGCTTTTTATCTCACCTCTTTTTCTTAAGTAAAATCTAGTAGAGTAAGTTTATTAAATGCACAATTTGAGAAAAAAAAATAAACTAATAATTAATTAAATAAAAATTGTCTTGAGCAGCTATTTTTCAATTTGAAACTTTTATGATAAAGTGTGCCAATTTTTTTGTTTTATAAAATTCAATTCAATCAAAAATTGTAGAGCCTATATGTCAATAGAATTGTTTCATAGGGCAACACCCAGAGGCAGATTGTTAAGAAGCTTAGCAAACTGCTAAAACAAAATTCTTTCTTACTGTCTCGCAAAATAGCCAAGAGAGAAAGAGAAAGAAATTCGTGAGTGCACTACTATACTCAGTCAAATCTGCTTTGTGAGGCTTCACCCTCATATGTGTGTGTGTGTGTGTGTGTTTTTTTTTTGTTATTCTTGACTGGGTTCACACTTGATTGCGGTCAACTTGCAAACTTTAATACTGCCGACTACGGGTTGACGAATATAGCCTAAAAGACAACAGGGCATGTAATTTTTTTTTTGTCGAGTCAGATTGTTAGGTTACCTGCGTAGATTAATTTTCACTGTTGATGAATTATTTGAAAATTAGTTAGAATAAATATTTTAAATATGCGAGTTGACTACAATAAAGGTGTGTTTTAAGATTTTTATTATAATTGTGTAGTTTTTTTTTTCAATTTAATATTTTTACTGTATTATAATTTAAAAATTCTGATTTGAGCCATACTTTTGTAGACAATATTTTTTTTTTTTTCGTTTGGTCCCTTCAATATATCGGAATTAGTATTTCGGACATATTTATGGTATAAGAGTGACATAAATATAATATTGTAAGCGAGCCTTCGATTTAGATTCTCTAGAGTAGACACAGAACTCGCAGTTCGAAATTAAACATGTTGGCAACAGTACCACTGGGTACGTGCGAGTATTGTTACCAGATGAACTCTTTAACCAGACTGGCACCCTTTTTTTTTTGGTATCATCGGAAATTGAATTTGGACTCGGCAGAGTGTATAACTCTTACTTCAGGCAACTAGAAACTGCTGAAATGCGCATGCTAAGATGGTCAGCTGGTGTGTCCCTAAGAGACAAAATAAAGAGCTCACGCATTCGTGGAAGCCTAGGTGCTACAGACATCAACAGCAAGATGGAGGAGAGGCGATTGAGATGGTATGGGCACGTTGGACCCAGAGCACCCGATCACATTGTGAACCAGGCAATCTTCATGGATCTTCCTCAAATAACAACCAGAGGAAGACCAAAGAATTCATGGGTGGTGCAAAAAGATAACCTGATGCAGAGGCACGGCCTGGGGGACGTAGTCCAGGACAGAAGAGATTACAACCTGAGGACGAGGAGAGCTGACCCCAACAGTCTTCGCAGACAGTGAGTTGGGATGGAGCCAGGGAGAAGAAGAAGAAGGATAAGAGTAAAATTATTGGAGTGTCAATGTTTGAAAGAAGGCAGAATGAAGGTATCAGAAATGAATGCATAGATTAAATGGATGTTTTAACCCTTCCCTTACGGTGTTAAAATTGAAACGCGTGCTCCGGTGTTGGGTAGTGAGTACGCGATCAAAAATTAGCGATTTTAAATCGGAAAAATAAGAACATTCATAGATAATCCCCTTAATTAATTATAATTGAAGTTAAAAATTATAATAATTGAGATTTATTTGCTGAAAACATTAAAAAACCATCTGGCAACGCTCACGGAACGGGCGTACGTCTAATCTATTTGCAAGTCCAGAAGATACTGTGGCGCGGAGCGGTACCCCGGCGTGGCTTACGTTTGCGACGATTGAGACAATTGAGCTCCTCGCAATTCAGTGGAGTATGCAAGAGTGAGATGCGAATATAGTGTTGCGCTTCCCGCATACTCTTCACCTATCGTCAAGACGAGGCACTGGCAGCGTTGAAATGCGAATTTGTTTTCGATCTTTACAAAACACCTACGATGTAGTCGATAAATTCTGATTATTATTAATATTATTTTTTAAATCAATGCGTAAATATATTATGGAGGAATACCTAAAATCTTAACCTTGTATTTATTATATTTATAGAGATATTGATGATTATTAGAAGCAACGTGTAGAAGATACCCAACACAGGGAAGGAAAGGTTAAATAAGATGAAGAAAGGAACTTTTAAGTGATTTGGACATGTGGAGAGAATAAATTATGAAAAAATGACTAAGCAAATATACAAGTCAGAAGTGTAAGATGTGCGTGGATGAGATGAGATAGAGTAAGGAAAACGTGACTGGACCAAATTTGGAAAGAAGATTAAAGTGTGAAATATGAATAACGAAAGAAGGTGCATGACGAAATGAATGTGGAGGAGGCGAAAGAAGGTGTATGACGAAATGAATGTAAAGGAGGCGAAAGAAGGTGTATGACGAAATGAATGTGGAGGAGGCGAAAGAAGGTGTATGACGAAATGAATGTGGAGGAGGCGAAAGAAGGTGTATGACGAAATGAATGTAAAGGAGGCGAAAGAAGGTGTATGACGAAATGAATGTAGAGGAGGCGAAAGAAGGTGTATGACGAAATGAATGTGGAGGAGGCGAAAGAAGGTGTATGACGAAATGAATGTGGAGGAGGCGAAAGAAGGTGTATGACGAAATGAATGTAAAGGAGGCGAAAGAAGGTGTATGACGAAATGAATGTAGAGGAGGCGAAAGAAGGTGTATGACGAAATGAATGTGGAGGAGGCGAAAGAAGGTGTATGACGAAATGAATGTGGAGGAGGCGAAAGAAGGTGTATGACGAAATGAATGTGGAGGAGGCGAAAGAAGGTGTATGACGAAATGAATGTGGAGGAGGCGAAAGAAGGTGTATGACGAAATGAATGTGGAGGAGGCGGAAATTGTGGGCTTGGATAGAAAATTTTAAATATCTATTCTCTCGTAAATTATTAGTAAAACTAGATTACAAGTGAATCAAACCTAGGGCATCTGCTTGCTTAGCGTGAATGCTAACTATTAGGCCACAGCCGCTTACAAAAAGATGTGTACTTAATGCTTTTTTTTATTGCTTATGCATAATTAAGTATGCTTGTATCACGTGAATGACATTCTGAAAGAAGGCGAGAAGTACAGTCAGAGAAATCGTAGAAGTTGTATGGATGTAGAAAAGGCTAAGGACGTGTATCGACAAAGTTAAGTATGGCGCTCTTTCCTATCTGCCTACCCCAATAGGAAAATAGCGTGATGGTATGTTTGTATAAAAAAATCTAAAGTAAGATTCATATTGCATTATAAATGCAAAATTCACTTTATATACTCGTATATATATATGTATATATATATATTTTGATTACGTGTGTCCTCACCTTAAGGCAATAATAAAACTTAAAAAAAAAAACATATTGTTATCAGTCTTCAGATAGTAAAAATGTCTTTGGAGAAAATTTTGCTTTCTGATTTTATTTGCGTAAATTCTTGAAAAGATTTTAAATATTTTTAACAATTTGAAAGTCAATATTTGTAAAAATATTCAATTGAAATTTTTTCAAATGTTCGTAAATTAAAAAGGACTTCTGCAGTTCTAACGCTTATTTAATAAATAAAAAAAAAGGTTTCGTGTATCCTTTCAGTTTGACAAAATGTCTTTATTGCACATTTTTCATTCCGTCGTAATCTCAATTAATTATTTGCATCAAATAAAGTATGGTTCGAATCGAAAATTATTTTTTATCTTATTAAAATATATTTAGAATTAAGTTCGTACAATTTGAAAATTTGTAAATTACACCTGCGTCGTTTATCGTAACTGACAGATGATATAATTTTTGAGAAAACTTATTGAAATGATTGTTAACTGTGCGTGTTCGATGTTCTATTATACTTCTGTACTGTAAATTTTATATTGCTCGCTTTAATATTGTGCATTTTTTTTAAATGTTTGGATACGTTTTATAAAATAAATAGATAAGTCGTTATTGGAATTCGATTAAGCGTAATTAATATGAAAACAAATTATTTAACTGTCGGTTCTGGCAACTGTACGATTCCGTCGGTAATGTAGAGACCGATTCTGATCATAATGAAAATTTATAATCTATAATTTTTTTTATATCGTAACACTTATTTGATTGTATTGTATAATATTCGGAAATCTACAGTGAACAAAATATGATAGATATGATTTTCAAAAATAACCCAGTATTGAAGATAAATCATTAGAAAAATTTAACAGCAAAAGGGTTAATAATACAGCAGAGCGCCGATTATCCGGCGTTCAATTATTCATGAGTTAGATTAACTGTGATCCTTTGACGTACAATCAAGAATCCTTAACTGTTATAAAATCAATAGTTTACATCAAGAGTTCTCAAAGTGGTCGATATCGACCCTCTGGGGTCGATTTTTTATTATTCTAGGGGTCGATAGTTTCAATAAAAAAAATTAGGGGTCGACAACAGCAAAAATAGATCCCCTTACTACTGCTATTTGTTTGTTACTTCAAAATATCTACAATTCCAGTAGGTACCTAATTAAGAATATTTGTCAATATTTGTACTTATTTTGAATTTACATATTTATTTCATAAACGTCAAAAATAAAAAAAAACTGCTCGTATTTTTTTGCTTTAATTTTCGTCAGCGCAGATTTCAATATAAAATGTTGCACAAGATAATGCAATGCATAATCCGTAGTCATTTTATCTTTTTCGATCCTTAATTACAAGTGATTAAAATGAAAAGTTTTGATATCTAGTGAAATATTTAATATCGAGTACTGTACAAACTTATTAATTTGAGTAAGTAAAGTAAATGACTAGGGGGTCGAAAGTAAATGACTAAGGGGTCAACAGTTTTAAAAGTTTTTGGTAAAGGGGTCTTGAAGTCTTGATTTACATTATACCGAATGACTAACACTCGTAAGTTGACGGTGTTTCTCAGTAACCACACCTACATGAAAATATGTTGGCTTCCCAATGTAATTGCCGCGGTATAATACCGGTTAGTGGTTGTATGTGTAAAACATTGAGAAAACTTGTTTGTGTATTTATCTTGCGTAACAAAATTTATCTAGCACTTCAACTCGTAAATTTTTTAACTCAATAACAACTTAATTTGGATCAATTGTTGCATTCTCACGATTAATAAATTACAACAAAAATAATAAAATATCAATAATTTTGTTTTCATAATTATAATGCTTTTGTCTATGCTCAAGCAAAGCTGTATCTAATATCGGATTTTTTTTAAATTCATCTATGACATTTTAAAATAATTTTAATCTGATACAAGTCTTACCCTGAATGAAGGAAGCGTTGATTAATTTCTTTTCTCAAACCCTGGTTTGATGGAAGATACAGCTTTGTATGAATATAGTCTTTTTATGAGAAGGTAAAGAGAATGGATATATAGGGACTGGAATATAAAATTGAAACTATTATTGCGAAAGCGGGTTCAGTCAAAAAAAAAAATTCATTGATTTGAGAAATATCTTAAAATCGAGATAAAATTGAAATTATATTAATCTTGAAAGTTCTTTTGAACTGATGTTTGAAGCAAGTTACATACAATTAATTAATTTTGAAATATTATAAAGTCTTAATGAATGAAAACTGGAAAATACAACAATATAAGTTATATTTAATTGAATTTAGTTTATTTTTATTCATTATGTAATTAAATAAAATGATTGAAAGGTAATATACGGCTCTCCCTAGAACTAGCTGTCTATGTACACGGCATTTATTGCATATGGAAGTGACGCCCCTGAATATATTTTCCTATCTCGCCACCAAAGAGATGTCACCAGGCATTTTCATACAGAAGTACAGTACCCTGCGGTTAATAATACACATCGGGCTTACGAAAGAAACTGTCGGCCATAATCGGCCAATTTCCGCTTTGTACAGCGTCGTTTCTGTCATACGATGCGACCCTAGAACGCTTGACAATGACTGACAAATCGCGATGGAACACGTGTATGAATGACAGAGACGACGCTCTACAAAGCCGAAGTTAGCCGATTATGGCCGACAGTCTCTTTCTTAAGCCCGATGTGTATTACTTACCACCGGGTACTGTAAATATTATGAATTTCCTGTCTTTCTATACCTATATTCTTCTAATTTCTTATACTCTTGACAGAGCAGTTGCGATCATTGTGCTTGATCTTGCGAGCAAACTTCTCGCACTGCAGAAATAATTATGTGCCTCAATTTAATTTCTCACAGTAAGTAGCATTTTTATTATGCTTTTGAGTTGAGCTATTGATGGTATTCCTCATCAGGTATGTTCAGGCTCGTAATCAGTATCATTCTATTTTTCAGTGGATCTTCAGTCTGTCTATTGATAATATGTCCCTTGATAATATGTCCCTTTGATAATATGTCCCTTTGATAATATGTCCCTTTGATAATGTGTCCCTGAGGATTCGCAGTTGTTTTATTGAAGATAATTAAATCTGTTCAATTAGTCATTCTTTCAGAATTGATGAAGTGTTGTTTAAGTTACTTTGAGAAAATAAACACTGCAATAGCTACATTTTCAATTTCAAACAGCGGCTAAATAAAATCTAAGTGATTTTACAGCTACTTTTCAATCTCAAATAGCTTGCTATTAAACAGTAACAGCACTACTTTACAGGTGATCTAAGGACGCTGCTTATACTATTTTCTTTAACAAATTTGCAAAATAGCGCTTTATACATTTTTTTATAAAAAAATAGATAAAAAGTGAGTGTGTCTTTCAGCAAAAAATTTTGTGTCTTTTAATTAAAAATTGGGCGTGTCTTTTAGCTAAAAATTGAGTGTGTCTTTCAGCTAAAAATTTAACATGTCTTTAAGCTAAAAATTGAGTGTGTCTTTAAACCAAAAAAGCCAATAACATTTTATCAACATAAACGGTATTCAATTGGGACTTTTTAGGATGTTTTTCAATCATATCACTAAATATTACACTAAACCACGAACTTTCCAAAAAATAGCACTCATAGCTTTTTTACATTATATTTTGCTTTTACAGTTTACAACTTATGCAGTGTGGAAAAAAACGTTGGTGTAAACGTTGAATTGAAACATTTTGAGTAACGCCCTTTTGCAGTTTTACTTCAATTATGTAATTTCATTAATTTTTATGATATTGCATCTCTTCTATTGCTGTCCTTTAAAAATCTATTTTAAAAAGTTACATGTATGTTATAATATGTCTATAGTAGCTGAGTTATGACCAGAGGAAATAACAAAAAAGTATTTCATAATGTAATGTTTATAAAACACTATGGTACCAATATTAGACACTGTCAAAAATCTATAAAATTACTTTATGGTAAGATTTTATAAAGACACATTTATAAGAATTACTCGACTCTTTTTGAATTGTTCTTCTTTTGAGTCGGAGCTGAACTTGCAACTGTCTAATCCAGATGAAGTCTTTAATGACAGAGGTTTTCAGCTTGTTTACACCGCCATCTACTTCTTAGTCTTTAAATAATTCAACTGAATAAAAATAAATCTGAAAAAGAAACTAAATGCCAATTTTCGAAAGTGGTTTTCATCTGTAAAATGACTATTTGTGATCACTTTTGCTAAGGAGATTTTATAAATAAATGTAATTATTTTTCTTCTTGAGCTAAGATTGTTTGGTAACATAAAATAATTTGACCTCTGAGTAAGGTGGATAAAACACCACACAACAAAAATTAGACAGCATCTAAAATTAATTTTGTTGCGCAGTGTTCTAAATTTTTATAAACAGAGGATCATTATTCCTATATAGCGTGCTCGTACAGGTATTCCCGACAATTCTCCACAAGTTTCTGGACTTCATAATTTCAACAAACAACAAAATCGTGTCCAATAATTCCTCATTCTACATCATACTCACACGAATCGTTCACTCTGATGCCTATGTGGAGACTTCCAAACGCTATTCACTCCTCGTTTCTCTCCTACCAATGAGCCAAATAAATCTCCACTTTCTCGTAGGACTGTGTTATAAATTCTTAACGCAAGTTACTGCATGTTCTTCTCAATGTAAAAACGCATGGGTTTTGAACCAAATTCAGTGCAACATTGATTGAATGTCACAACACACATGCATAGTATATCCTCTGCACCAATCCTACATCTGAAGAGATGCAAACAACTTTATAATCCCAAACATCTTATGTATGGCAAAATTCTAAAAGCCAAGACTGAGGTTATGTAGGAATTTTATAACCTCCCAAAGGATCTCCGGAATGTGATGGTGTTGACTCTTGCCAGCCGTCAGAGTGCCCAGTGAGACACCATCTACCATGGACTGTACGGAAGTCTCTTAATCGCCTAAGCTACTTTTAACGCATAACTTAACTACACTAATATTCTTCTTCTTCATTGCGTGCTCAATGCTGAGTGTCGTGGTCCTCACCTATGTCACGAACTTGTTACACCACCTGTCTTGATCTTTCCCAGTCCTGCGTCATGTTGAATGCAGCGTTTAAAGAGGAACTCCTTTATTTGGCCCGTCCATTTAGGACACTCTTGTTCATTTTCCCTCAACTAATATTATAGACAAATATTTTTAGATTCAGGGGATACCTTAGGGTGAAAATTGTTCACAAAACGGTGCGGATTCAGAAAAGTTATAATTCATAATCATGATATTTGATACGATTGTTTAATGGTAAAAGTACTTTTTTTATAAATAATGTATTACTTTTTTGCTATCTCCTCAATAACACTTTAAAAATGGGGTGTTGTATTAGGTGAGCCATAAGATTTGTCTTCCATAAATTAAAAAAAATATATATTCAATATTAAATTAAGCAAATAAATCTAAAGATTTAAACTTAAACATATTAATTGTATTTACTAAGGATTGTGTACTTTCTAATATATTGTCTGTCACTTTTCTAATAAAAAGCTTAGCGTTTATTCAGTGTTCATTTGTAATTTTTTATTCAGTGTTCATTTATTCAGTGTTAATTTGTAAATTTTTAATTTCTTTTTTTAGTAATGGAGAAAATTTTCTTTTTTAGTAGTGGTTCCCAGTACAGTACCCGGCGGTAAGTAATACACATCGGGCTTAAAAAAGCGACTGTCGGCCATAGTCGGCTAACTGTCGCACGATGCGCTAACAGTCTCGCAACGGAACACGTGTATTAATGACAGAGACGACGGTCTACAAATCCGAAGTTAGCCGATTATGGCCGACAGTTTCTTTCTTAAGCCCAATGTGTATTACTTACCGCCGGGTACTATAATTTATGTTGAAAATTGGGTGGATTACGATCCCACAGTTTTTTCTTTTCGGAATGATACGCTAACCTCCGTGTTACTGCGAAAGATAGCTCCTAAAAACTTTTTATCGAGACACTTAACACAGTCGATAGCAAAGTACAAATTTATAATACCTGTGTCAGGCCAATCGCGGTTTACAGTGTCGAAACTAAAGCTGAGACAACTATAGCAAAAAACCTTCTTTAAAAATCCGAGATGAGAATAATACTTTTAGAGATAGTCAGAATATCTTTAATCCAACAAATTTAAAGCACAGATGATATGGTCAGACAGTGCAGGAAGAGAAAGCGGTACTTACGTGACCATGTGGATAAGATGGGCAAAGATAGAAACTTTTCTATTTTTGCATAACAGAACATGAGATCTCCGCAGAAATTTGAATGCCACGAAAGCCATCTAAAAAGTGGCAGGACAGCTGGTGCTCTACCTCCCAAGAATGATTTTCACAGTAAAACAAATCCAGGTTCTACACAAGTAGCTTAACACATTAGTCACCTCTAACGTTCTATCACTTTTAGATATGTTATCAAAGAAACTGAGAAAGACTTGTATTGTAAAACCATAAAACCATTGGCACTGTACAGGTTTAATCCATGTACGCTAGATTTAAGCTTACGTGCAGTTTATGTGCGTCAAAAAAGTATGTAAGACAACACGAATAATGTCCTTACCATTCAAATATCCCACGTCTGTATACTTTGTATAATAAGACGATCTCCATGGCCGGGTGGTAAGACGCTTGTCTGCCGATTCGAAGGATGAGGGTTCGATCGCCGCTGGAACCCAGATTTAAAAAAAATGGGATTCCAGTCTGGTTTTCACTTAGGGCCCATCAAAAAATCTTTCTGGTTGATTCGAAGATATTGCTGCATGGCAATAAACCCGCCAGGTTAAATAAAAAAGGTGTGATCATGTCACAAATGTCTCGGTCATGCAGCACTCCAACTGTAAACCTATAGAAGATATGATTGTAAAAGCGAAATTGCAATGGACTGGACATGTGATACACATGAGCGATTAAAGGCTCCCAAAACGCGTCTTGTACGGGGAAGTAGTGGGCAAGCGAAGAGTTGGCGGACAGAAAAAGCGCTATAAGGACAGTAAGAGTTGCTGACTTTGTGTGGGGCGCCTGAGGACTGGGAGTAGGTGGCTCAGGACTGTGGAGAATGGTGAGCCATCTGTTCTCGAGCTGATGGTGTCTCAGCGACATGACGTGTGAGAAACAGTCAACGTGTTGTGAACATGCATCAGCATTGCCAGGAAATTCAGCAGGTCTGTGACATCTGCGTGAGGGAGTGCACATCTAGAGTTGGGCTATTTTCTCACAGAAGATCACATGATTGACGTGGAAGAGTAACTCAAGATTGACGCTGGAGTGGCGAGAGGATCCTCGACTACGAGGCCCAGCAACGACGACCACAATAAGGAATAAGAGGTCTCTCAGTTGGACCGGAACCCCGAGCATTTATTCGTTCTTTAATGATATTGTGTTGAGTGTGAAATGAGAACTCTGCGCGCTATTGCTGGGAAGACTTTGCAGGATCGTGTAAGGAACACCACAATCCGAGAGGTCTGTGATGTCCAAGATGTAGTCAGATGGGGACGACAGCATTGACGATACTGGTACCAATATGTACAGAGAATGAATTCCATACATAGCTCTGCATGGGGTGCCGGATGGACGGCGTCCGCCAGGGAGACCCCCGAAACGATGGAGAGATAGCTGGAGCTCAGCATCACAGGACAATACTGCAGTAACAGACTCTTGAGAGTCTAAAGAAAGTTTAAGAAGAAGTGTTGAGTGTATTGCCGAAAGGTGGAGCAATCATCAGATGTATCGCAGAGGTTAGTGTATATTCTTGGACTATATAATTGATTAATCACCTTTTTAAGGTGGAAAACTAAATGTTTTATATGTGTCATTTTTTCTTAACAAAAAATATTTTGATAATCCATATATAAAAAGTGTTTTGTCAATATTTTCATATGCATTTATATATCATAGATTAATTGAAGTGTAAGATTATTTTATTAGCGTTATTATTCTATTTTCTTTTCTTTGATCTTTAATAAAGAATTATTTCATCAAATACAGTAGTCTCCCATATCCGTAGGGAGTACGTTCCAAGACCACCAGTGAATGCTTGAAACCATGCATAATACTGTACTGCCATCATAAGCAAAAACCCAACTAACGGGAAAAAATCTGAAATTTAACTAAGTATGAGGCAATCCATATCAAATACTGAACCATAATCCATAAAAATATATAAAGATAACTATTTATTTCAACACAAAAATTGACATAATGTCTTTTTAAATTTTTATAAAATACTAAGTTTTTCTAAGCAAAAAACAATAAAATGTGATTCATAAGCAAAAAAACATCAAGTGCATATGCGTTTGCTGCGTTTTTGCTTATAAATCACATTTTACTGTTTTTTTTTATTTATGAATCACGACATTTTTAAGCAGCAATGAAAAACATAAAAGTGCAGTTTTCTCAAAATTTTACTTTTGCCATTAGCCGCGGTTTTGCTTATGAGGGCAGTATACCCTATATACCATATACACTCGTACTATTAGGTGTTAACATAAGTTGTGTCCGTTTTTTTCCAATTTAAAAATGAGCACCAAAAGTAAAACAAAATGGTAAATGTTATATATATATATAAAGCTGCCAAAGCTGCTCGCGATATTTGCGAAGTGTATGGTGAAGATCCTATGAATGAAAGGGCAGCTCATCGATGGTTTTTGCGTTTCAAAGACGGTAATTTTGACCTGAAAGACATGGGGCATTCCAGAGGACCAGTGGACTTCGATGAGGACCGCTTAAACCATATTATTCATGAAGATATATTATAAAAGCAAACATAATTTCTTATAAAGCAGAAAATTTACCATTTTGTTTTACTTTTGATGCTCATTTTTAAATTGGAAAAAAACAGACACAACTTATATTAACACCCAATATATTATTTCCTATATTTACCAAAGTTTTATTCATAAATTAGGTACAGTAAGAGACAAATAACAATAAATAATAATAAAATTGAACAATTATAACAATATATAATACTATAATAAAAATTATGTCAATATATAATAGTTTCTCTCTCTCTCTCATAATATCTTATTATACAATATGTTACTTTACTCATCCTTCTTCTTATGGTGATGTATAATTTATGATGATACTTTGGAATTTTCCATTTAATATTTAAAAAACTGCGTGTAACTGAAACCACGGATAAAGAGGAACTACTTTAATAAAAACTTAATTAAATATTTTTTAAATAAAAACTGTATTTGTTTTTGATAATCTAAGCTTTTTATTGGATGTTTGTTAATTATCTGGTTCAGTATTATTGTGTTATAACAGATTTATATGTTAATTTGAATATTTTTTAAATTACCTTCAAATATCCTAATATACATAATAATAATTACCCAAATCTATCCGGAATATTCTAAACTTCGTAGGAAGAGAAAAAAAATGTAGTATCCAAAAACAGATGTCACCCATATAGCATATTATTGTTGATAACAATTCAGATGGCTCTGATTTATAATAACAGACGCACAACTTTTTGTTCACTTTTGTAAATAAAATTAGGCACACACTTGAATCCACGTCCTTTTGTTGTGTTGAATAAATATAATAGCCGCAAGTGAAGATTTTATAGTTTTTATATTCAGCTGTCAGTTGATGTGTCAAGGTTGTATTGTTGTGTTAGATGCAATCCTTTATTTCTGAAATTGATATAAAATGTGTTTAGAAGAGTAGAAATCAATTTACCCCGTGAATATTTTATATACAAACACCGTTTATAACAATTCAGAAACTTTATAAAAAATAACTGAAACCGTACGTGGTACGAGTTAATCATTTTGTATTTAAATAAAAGAATAAGTTGCAGAAATTTTTTCACAAAATTTTACCTCAAGAGCAGTTTATCTTTTTAATAACTACTCTTTATTTTTGAATTCGGTAAATAAATACAGAAAAAAATTAATACTGAACTGGATAACTGATAATAGACAATTTAAGATATTTATGGTATTTTTTGTCATCTTTATGTCAAGTGCTTGTTAGAAATGAACCCATGTTTGGAGTTGTATTTGATATTCTAAACATTTCTAATGGTTAAACACACAGTGTTGCTATAATTTTTAATATGTATATTTTTAATCGGAATAGGCATGTCCCTAACAAAGCAAAACTTATATAAGGTGTATAACAACTGTAATATTGTATTAATTATATATGTTGTTAATTTATTTGTGTTTACAAAATTTGCTGTTTGAAATTTGTTTTTTTTTTATTAATTAAATTTAATATCGTTATTAAGTTGTTGGATGTAAAATATCATATATTTTTTTTAAAACGAACTTACCTCAATAACAAATATAATGATAAACAATATAATATGTTCGTAAGCCAATAAGTAACAGTGAATAACGACATGATCAAGTTGATAAGACAGCTGTCTTCTAGACTGGGGGTCAATGATCTAATTCCTGTTGGTACTCAGATCTGTCAAAATAAAGGTTCTAGTCTAATTTTCACTTAAAGTTTCTTCAACATCTTTTTAGTTGATTGTCACATGATAATAAGTTCACCAGGTTGTACTGAATACATTATTTTTCTTCTTCTTCCTCTTCTTTTAGGCCTGTTATGGTCCTGCATCATCGTTTCCCTTTTGTGACGTCGATTGCCAGACTGTCTTTCCATCTTTTGGGAGGTCGTCCTGGAGGTCTGCTTGCTTGGGGGATACTGTCCCTGGCCATTCTTACGGCTCTTGTTTCCGCCATTCCTCTAGGAATCATCATGATTACTTGGAAAATGGCAAGACAATAACAGGAACCTATTATATATACGGCATTATTGGACCATTTGGCGGACAAATTTGAATGGATTGGTTTCTCATCCACCATATTCACCAAACTTAGTCAATGCAACTTATTCTTATTTTAGGCCTGTTGGCCTGTTATGGTCCTGCATCATTGTTTCCCTCTTGTGACGTTGACTGGTTTCCATCTTTTGGGAGGTCCTCCTGGAGGTCTGCTTGCTTGGAGGATACTATCCCTGGCCATTCTTACGGCTCTTGTCTTGTCTTCCGCCATTCTGGATACATGTTTGTTCCAGAACCTTCTTCTCTGTCGTCCCCATCTGGCAATATCTTCAACTTCGCACATCCTTCGGATTTCTGTCTATCACGAGGGTTTTGCCAGCGATACTCCTGAGTACCTTCATTTCGCTGGTTCGAAGGAGATTTTTGGTTTTGACAGTGTCGGCTCTGGACTCTATGCTGTATGTCATTATGGGGCGGACACAGGTCTTGTATATCCTCAACTTGCTTTGGATGTTCATATACTTGTTTTTCCAGATAGTGTTCTTTAAACATCCGGAAATAGCTGCGGCCTTTTGTGATTGTTCAAGTACTTCGCCATAGAGGTCATTATTGCACATTATGCTAGCACCCAAGTATTTAAATTGTGTTACTTGTTCAATTGGTGTGTCGTCGATCGCCACACTGCATCCAACTTGCTCTCAGGCTAGAGTAATGCATTTAGTCTTGCTGATGGAGATAGACATGTTGTATTTTTTGGAAGCAGTGTGGAATCGATGTAGCATTTGTTGCAGGTCTTCCTCTGATTCGGCTATGATGGTGGCATCGTCAGCATAGCACATCATGTTTAGCATATTGTCACCCATCTTGTATCCCAGGTTAAGGTCGGCAACTTGTTCTATAATCTTACTTTATATAACAAAATGTAATATAAAACACTCTACAGTGTTTTAGATAGTGAAATATTCTATCATTATCAGATTTGGCACTACAATCCAGTCTGGATCTTGGCATCCTTCAGAATACACCTCAACTAATCTTAGTCCTCAACAGCGCCAGTTCCCTAATCTCAGTATCTTTACGTTGTCATAGAAAAATATAAAAACAATTTTTTTTATATTTTTCCATAGTCTGTCGAGCTATAAAAGTAGGCTGATTGCAGAGTTGATAAAGTATTAAATCTATACTGTACTATTATTTTTGCATTAATGAAAAATCAGTATGGTGAGGTGCGTGCAGCTGATTAGAGACAGCCCCGTTGTGTATTATATTACACTTTCGTTGTATATATTATAACCTGGTGGGTTTATTGCCATATAGTAAACTCCTCCAACCAATTTGAAAGATTTTAAAGAGAATTTAAGTGAAAACCAGATTGGAATTCTTTTCTACCTCCAGACTCAGACTGGAACAGGAATTGGATTTGGAACCCCTGGATCGGAAGACAGGCGTTTTACTAAATAGGCCACAGAGATTGTTATAAAAGAATCAAACAATACATCAAGTTAGTACACAAATCACACTCTTACGACAAATGCAAAAATGTAACTATTATATATGAGTCACCAATACAATACAGGGCCGTCCAAAGGCAGACAGCCCGTACTGTACCAAACAGGGTGTCACTCTTGACATCAACGTGAAAAGGGAATACAGATGCGTACAAACAAAAATAAACATGTTTATATACAAACGCAACTTTAAATCTATCTAAATTGCCCCTATAATCATCACTAACACAATCTAAGGCCGTCCAAAGACGGACAACTTGCGCTGCATCAAACTGGACGTTTATCTTATAATCAATGTGAAAAGGGAATACAGATGCGTACAAACAATACAACATATTTATACACAAACACAACTCTAAATCTATTAAACTCGTCCCCACAACACTCAATATTTCGAGATGCCCAATATATATAACTTTTAAATCAAGTATAGACATAAACGACCAATCACTGAAGAACAAAACATAAAGGACTGAATCTTATATGAATAAATGAATACAGATTTTAGATTCATGAAACCTTATTTGAAAAGAAATTGTGATATTTAACATCTAATAACTGAATTAAAAAAACGTTTTGATCGTAAATATGTTCTCGTTAGATAATTCCATTTTCCTACAAATTCTATATTTTGTATTATTAATCCGAGGATATGATAAAACAAATATGGTTTTCTTAGAACGTAATGGGTTTTAATTTGAATGTTAGGTTAGTTTCTTTGTGATTCTGTTACCATTGATATTGTTAGTATGTATTGAAATAGGTTTTAAGTAACATACTATAATTATATATATTAAATTTAACTTACAAAGAATGCTTGAAATGTAACCTTATTAATTACAAATAAAATTATGCGTTTATCTATGGATCTTTCATTTATATTTATCTTATCTTTGCTTACAGCCTTTTTTTAAAATAGGCAATACACCCAAACTAGAACGATTTGTGCCACCAAATTAAAGTCATTATGCACATATATGAGACAATATGAGTCAATATTTCATTTTGGATTCATTTTTGGTTTTACTTTTGTTTTTATTCTTATGATTGTGTGCGGTATATTATGGGATGAATATTTTTGGCCTTTCTGGAGTGATGATGTGTGAAGAGTTTGATTCCGCATGATGTGTCCAGTTGTAATTGAGTGTCACTGTTTGTCAGGTTGATGAGAATGTGCAACGGGGTTTTGTTTTGTGTAATAAAAAATCGGAAAGAAGTATCGATTTATTTTTTCATGCTAAATATCCTCAGTGAGATACAGGCAAAAGCCTAGTTTACTGGGGACACGACAAATGAAAGGCAACAAACCCAGATCCATTAAAATAATGAATGTCTAAATTAAATTATCTGTTGTTTTTTCGCAAATTACGTATATTTCTTGTCATGTGTAATAATAAATAAATAAAAATAAATAAATAAATAAAAATATATTGTAATAAAACCAATTAAAAAACATGACAATTCTAGATAATTCAGTTTCAACTGATTAAGCTTCAAAATTGAACAAGTGATCTATAAGTGGAAAAGTTCCATGAAGAAAAAAGACACACAACATTAGTTGGACGTGGTTAAGATATGGCTTTTAGTAAATCAAATCTGTCTCGCAAAGGACAACCGAAAAATACATGATCTATAGATGCATCACCTGAACCACACTCGCAGCCGGGATTCGCCACAATACCTATTCTGTAAGGCCTCGGCCACACAGGTAGGAGCCTCGCTTGGTGCTTAGAACAATGCTACTAGGTGACTATGATAATTATGTAGCATTGCACGAAGCGTGCAGTGTGGCCATTGCGATAGTATGGGGTGCGTTGGTTCTCTGGGATATGTCACTTAGCTCGCAGCGTAGCTCTAAACACCAAGCAAGGCTCCTACCTGTGTGTCCGAGGCCTAAAGGTGACTAGTCACCACGCATTGGTCCGTCTACAAAGGATATATGACAGACACTTCCATCTTGTTAATTATTATTATATTAAATCATGGTTTGAAAGGGATAAATTGTTGGATTGATTTTTATCTAGATCCCTCATTTACACCAGTTATATCCCAATCAAATGCTTATCGGGGCCAAGTATCATGTTTAATTTTATTTAAAAAATCAGTTACTGACTGAAAAAGAAAGGGGACAACAGTTAGAACATGATTCTTTGCCAAGGAATCAAAACATTCATCAACCCTTTAAGTGCCGCAAGGTATTAGTATGGCTGATCCCGGAGGGCCGTGAATTTTTTAGCAAAAATAAAACCTAATAGAATTATATTTTTTGTATATATATTCAAAGGATATTATGAAGACCAAATATGTACAATATGTGTCGTTTGTGCCGCCGTTCACTCAGAAAAACACAATGTCAGAGTTGTCACAGAAAATACGGAAACATACGTTAATAAAATATTTGATAGAATTAAAAGTATATGTAACACGAAAATATTATTTGAATAACGCACGGAAAGTAAATAATGTAACTATAAAATCATTTCAAATTACAATAGTTAAATAAGTAAAACGCAAAACTGGCAACCCTGTATAAGAGACACATGTCGACTGTCATGTAAACCTTTTAAGTAAACTTCTGTAAATTCGACAATATCTGTAAACTGTAATATTATAGTATTTATTCATAATCTCAATAGATGTCTCTATATGTTCCATATTTTAGATTATTCGAATTAGTATAGTACTAGACATTGGCTAGAAACAGGCATAAAGTCGAGCGATTTTACTCGCTAATTTTGTATGGCCGGCCCCACGGGCACAGCAACAGAGAGCGAGTAAACTTGCTTAAGGCACCTAACCAGTTAACAGTGATACCAATATGTAAAGGAATCCAGGCTAGAGAAACATATATATTTTTTGACATCAATTGGAATAAAATTGAGCAAAATTATTTTTTATTAGTTATTTGATCAACATATTTTTGGTATTATACATGACTCTGAATTCCTCCTCCTTTATCCTACCCTGTCTAGTGTCTACCAGTATTAACAATACTCGTATATGTCATTAACTTGGTAGTTTTAAATTTATTGTCTGCTGGGCCTCGTTGAAGATCCTCTCGCAATTACAATATCAATCATGAACTGCTCCTTTCTCATCGTCAGCCTAATCCTAGATACAGACTCCTTCCCGCAGATTTTAAGGTTGCTCGTTCAGATGAAAAGCGAAACTTTTCCGTGGAGTTTGTTTTAAGTGAGAGCCATTTGCACACCAGAAAACTCACTGGCCACGCCGCTGTACTGGATCCCATGGCACACCGAGGTGAGACGATCAGAGTACACCGGCATGTTGGGTATACCTCTTAGTGCTAGAGATATAAGAAGACAATAATTTTTGGGAGGTCTTATCAACATTTTTAATTATACCATATATGAACACACGCTTAACAAATTTGTAAGTAGGTGTAATAATTAACAAGTACGTATGTAAGCAGGTGTATTAATTAGTGATTAAGTATGTAAGCAGGTGTATTAATTAATGATTAAGTATGTAAGTCGGTGTATAATTAATAAATAGGTATGTAATTAGGTGTATTATTTAACGATTAAGTATGTAAGTAGGTGTAACAATTAACAAGTATGTAAAGTAGGTGTAAAAAGTAACAATTAAGTATGTAAGTAGGTGTAATAATTAACAAGTAAGTAGGTGTAATAATTAATAAGTAAGTATGCAAGTATGTGTATTCATTAACGAGTAAGTATGTAAGTAAGTGTATTAATTAACAAGTATGTAAGTAAGTATAATAATTAACAAGTGAGTATGTAAGTCGGTGTAATAATTAACAAGTAAGTATGTACAGTACCCGGGGGTAAGTAATACACATCAGACTTAAGAAAGAGACTGTCGGCCATAATCGGCTAACTTTGGCTTTGCAGAGCGTCGTCTCTGTCGCACGACCACACCCTAGAACGCTATACGACTGACAAATCGCAATGGAACACGTGTATGAATGACAGAGACGACGCTCTACAAAGCCGATTATGACCGACAGTCTCTTTCTTAATCCCGATGTGTATTACTTACCGCCGGGTACTGTAATATGGTGTATTAATTAACAAGTAAGTGTATTAATTAACAAGTAAGTATGTAAATAGGTGTAACAATTAACAAGTAAGTATGTAAGTCGGTGTATTAATTAACAAGTATGTAAGTCGGTGTAATAATTAACAAGTATGTAAGTAGGTGTAATAATTAACAAGTAAGTAGATGTAACAATTAAAAAGCAAGTATGTAAGTATGTAGGTGTATTAATTAGGAAGTATGTAAGTAGGTGTAACAATTAACCGTTTTCACACATCCTGGAATAGGTTTTTCAGCTAACATTAAAATAAAACGCAAACAGTTAATTTATTAATGTATTTTATTACTTGTTTCCATTATATTATACAAAATTATAAACAGGCTTCATTAACTAAAATATTGCGATATAAATCAATATCATGATAATTATAGCAGCTACAAAAATTTCTGTAAAAAATTACGTACCTTAAAATACTAAGCGGCATCTTACTTTTATTTGTATGGTTTCGGTAAATGGAAGCATCATCTATATTAATTCAACTTATTGGTATATCATTTTGACATTTTTTATTGAAAAGTTCGCAGCTTACATGGTAAGCACAGTGGCGTAACCAGGTTTGCTTACGGAAACGGTATGAGGGACGGGTCTAACTCGAAATAATATCTGTAAGATAATACAAATATAGCATACCATTGATTTTTGCAGAGGGTGGGGGATTATTTATCAATTTAATTTTGATTATAATTTGACTTTGATATTAATTAAAATATATTTCTAGGTCCAATAAAAATGAAATAATTCGAGACATATTGCAGGAGAGATACTAGGAAAATTAAATGTAGGACTAATAAAAAAGGCAATTTATATAATGACATCTAGAGAGCAAACTTTCTTCAAGGATGCTCTAAGTTAGGATTCAAACCCATTTTTATATTTTGATAAGATCTTTCAAAAAAGATTATTTTTAAGTGCTTCCTAAAGCTGCACACGCCACTCATATCTCTAACACTAGGAGGCAGTCAATTCCACACTCTGAAACTCTAGTGGTCTCAGCAGTGGCAAACACTTTATCATAAAACCCCTGCCCTACTGGATTGATTTAAAACAATTTATTAGATGAAGAAGAAATCAACCTTAAAGTTCTATTTCTCTCCGAAAGAACATCCCTCAGACAGATTTGAAAGATACAATGGAGACATCCCATTAAGGGACTTGAATACAAAGTTTGAAATCAATCTGTTTACGACTCTTGTTTCAAGGAAAATATTTTACGGGATGGAGACTAAAGAAATATTAGACATTTTTTTATTTAAATTCAAAATAATACACCAATAAATTAAAAAGCCATGAAAAAGTGTGCATTTCAGCTAGTTGAGTGTTTTTTTTTTGCTATTTCCTAAACTGATATTGCCTAGATATTGTCGTTTATAAATAAATTTGTGCCTTCTTATTCGCAAAGTTTATTATACAGTTATGGATTAAGCAAACTTGAAAATAACAGAAGAAAAATTTAAAAAAAAACTGCTCAACAGCAAATTTACAAAAATAAAACATTAATTTGAAGTATTTATGCAAAAGGACCCAACCCATATTCTACAGTTGTTCCTCGTTATCCGAGGAATCTGTGAGCATAGTTTCACTTCTCCGCGGTTGACCTCTACCAATTAGCGCAACCAAGAATTAAGGTAGGCTTACCAAGGACCGAAAGGTTCATCTCAAGTCCCCAACGTGATCAGTCGTACTCAATCTCCCACTGTGATTGCTTTGTCCCAGTGTTCGTGTTCAAATAACTAGTGATGCTGGAGACTTAAGAGACTGCAAATATACCTTGTGAAGTGTTTGCAATAGGTAAAAGTAAAAAATTCTTGATTTAATATGAAAAGAAAAAGATACAATTGTTCTCCTTGCTAGGAAATATATGGAAAGAACGAACCTTCTATTCGTAAAATGCTCAAGATTGAAATTCGTACTATACTGGAGAAAATGTAGCATGGTAACAGTTCACAAATTTGCCCCAATAGAACCTTGTAACGACGTTCAGTAATTTTAATTATTTTATCAACTTTAATATAAGCCTCGATTCTAATAAATAGCAAGTTATTTAAGTAAATACATTACATAAAACTAACAATAATGACAAATTAAAACATCTTGTTACAAATTAACAAAAATGTGGAAGTTTGTTAAAATCAAATAATATTTGGTGACGTTTGTCAAAAGTCACTACGTTAGTCTGCATTGGCTAGGGATAGGGTATACGATAATTGGATTTTCGATTTTTTTATACCTAAAATTAAATGTTTGTAATTAGTATTATAGTTCGGAAATTCTAGGATGAGTCCTGTGACAGCTCACAAATTTGTCCCAATACAACCTAATGTAATGTATTTACCTAAATAACTTGCTATTTATTAGAATTGAGGCTTATATTAAAGTTGATAAAATAATTAAAATTACTGAACATCGTTACAAGGTTGTATTGGGGCAAATTTGTGAGCTGTCACAGGACTCATCCTACATTTTCCGAACTATAATTCATAGTGGATCTTAGCCTATTTAAAGATAGATACAAATCATACAATACATTAGAAAATCAGTATAACTATTAAATTAGAAATTAAAACGTCAGTTTAGAGAAAATTTTTTTTTCGATTTATAAAAAAAACTATTCGATTTGGAAAAAAAAACATTTTACCCCATCCCTTTGAGACGTGACATTTCAAATATCAAGGGACCATCCTACATTTTCTCTAGTATAGTCTCGCTTAAGTTGCGGAGCGTGAACGTACTAGTCTTAATTAAGTTAGCAAACGGAGCGTGAAACAAGTAATTTAGAAAGGGTTCACTATTATACACAAATATCATCATCTGCGAAAGAGCTTGGAACCTATCTTCCACGGATAACAGAGGACTACTGTACATAGTGGCACATTGTATGGACTAATTAAGGAATAATTTTCTTTTACGTCTGAATTTAATTATGAAATACACATTTTACCTGATTGATATTTGTGTATACGAAAGATTGATTTATTTTGCGTATACGAAAGATACATTTATTGTGTATTGGATCCTTACTTTTAATCAAGCTGTTAAGTCTTACAATAAGAGTTAAAAATTTCAACCATAGAGTAGAGTAACAGTTTAGAAATACATAACCTGTCTTATCAAAGACAATAGACAGGGGCATAGATTATTTTTGGCATGCATACATTTTTTAATACAGTTAAAAAAAAATTGTTTAAAGTAACAACAAATATTATTATATAATAATAGATAAAAACTATAATAAAATTTTGATGAAATAATAACAGATCTTTGATACAATTATTAAAGCATATTTATAGTGATCACAGAGATTTAATTTCCATGAAACTACCATTTCCCCATGTCACAATTGGAGCAGGTAGAATGAATAGAATTTGATACTAGCCTAGGTAGATATTTTATGATTTTTACATAATTTTAAGTCATCGAGGAAGTGCGAGAAATCTCTAATAATTAAATATAGTTCATTCACACATCAATTCAGCTGCTATACAGCGAGTTACTCTACATAATTAGAAAAAAATTGTCTATGAATTAAATAAACTTGGATTCCAAATTTAAAACTGACTTAAGTAAGATCAAAGCTCTTCTTGAGAACGTCTAAGTCATAATTTAGTTATATAAAAGTCAAATCTTAATAATTTTATGTCTGAGAAATATCCGAGTCTTCCTTGAGTAAAATTAAAGTCACCTTAATCTCTGTGGCCATATTGATAAGATCCCTGTCATTTAATCCGAGGGTTGTGAGTTCAATTTCCGTTAGTATCCAATATTATTAAATAGGTTTAAGTCTATTTTCTTTGAAAACATTTAAAGCATCTTTCTGATTCGTTGGAAGACATTTACGAGTATATATGGCAATAAACTTGCTAGGTTGTACTGTATACAATGAAAGTGTGATACAATACAATGGTCATTCTTGAGTTAAATTATGGTCATCCTTGAGTCAAATCAAAGTCATTTTAAGTCGAGATCAAGCCATCCTTGAGTCGGATTATATCATTCTTGAGTCGGATTAGTCATCATTGAGTCGGATCAAAGTCATCTTAAGTCGAGATCAAGCCATCCTTGAGTCGGATTATATCATTCTTGAGTTGGATTAGTCATCATTGAGTCGGATCAGTCATCTTAAGTCGAGATCAAGCCATCCTTGAGTCGGATTATATCATTCTTGAGTCGGATTAGTCATCATTGAGTCGGATCAAAATCAGCTTAAGTCGAGATCAATCCATCCTTGAGTCGGATTAGTCATCCTTGAGTCGGATCAAAGTCATCCTTGAGGCAGATTATAGTTGAATTATAATTTCTCTTGATTTGGACCAAAATCATCCTTGAGCCAGATAATATCCATTCTTGAGTTGGATTATAGTTTTTCTTGAGTCGGACCAGGCATCCTAAGTTGAATCAAAGTTATCCTTGAGGCAGATTATATTTATTCTTGAATTGAATTATAGTTTATTATAAGTTTATTACTATCCTTGAGTCGGACCAAAGTCATCCTTAAGTCGGGATCAAAGTTTAAGTTGGATTATAGTCATCCTTGAGTTGGATTATACTATTTCTGAAGTCGGATTATAGCCATCTTGAGTTGAAATATAGCCATTCGGACTATAATTATTCTGGAGTTGAATTATAGTCATCCATGAGTTTGATTATTTATTCTTGAGTCGGATTCTAGTCATCCTTGAGTCGGATTATAGCCATTCTCGAGTCAGATTGTAGACATCCTTGAGTCAGATTAAAGTCATCCTTAAGTCAGATATAAATTCTAATCGCTGTTAGCATTAAACTTAATAGTCAATGTTAGTTATCAGAGCGTTCTAACTAAAAATTGTGGTTTTATAAAATGATTATTTTTAGATATTATTTTAATGTAGAAGAAATTCTTTAGATATTATTTTAATGTAGAAGAAATTCTTTATGAAAAAAGATTATTTCTAATATTAAAACTTGGACAAAAACTTGACAAATTCTTCTAAATTAGATTTCATCTGAATATAGCTAAGTTTTTTATTTGTTTCACTTAAATTTTTCAAGGAAAAGCCACATAATGAACTAATTACCCCATATACAAATGTTTTAAATAATTTTAAATTTATATTAAACCAATTTATGTACGAATGTTTTAAATAATTTTTAATTTATATTAAATCCATATTTAAGTCTTGGGCCTTTTTTAATAGTCAAAAATCAAACCTGATTTTTCACCTCTTGTAGAATTTACGACGAGAGACGACCTCCGTGATGGTAAGACACTTGTCTGCCGATCCGGAGGTTGCGGGTTCGATCCCCGCTGGAACCCAGATTTTTCTAAATAGGATTCCAGTCTGGTTAACACTTAGGGTCTATAAAAACATCTTTCTGGTTGGTTGGAAGAGATTTCCACATGGCAATAAACTCGCCGGATTAAAAAATATATATATTTTGGAGCGTTTGTTAATTCTGTTTTATAAATTTAAAAGCAAAAAATTACGAAATAACGTTAAATAAATAGTTTATTTATGAATATTAACACATTTGACTGTTATGTACTATATTAATAGAATGAAATAATAGAAGAATCATGGCATGAAAGAATAGAAGATTCATGGCATGAAAGAATAGTATACTATATTCTTGGCATGAAAGAATAGTATATTCATGGCATGAAAAAATAGAAAGTTTTTGGAATAAAATAACAGTAGATTCTTAGGTTGACATTGACCGCTTAATAATTACTTTAAAAATCACAGCGGTACTAAAAATACTACTTATATATTAATTATAAGTCATGAAACTTATCGAACCAAAAGTGACAAGTTCATATTTTTACCATATTCCTGATCATACATGACACAGATATTTTAAGTCGTCGTAATTGCATTATTTTCTTTCGTAAATTTGTATAACACGGAATATCGGATATACATTATATTCAAGGTCATTGTCAATTTTACCGCTATTACACAATCAAAGACTAAAAGGAACTGACTAAAATCAGATAGTGTCCATTTTAAACAATGAAAAAAGAAAATACTTCAAGATAAAAGACACCCATTTATACCATTTGCAATAGAGTACTGTTAAAACGGCAGTAACTTTGGAATCTACCTAATAAAATTAATGTTCATATACCTTTATAAGCCTTATCAGTACCTTTACATCACTCGAGGCTCACCTGTATTTGAATCCATCCAAACAAATTTGGATTAGAACAGTAATAAGACATTTTGAGCATCCCGCAAAACTTTATACCAAGGCATTTTCAGCACTAAGTGTAGCACATACGAGAGATGCTCTTATGTCCCATGGAACACAAGGCGTACCAATGTCTCTATCATCTAAGTGTATTACGTAACACGAGCAGTTCTCAGAGGGTGTCCAAGCAGGAAGGTTTAAATAGACCCAAAACTAAAGACCACACAATTTTTTTCGACTTAAATGATAAATTTATGGTTATATATAGAAACCAATATTTAACTTATTTTGTCAAATTGAATCTGAAATATGTCAAATTCGACTTTGAGTACATCACAAATGACGCACAATCATTAGGTTTTTTTTGTAATATCGACTGCAAAGTATAAACGAAAAAATTAAATTTCTAGAAATGAAAAATAAATGTTTATTTCAATAACACGTCAATAGCAAGGAGTTTATGAGTTTGTAAGTTTCAAAAACTTACAATTTCAATAATAATGTATGTTGAAAAACACTTAAAGAATTTAGATTAAAAGTTTTCAGAGAATTCAATCGAAATTTTTGTGTAAGATCACATTTCATTCTTATCCATTAAGAAAGGCTTAAATGCCAATATCATAATTCTCTTTTTTGTTAATTTATTTACAAATTTGCTTTTATAGAAATATAATTTGTTTTTCAAACATTATCTCACATTTTTCTTAATGTTTCAATCTTTATAAATGCCACACTTCGTAAATGTCCTGTTAATAATTATTACACTGTACCCTAAACAAATTTTCTCTCGAATACTTAACAATATGGATAGACATTTGATTAATCTCTTAAAATGTATTTGATTAATTTTTTATAATAAAATAAATAATGCTTATTAACAAATTGAAAATGCTCAAATGGAGAAACCAACGTAAAATTTTCCAGTTGTAGATTCTTCCGGCTAAAGAATTAATTTTATCTGGTCCTGAACTTCATACAAATTATGTACAGTGGAACCTCTGTTTTCAAACGTCTCTCATCTCGAACAATTCGCTTTTCGAACCTATCGTTTTAATTTGGTTCTCGAACGTACATTTTCAATTATAATACCATGTCTCAATTCAGAAAAAATAATTTCGCACAGCATGGAAAAAAATCTTGTCAAAACATTCATGTCTACTTAATAGCAAAAAGTTTTGATGAAACACTGGGTACATACTTAAATTATAGATGCTCTATGTCCCATGGAACACAAGGCGAAACAATGTCTCTATCATCTAAGAATTAGAGGTTACCGAAAGACTTTCGACAAAATGTACGAAAAGAATCCTTACGTATTTTTAGCATTGCGCCAGAAAGAATAACGAAAGTCATGAGGAGCTAGTGATTACGGGGACAGTTGAGGAATGAGCAAGAGGAACGTGTGTTGCAAGATGGACCAAATAAAGGAATTAACAAGAATCCTCTATAACCTTTCCCTTCCTGTGTATTCAATACACATGTAAAAATGAGCGATTTAAAATCGAAAAAATAAGAATATTCATAGCCAATCGCTTATTTTAATTAAATTTGAAGTCAAAAGTGATAATAATTGAAATTTAATTAATTAACATGAAAAAAACATTGGTCGACGTTCACAAAACGGGCGAAGAGACCACCTCAAACGAATGCCCGTGAGCTACTGAAGCGAGCAAACTTAGATTCTATTTCTTGCGTTCCGATATACCGAAGTAGAGCGAGAGTGAGATGTGAATAGCGTAGGTTCCTCACCCATAGTATTTTTTTTTTTAGAATGAATATACCTACGTCACACACTGGCAGACGTTTGATTGTATTGGTGAATTTATTCCCGATTTTCACAAAATATCTCTGATTTGGCCGATAAGTGTTAATTATAATTAATATTATCTTTTTCATTCAATGCGTAAATGTATTACGGAGGAATACCTAAAATCTGAAGCCAGTATTTATTATATTTATAGAGATATTAAAGTTTTTAGAAGCAACGTCTACTAGTTACACATCACAGGGAAGGAAGGGTTCAACACTGTATTCAACATGGCCCAGGATCCGGGGAGAATGGAAACAGGTGATGCACCAAGTCCCAGACATAGCAGAGGATCATGACGCTCAACATTCAGCATATGATAGAGACGAAGCATTATAGAATTGGTTGAGTAATAAAATCTAAGGAAACTCGAACATTTAATTTTGGTTTAATATAATTTATCAAAATGCAGAGCGAAAAATCTTTTTTGAACAGTTTAAAAAAAACTTTTGGAAGTAGGACAAATTTCAATAATTGCAACACTATATACGCTAGTCTTATATGCTATGTAGTTTGACAGCATTACACAGAAACTTTTTGATATGGTCTGTATTGTTTTGTTAAAAATATTATAGGTACATCGGAATATATATGACAGTAATAAACATTGATTAGGATTTCACATTCTTATGCTATATATGTAAGTTATATGTGTAATTTTCTGCGTAATGCTATTTTAATTAAAACTACTAATTATTTAATATCGTGGCTTAAAAAGTATTTTTTTTTAATTCATTATATATTCAATTATTTTATATAAGGCTTCAATATTATTACAGATAATGGTTGATTAAAAAAATACCGATAAGAAGATTTATAAAAATTAAAATTCTTACAAAACAATTTGAAAATATCAACCCCTTAAAAGGGGATCAACCCATAAATTATCATCAAAGTATGAATGAATACTCAGAGCCCTAGTACAACTGAAGGACACCTTACACTTTAATTGGACAAGTAAATGAATGGTTTTTTTTAATATGGACTCCGTAGAAAAACCACGTTTATGAAGTTGAAAGTACAGTAGAGTGCTAATTACCCAGTGATCAATTATCCGTGAATTGGATTAACCGTGGTCATCTGTAGAACATTTTTATTTTTGCTAATTTTTAACTAGCATCCACATTTCGAAAATTACAAAATAAGTTGTTAAACTGTTATAAAATCTATGGTTTACAGTATACCAAATAATTAATGCTAGTAAGCTGGTAATGTTTCTAAGTGTCCACACAAACACCAAAATATGTGGATCTGTGACATCCCAATGTAATTACCACGGATAATGTTTCTTAGCGTCCACACAAACACCAAAATATGTGAATCTGTGACATCCCAATGTAATTACCACGGATGTTTCTGAGCGTCCACACAAACACCAAAATATGTGAATCTGTGACATCCCAACGTAATTACCACGGATACCATATGATACCTGCGTTTAGCGGTTAAATCTATCAAAAACATTGAAAAAGCTTGTTCATTTACTCATATTGCATAACAAAATCTATCTAACATATCAACTTTTAAAATATTGAACTCATTTAAAACTTAACTTGGATTAACCGTGTTTTTCAATTATACGGGATCGAATGTCCCCCAATTACCATGGATAATCAGTGCTTTACTGTATAAAGAATTAAATCATTTCAATATTTTTAAATGATCGATTTTCATTGGCATTAATTTATTTAGAAAGAAGGTTTTTCTGTTATTCGGTGTTTTTCAATCATAGTTCAAATAAATTCAAACTAAGATTAACTTACTTTGACCAATTTTCAGAACATGCGCTGTAAACCAAGTATAACATAGAAGTTTAACCAGCCAATAATAAAATCTGGGATACTTACAAATCATACTAAAAATTATGTTCACACTCTGAAGTCCAGTCCCGTATAAACATGAGATCTGGTCTCGTGTTTTCAAGTGAAGTTCGAGTCCTTTAGCGACAGTAGTGGCATTTAGCTACATGTATTAGGACAGTTTTTTTACTAACACTCAAACCATTCGAAAACAAGTCTTTCGTTTCATATTTCTGTCAAAAATAAGAATAAATATTATCGATTGAAAATCCACTTATTTATAACAGATGCATATATGTCCTTTCGCCATTATGGCTTTGTGTTTGATTCACGTTTGAGTTTGATTTTTTTTTACGAGGAATATGAAAAGAGTTGCCGATATCCAAGGGATATGAGTAAACATATTTTGATAACAATACTATTGACAGAAAACAGATAAACCTTTTGTTGTAGAACATGTAAAGCGTGTGAGAATCGGTATACGTGCAAACACTGTCATGTTCTCCTCAGAGGATGCATAATACTGGCAATATTATCCCTTTTAATCCCAGCATATTTTGCATAAAATGTGCGAAAAATCCCAGGTATTTTTTGGCAAAAAAACAGTAGTTTATATTTTATTTTTTATCTCAGTTAATATTTAGTTTTAAAAACTTATTTTTTGTGGAGATCTCCCTGTACGAGTAGAGTGTAAAATAATAAGTTATTTTCATATTTTATAAAAAAAAAAATTTTTTTTTTCATTCAACATAAAAACTTGTATGAAAACTTTGAGGCCGATTATCGGCCCCGTGGGATTAAAAGGTTATTTTACAAAATTCAATTATTTGAGTATTTTGATTAATTATAAAAAGTTTCATTCCACTTAACCTATTATTTTCATGATTATAGTACTTTTGATAAAAAATCCTATTTCTTAAAAAATGGGTTTTGTACAGAGTAAGTTTCACCGGATTTGGGTCGGGAGTTAAAGTGTTTACACATAATAAAGAAAATAATATATACATAATAAAAAAGAAAATTTCATTTCGTACCATTTCTCTGACCACAAACAATGCCATACACAACTCATTAACCTTTTTACCAATGGCAACAAGCTCTGATACGTTGGTTATAAACGTTTTAGTGCTACCTAGAGATTATCCTTTCACGGACGAGGACAGATTGCCATCCATCACAATATATTATATATATATACATCTTCGCCATCACAATTTCTCATGCGGATATTGTTTTTTTCTGATATCCACATATAAACTTTTTTGAGTCGTTTGAAGTTTACACCATGTTTTTATGGCTCAAAGTGCCAATATTCCGAGGATGTTTAACATCTTTCTGGTTGGTTGGAAGAGACTGCCACATGGCAATAAGCCTGCCATGTGTTTTTATATATACAACGTAATACAATCATTTGACCGTTCAAATAAATATATAAAACAAACTTTAAAGATGAAAGACGCAACATTCGTAGAATGTCGGTACTTAGAGCCACAAAAATGCGACATCTGAAAGGATTTATACTTAAACTCCGAAAGAACTTACACATAGATTAATAATAACTGTGAAATTTTGCTTACATATTACAAATATTAACATTGTATTCAAAGATATTTTTTTTATTAAAATAGACACATGCTCTAGAAAAAAAAAATACTTAGCGGTTTATGGTAACCAGAAGACAAATAAAAATATATAATACCATTGACAATATAAATAAAATAAATCACATTTTAATAGACTGCATAATTGTAATTATTGCTCTTCAGCAGAAATATTACCTTAATTCATAATCTCATTCAAAATATTTATTATCGATCACACATTTTGCAATACTAAAAACCATCTAAGTTACAGTGTGCATCGAAATTTTATATGCTTTGTCTATGGTTATTTATCAAGTGCATTTATCTTTAATATTTCGCTGTATAAAAATGTGATCCTTACTTTACATTTTTAAAAATGAAATTTACACCAAACGAGTTCTAAGAATAGTGCCAGATTATTAATATTGTATTTTTTTTATAGTCTTTCATTAAATTCCTTAATACATTGTTACTACAAAAAAGGAATTACGGATGATAGAAAATCTTATTTTATATTATTTTATTAAATTATAAACAGTTCAACACCTTTTTCAATAGTTAAACAGGTTTTCAAATATATTTCTAATAATTAGTAAGTAGTAAAAGTTCAAAGACAAACTGTTTTTATGTGAATGTCATTTTTAAGATTTTCGTTATACAGTCCAAACACAAAGATGACCATTTTTAACTTAAGCAAATAAAAGAATGAGTAATCTTGGTCTCAAATATAGCAGTCCCCCCCTATCATCCACGGTTTCATTTTCCGCAGTTTAGATTTCCACTGTTTCATTTTTACACAGTTTCGCTTTCCACAGTTTCGCTTTCCAAAGTTTCGCTTTCCACATTTTCGCTTTCCAGTTTCGCTTTCCACAGTTTCGCTTTCCACAGTTTTTGCATTCCACAATTTCCCTTTCCACAGTTTTACTTTCTACTACTTCGCTTTCCACAGTTTCACTTTCCACTTTCTCACATTCTGCAGTTTCACTGTTTGTTTAGCTTTCTGTAGTTTCCTTTCAACGGTAATGCTTTTCGTGCTTTCATTTTCAAATGATTCACTTATCTGCGATAAAAAGCAGTTTGAAAATATTAAATGGAAAATTACGATACATCATCAGAAAATTAATAATTTTTAATGATATATCGGAATTTTTGTGACATATCAGAAAATTAATCATTTTTGATGATATATCGGAATTTTTGTGAAATATGTCACACAATGCCTACGTCATTCACTTCCCTTCATCTATCCAAGAACTCATCTGGTAACAATTTACGTGCTGTAGTTTTGCCAGCACGTATAATGATGGACTGAGTTCCGTTCCTTCTTAAGTGGTATTATTAATAGTTTTCTAACACCATGTCACAATGTCTACGTCATTCACTTCTCTTCATCTATCCAAGAGTTCATCTGGTAACAATTTACGCAGAGTAGTTTTGCCAACACGTGCAATGATGGACTGTGTACTCCGTGCCTCCTCAATTGGTTCTATGCCCGAAGGCTCAATATCTAGGGTCGAAGACAATATGTTATTGTCTCTCAACCACACTCTTTAATATGTCCAAATAATCTATCACTATCATCAAAACAATAAGAAGAAGGGTGAGTACAATACAATAAGACATATTGCGAGAGATACGACACTGACATAAATTTATTACGGTATATTTTTATAATTGTTCTATTGTATTGTAAACTATTGTTATTAATATTTTGCTGTGTCTAATTTATAAATTAAGCTTTACTATAAATATTAATGTATAGGAAAAAACATAGTATTTATACGGTTTGGTACTTTCCGCAGTTTTAGACATCCACTTGGGGTCTTAGAACGTATCCGCCGCGGATAATGGGGGACTACTGTACATATAAAATTTTTGTAAAATCTAAAATACTTAATTCTTGAATTACCTTTAAGAGTTAAAAATGTATTTTTAAAAATGTTAAAAACTAACAGTGGATAAAGGGGAACTACTGTTATAAAAAAAAACGTATAACTAATTAGCAAACAGATTTCAAACCTGTAAATTCATTACATTATAACAATATTAAAAAATTCCATTTCAATGCGACTAATTTTTTATCCATTTTTTTATTACAAATTAGTTGCCATTAGGATATAAACATACATATGATAGTTTAAATTTTCCCACAATATTTATATATAACAGATATTCAAATAACTGACAATTTAATTGTTACGATACGACTAGAGTATTTTGGTAATGGTAACATTTTAATAATGCATTAGTTTTTTCAGAAATATTAAATTAAAATCACTGGTATATAAAATTTTACACACAATTTTAAATAATGTAAATTCTAACTTTGATATTTGAAAAAGACTAAAAATTATGTTTTTTTTTCATAAACAAATGTTTAATTAACACTCTATATATGTATTGAGGTATCATAAAGCCGTTAATGTAAGTATTTAAAATATATTTTTGTCTCTCCGTTTAAAATAATCTCTGTTCGTTTTTGGTAATTACGTCAATTCAATTGTACAGTGTATTATTGGACTGTCAATTGCCATTTTAAAAACATTTTAATTTTATATATGTAGTATCGTACAATGCAGTACTGATCTACCATAAAAAAATGTCTGTTCTACTCCATAAAGCGCAAGATGAAAGAAATAGTTAGAGAACGGTAAGTTATTATCTAGTCAGTAACCAGTAATTGTAGTTATAAAATAGTTTAACTCTACAGAATCTGATTAGCAAGCTTGTACTTTCGAGTCGAGTAGTTTTTACCGTCTTCAATAAAGGTAATATGTAACCTGTGGTTCCACTCTAAAAAACGCTCTATGGAGTGGTAAGAAACAACTGAAAACTGGCGTATTAGCCTTCAAATAAAAGAGTTCATGGCCATATTTCAAGACAGAGAGAGTGAGAGAAAAAGAGAGAGGAATCATTGAGAATAATATTTAAGATAAAGTATATGGATATCAGAGGAAATAGCACGAAGGACAAAACTAGCATGGAGCTCATTTGGACGCTTGAACAACATCGAAAGTAGTCTTCCAATATCCTTGAAGCGAAGGGTTTACTACCAGTGTATTCTCCCAGTACTTACATATGGCTGCGAGACATGGACGCTCACAGAAAACACACAAAAGCTCCAGACCGCACAAAGGGGCATGGAGAGATACATGTTGGGATATACTAAAAGAGATCGTAAATGAAACACCTGGATTCGCAATATAACAAAGGTAAAAGACATTATAAAGGTGTGCATGAAAATTAAGTGGCAATGGGCAGGACACGTAGCCAAAATGTCAGACTGCCGATGGATATCTGAAATAATCCGATGGTACCCAAGAGGCATAAAGAGGCCTAGAAGAAGACCGAAGGTACGCTGGATAGATGAAATCAGGAAGCATGGCGGCGTCACATGGCATCAACGAGAAAAGGACCGAACTATTTGGAGTCAACTTGGGGAGACTTTCATCCAGCAGTGGATCGACCCTAGTTGACAATGATGATGATGATGATGATATGGATATATATATATAAGTCCACACTAAATCAAAACCCTTTATTAAAAAGAAATTCTACTGATTCTTGGTGATATTTTATCGAATTCATTTAAAAGTTCATCATACATTTTTGTATATCTTTTCATATATGACACAGAAAAGTGTCAACTGGTTATAAATCATATACTCGTATAATTCGTAAATAGAACTTTATAGATCATATAACAGATTTGAGATTTAAAACATAATGAATAGAATTTATGCTATGAAAATATGTCTATGGACCATTTTATCCCAACAATAAGAATGTGACATAGTCAAAGATCAACTTCACTAATATTCACATTCTGACAAGTAGACTCATAAACAGTGAACAAATTTTAAAAAGTATATCTGAATTACCATTTTTTAATAAATAAATATAAACAGCGATTTCTCATATTTAAAATTTAGCAACCGAGTATTTTTGTTTTATTTTTAATTCCAGAATTTCATAGAAGGGCATATTCAAACGTAATTAAAATATGTTTCTCCTTTAGTAATATTTGAATTTTTAAAGTACAAATTAAATCTATACTGGCCAAGTTATATTTCACAAACATATAAGTAATATTTAACAGAAATAGACACTTAAAGAGTAATGTCTAATAAATATTCTTCTCTTTCTCCAACAGATACAAATTATTTTTAAAAACTAAATAATGTTTACACTTTTACTTTTAAAAATATTATGAAATAATAAAAAAATAACAGTAAATTTTAATTCAGAACAAAATTCTGAACACATGTTTAATGTAAATTGAACCTTACCAACCAGACAATTATTTTATCTTTTTTTAAAAATTTAATTGTCTATCACTGCATGAAATCAAAATTATAATGGAAGTCATTGGACTTTATTGACATTAGAATGCAATTTTCCCATATTTCAATCTTATCGCTATTCACATTCTAATTAACGACAATTGCTAAATAATAGATATATTTTATAAAAAAACTGATCTATCACATATTCAGCTGTATTTATATTTTGATTGTTATTTATTTTTGGTTCTGTCTATTGAATATTCTAACTCAACAATCAGAATGTGACATAGTCAAAGACTAACTTCCCTACTTTTCACATTCTAACAAGCAGATTCATAAACGGTGAATGAGCAAACAAAAAAAAATCTGATCAGTTAACGACAATCAGCTTTATTCCATTGTCGATTGTCTACAAAAGCAACATCGAATTGTCAATAGACAATCTGGCCACAACAGGCTGCATGATTAGAATGTGACATAATAAAACACTAATTCAAGCGATACTCACATTCCTCACGCCTGTTGATTTTGCCAATACATGTCTTGCTACATTGCAAGAATCGGCCAAAAAAGTTTCAACCAAATGATTTTTTTACTGCGTGATGGTACTTATTGTATGCGCTGCAGGAGATGGCGATTCCACTTTGGTGACGAGCAACGGTATTGTGTCAGTTGATTTCCCCTCTTGGCCTTGACTAACACTGGTGTCCACCAATCCTCGCTGAGTGGCTACAGGCTCTCCGGACCATACTTCTCCACCAGTCGCATATGGAATGTATGGAAGTACGTAGGAGAATCGATAAAAGATGAACAAATGCTGAAAAAAAAAATCAGTCAATAAAAGAGGTTTTGGTAGGGTTGCAAAAATCATCAAGTCAACAAAATTCCCTCCTGATATTTATTCATTGAAATATCTTTTATGTTTAATAAAACAGTTAAATTATTTAACCTGTTCACCGCGTTAAAAATCAAATTCCACGAATCCTGTGCGCGGCACAATTTCGGCATTTTTTAATTTATAAGTTTAAAGGCGTATTTTGTTTAGAACCACTGATATTTGATTACAACACCAAGTAAACATGACACTTAAGTAATTTTCTGATAATAAATAATAGTCATTACTCTTAAGGAGACTCATTAAATAAAGGAAATAAACTAAACATTACGTAAAATAAACAAAGGAATGCTGCGATCAAAGCAATGATTCATTACACTCACCCAATCAAATGCATATAGCACTAGTAATGTTTATTTACGTAAGAGAGACTTAGTAATGTTTGTTTACGTAAGAGAGACTCATCGCAGGACTCGATCCGCGCGACAGGTCGTTAATGCTGGAAATATTGAGAAACCAAAAAAATTCGGCACTCTGTTTATTCAACAATATCTCATAAACTAATATATTATTTGACAAGGTTTTCAGAGATGCCGCTAGAATAAAAATTATTTTAAATTTTAGTTCCATTTTCATTCCGGTTTTGTGTCATTCTTTTTAAGTATTTGTGATTTGAAACTTGGATTGTCGTCAGATCACAGGCGTTTGTGCTGCCCGCGGGGAACACGTTAAAGATCCTCAAATAAAAGGTGTTCCAATAAGAGCGCTGGATTTAGTTAAAATGGTCTACTGGTTAGAGTTCTTGGGTCATTTGGATCTTGTAGGCATACAGATCCAGATCTTTAGCGAGAATTCGCTGTAAGGTGCTTCTTGAAACGTTTAATTCTTGTGAATGATGACAAATTGATGTCCCTGGGGATTCAGTAACACTTTCTCTCACTGCGGCTATGTTTTCAAGTGAACGCTCGCTATGAGGACGCATGGGTAACTTATTGTCCAGAATCGAACCAGTTTTCTCAAATTTTTTAATTAATCTCCGAATTGACGACTCATTTGGACCATTATTTCGACCGAAAATTCCACGAAGTTTACGAACTGTTTCAACAAAACGTTCCCCATTTTATAATGAGTTTTAACAATAGTAACGCGTTGTTGTTTCGTGTAGCGTTGCATATTTACTAATCGCAAGATTGACAGATGTCACATGAAATTTTTAGAGCTGCCAACCTTAAAAAAAAATTGAGCGAAATTTAAATCTGGTGCTCTTATTGGGACACCCTGTGTAAGATATATTAGAAGATAAATCAATATTAAAAGTAAACATAAATGAAGATCAATTGTATGATGTAATAAATATCATACACTCAGGTGTTTGTACTCCCTGATGATGAAAACCTTGAAACCAGTAGAATTATACTGTTATGCTAAGTGGAATAAACAGTGTTTGATAAAACAAATTACAATGTCTTTAAACCTCCACAATAATAATGCCTCATTATAAATAATATATAATATAATAACGAAGATGTAGACAAGGAATGATCTGTTTGGGTGTCTTCTCTGCCTACCCTAAAAAGGACATGCTGTGATGCTACAAATTTGTAAATAGGTAAAGTAAATACAAGTATGTATTGGGTGTACAAATAAGTCACCGCCGTTTGACAAAAGTTGGCGCCATCAGTAAGTTATGGTTAAAATTGTCAGATGTAAAATGTCATTATCGTAAGGTTGGACATCTGTCAACAACATGACCTTGAAATATTAGTGAATTTTTATCAGTATAACATATTTTTTTGTGTTCGAAAATGTCAAGTTTTGAGCCGAATAAGCGTCATTTGCGGGAACTTTTGATTTACTTCTTCAATTTGAAGAAATCTGCAGCTGAGGCGCATCGATTGCTTGTAGAAGCATATGGTGAGGCTGCCTTAAGTGAGAGAAGTTGTCGTGAGTGGTTTCAAAAGTTTAAGAACGGTGAATTTTACATCGAAGACAAAGAACGTAGCGGAAGGCCGAAAGTGTACGAAGACGCGGAATTGGAAGTATTATTGGATCAAGATTCGTGCCAAACGCAAGAAGAACTTGCACTTACATTAGGAGTGACTCAACAAGCAATTTCACATGGGTTGAAATCATTGGGAATGATTCAAAAACAAAGAAATTGGGATTCATATGAACTGACACGGAGAAACTTTGAATGCCAATTTTCCACATGTGAAATGCTGCTTGCCAGGCATAAACGAAAGGGTTTTCTGCACCATATAGTCACTGGTGATGAAAAATGCATCCATTATGATAATCCAAAAAGGAAGAAATCATGGGGATCCCCTGGTCATGCTTCAACATCTACGGCTAAGCCAAATATTCATGGAAAAAAACTCTTGTTGTGTATTTGGTGGGATCAGCTTGGTGTCGTGTATTATGAGTTGCTCAAACCGAATGAAACCATTGCTGGGGCTGTCTACCGAACATAATTGATGAGATTGAGTCGAGCACTCGAGGAAAAGCGCGCCCACTACTACGCCAGACACGACAAAATTATTCTCCTGCATGATAATGCTAGTCCACATGTTGCGGCACCGGTCAAAACCTATTTGGAAACACTCAATTGAGAAGTTTTACCCCACCCGCTGTATTCACCAGACATTGCTCCTTCTGATTACCACTTGTTTTGATCGATGACGCATGGCCTGTCTGAGCAGCACTTCACATCATATGAAGATACCAAAAATTGAGTCGATTCGTGGATAGCCTCAAAAGATGATGATGATGACTGACGCGGTATTCGTATGCTGACAGAAAGATGGGGAAAAGTAGTGGCAAGCGATGGGTACTACTTCGAATAAAACATGAGGTTCCGTTCTTTCATAATAAATGCCCATTTTTTTTATAAAAAACGGCGGAAACTTATTTGTACACCTAATAAATAGGTAATGTAAATACAAGTATGTAAATAGGCAAAGTAAATACAAGTGTGTCAATAGGCAAAGAATAAATTATTACCATGCCAGTCCATAGGAAGGCAAATATGAACGGTGGAAGAGGTTGATTGGCATTCTCTATGGCCACTACACCCATGAACCAGAAGAGGCAGAAGAGAGGCTGCAGCAAGAGTGCCAAGTTGAGGCACTTGCGCATGTCACTGATCCCCTCTGGCTCCGCGCTCTTCCAAGACAGATTGTCCATGGACAAATTGCTCATGTCTATTTTGAAACTGTCGTTTCTGTAGAGTGATGGTTCTCTATGCTCCAATGTCTCCAAAATCTAGAAAAAATTTATAGTTTATTTTTTATTTATATATAATACATGACAAGAAATTTTATAAATATATAATTTATGAATAAAAAACAACAGGTACTTTAACGTGGATGCACAATTTTTATGGATCTGAGTTTGTTTTCTTTAATTTTTCGTGTCCCCAGTAAACTAGGTGTTTGCCTGTATCTTATTGAGGGCATTTTCATTCGACCTATCGTGTGTAGCTCAAGACTTCCATGATAGCCTCTGACAACTCCTCTCCATCTATTCCTACACTTCACGGCTCGAAGGGCGGTTGTTAAGGGTAGCCCAGTTGCGTCTCTCACTCAGTCAGTCCAAAGCATTGAGATTTATTCCCTTGTGCGTCGTCATTCCACGCCTCCAGTAACCACAAACCTCTTCAAACTATCTCATTGGTCACGAGCAATGTGCCCAAAGAATCGAAGGCATGTTGTTGACAATCTGTGGGTGATTTTAAGTTCTTTGAGAATGGTGGTCCAAGTTTCCACGCCATACATGAATATTGCGAAGTCGAGAGACTCAACTAGGTGGATAGTGATAGTTCTGCTGTTCCATGTCTTTTCCAGCTTTGACATTGCATTTTTTTATATTCCAGCTCTTCTTTTCACCTCAGCCTCGCATCTTCCATTTTTGGTAATACTGGAGCCTAAGTAAATAAAGTCAGTAACCACTTCCAGTCAATGATTCACATTATATGGAGGCAGTTTGATACTGCAGACTTTTATTATAAGCTTAGTTTTTGACCTAGTGATTTTCAGGCCCAGGAACCTGCTCTCCTGTTGTACCTTATTAAGAAGCGTAGCCATTTCTTCCTCTGATGTGGCAATTAACATCGTATATCCTCATCATTGTCTTCTTAAAGAAAAGCTTAGATGTAAGAAACTTCTTCATAAAGACTACGGCACTAAGGACTTTCAGCTTTCTTTTTTGGTGTGCGTTTAAACACATTCACTGCCAACAATAATCAAGGCACGCGCTAATATATAGTGTTGTGAGCTAAAAGTAACTTGTATGAGCCAGTATAGCCCTGATGTAGTCCTGTTTTATTGATAATGGTGCCCCGGTAGGTGAATTTGTGCACCCTTTTGATAGTATCGTTATCAATTTTTAAAATAAATAAAATTGAATACAATAAAGTTCACTGACCTGCCCTGCGGAGCAGCTGAGCATCCATGATGACCCTTCCACTGTGGCCTGGTCATCGTAGCTCCTCCCCTTTATTTCTCCCGTATTAGGGTCAGTTCTTCGTGAATCCACGCTCACCAGGGAATTGTTGCTTGTGTATTTCGCTGCTAGAAAAAAATATTAAATTTAGCCTAACTCCTCCGTTATTATAACAAATTCCTTGTTGAAATAACAAACCACTTGTTGATTGACAATCTTTTATTGAACGTACCAGACATGTTTAGATATAACTCCTTAACCCTTTATAGGACGCTTTTAATGAATGTTTTTAAGCTATAAGGGGCATTTTAGGAACACAGATGTATGAAATATGTGCCTTATAATAGGTGGTATATTTATATACCACTTTGTTCTGACCGTCCTATAAAGGGTTAAATATTAGAAGAGATTATCTATGCACTTGTTTGTACATACACGAATCGACAATAATCAGAATGTGACATAGTCAAAGACTAACTTCACTAATTTTCACATTCTTACAAGCAGATTCATAAACGGTGATAAGTAAACAAAAAAAAATCTGATCCATCAACGATAATCAGCTTTATTCCATTGTCGATTATCTACAAAAGCAACATCGAATTGTCAATAGACAATCTGTCCATAACAGGCTGCATGGTTAGAATGTGACATGATAAAACATTAATTCTAGTGATATTCACATTCCTCCTGCCTGTTGATTTTGCCAGTACATTAACAGAAAAAATACCAACCCATTTGTTGAATGCACTGGGCAATTGTTTATCGGTGCCCTTTTTACGAAATAGACTATTAAGAGTGTCACCAGTCGCACATGGAATGACTTTGTTGAAGACTTTTCCAATATCTCAGTGGATAAATTAAGAATTGATCTGCTTAAATAATTTTGAAGGCATAACTGAGCCAATTTACATGGAAGCATGAGTAACATTGTTCCTGTTGTCATTATTTTATATTTAGACTTTTATTGTTTTTTTCTTCTTTTAATATGCCTTTTATATTATTTAATATGCATTGGCTACTCCAATCTAGTGGTGTCAAAGGATAGTTTTACTGTATTCGAAGTTTTCTTTGAAAGTACTGGCAACATTTCACAGTTCAGAACTAACTCAGCTTGTCATGTTACAAGTTCCTTGTAGGCCCACTCGGCAAAATGTTTAGTTTCATAGTGTTGCAACTAATTATTTGTACATCTCAAGAATAACCTGCACAGATTGATTAATCAATATGGGTATTGTATGAATTTTCATGAGTCTTTCTGTACCACACATGCCAATTTCTGTACCACAGTTTGGTCAAAACCAACACTGTCGTGATACCGCAGCCCCTATGGTTCCCTGCGATTCACCAGATATGGCCCTCTACAATTTTTTCCTGTTCCCGAAGATATAGAGGACATTGAAATAACAACGTTATACAACTATAGAGGAGATATAAAGGCAAAATCCCTGGGTGAACTAAAGGCTATCCCAAAAAGTGCATTCCATAAATGTTTTGCGGATTAAAAAAAAAAGGTTGGCAAAAGTGTATTTTATCGTATAGGAACTATTTCTTGAACCGACTGGAAGCATTCAAAATGGGGATGCACCGGAGAATGCTACGGATACCCTGGACGGATATGGTCAGCAACACGAGGGTTCTTCAAAGAGCCAAAGTTGATAGAGAGTTGCTGACTAATATTAAAATCCGAAAGGTGTCCTACTTGGGTCATGTACTTAGAGGAGCTAAGTACAAATTACTGCACCTGATCATCCAATGCAAAATAGAGGGTCGAAGAGGTGTTGGCAGGAGGCAAATCACCTGGCTCGACAATATACGTAATTGGACTGACATAAGAGGTGTTGGGGATCTTTTTCGGGCTTCCGGGGACAAAGATGTCTACTCTCAAGTGATATGCAACGTTGGGGGGACCTGACATGACACTGTGAAGAAGAATAAGAAGGAACTACTTTGAAGGGGACAAGTATTAATATTAATAATTAAATAAATACTTTTTTGATAAAAAATTACATTTTCTTTATATTTTGATCAAACCTCGTATATAAAAGCAAATTAATCTGAGTAAATAAGTGACCGTGTCAAAATGAAATGAGTGACAATTATTGTTTTTCTTTTCATTCGTACGTGCTGGCTGCATATGGAAAATAATATGTATTTTTTATATAGTTAAAATGTTATATCTCAATATTACGGAAATATGTCAGCAAAACTTTACTTGGCTAATATTATTTTAACAGTAAGGAAAAGCGGCCACAATATTCCCAGCTGTTGCGAAGTGCCACGTTATTTCAGCAATTTTTTGGTGTTATTTCAGCAATTTTTTTCGAATGTTGTCCTTAACACATTGATCGCCAATAGGATTTTCGTAAAATGTCCAAAAAATGTTATTACGTTTTTAGGGTTTTAATTTAATATAACCTACCTATCACATTCATGAGTATACCTTTTAGAACCATGAAGATATCCTAAGGCCATATCGTAGTAAGATAGAGAAGGGCCGTGTCGGCCAAGTTTAATAGTAGTTTAATACAGAGCGCGTAGCCGACGGACAGGATTACACTCTGAAGTTAGGTATGCCGTGTCAGCCACCGGTGGCTGACACGGCCCAATTGGAATACATCGGTGTCGGCCACCGGTGGCTGACACGGTGATCAACGTGTTAAGCATCGGGATTGTGGTTGGTTTGTTGGTGTACCCCTTTCCCTTCAAGTACCCCCATAGGAAATAATCGGGGGTGGTCAAATCAGGGGATCGTGGGGGGCAGTCGATATCACCACATTTTGACATAATTCGGATAGTTCATTTCTCGCAAAATTTGCATCGTAGCACGAGCTGTGTGTGATGTGGCACCGTCCTGTTGGAACCACATGTGCTGTAGACCCAATTGATCCAATTCGGGCACAAGAAAGTTTACCAACATGTCACGATAGCGATCACCAGTAACTGTTACATCATTGCCTCGAGCATTCTCAAAGAAATATGGCCCAATGATGCCGCCGGCCCAAATGGCGCACCATACAGTCACTCTACGAGGGTGTAATGGTCGTTGGTGTATCAATTGAGGATTTTCAGTGCCCAAATAGCGGCTATTCTGTTTATTAACAAAGCCAGCCAAGTCGAAATGTGCCTCCTCACTCATGATGATTTTTGGCCAAAAATGGTGGTCGTCTATACCGACCTGTAAAACCCGAGCACTCCAATCTCGCCGCCGTTCATGGACATTTTCCTGTAGCTCTTGTGTCAATTGAATTTTATACGGATAAAATTGAAAATCTTTTTTGATAATATTTAACAAACATGATGGGGACATTGTTGCAGAGTTAAATGCTCTATAATAAATTGTTATCGACCACTCTCCACGACTGTCAAATATGAGAAGCTAAACAATATTGGCCTGGAACATAAAACGCAACCTGTATAATTCGTAATTAAAAAATTTCCGTGAATTTCGAATTAACAGACTTTTAGTACATTACCTTGAGTGCTATTGACAGTGTTCTGCCTTGCCACAGACTGAGCTATCCTGGCCTGAATGTTGGTGGCCAGCCCCTGTTGCCTCTTGTTGCTGGCGGCCCTGAGCCCCACCATGGCCACCAGCGTGTTGCTGAGGATCAGCACCGTGCCGGGGAACATCAACCCTAGCAGCATACCCTTCTCCAGAGACATCCAGCAGTAGTCCTTGGTCTCATAACTCTCCATTGAGATTGCATACAGGAACTGGAAAATGAAATTTGGTTCACAATTAGTTTATTAAGAAAATAAACCATTTATTTCTATATTATTTGCAAGTTAAACCTGGTTGCATCAAACATGCTATATCAAATGTATCAAAAATGACAATACATTATTATGTGTGCTGGTGTCAACTGATTAATGGAAGTGAAACTTGGATTTGGCAGAAGGATAAAATTAACATTAATGCAGAGATGCGTACACTAAAAAAAATTATCAAATGAAAATGTATTATAAAAGAAAGCAGAATTATGATATCAGAAAAGGATGAAGAAAGGACCTTTAAGATGGTTTGGACATGTCGAGAAAAAGAATGACTAAGGGAGTATACAAGTTTGAAGTGCTAGATGCGTGTTTAACATTTCCCTTCCTGTGCTAAAAAAATCTGCCCGTTCCGGTGATGTGTATTCAATACACATTTAGCGTGTGTCCTAGTAGGACGTGCTGATAATGATGTTGTTGACATCTCTGTATTCGCTTTAGTCGAATTCTGTGTTCCTTTTTGTTCGGGGTCATCAATTTAGCGGGGTGCTTGATTTGATACGTCGTGATGATTTTGATTTTTTTTGTATTTAAAATAAAATATGTCGATTCAGGAATGTGGGAAGTGAGAGTGAATAATCAATAAATAGTAAACAGAAATGAATGGTCAAGCGAATAATAACAAGTGCCTTTATTCACCGATAAGTAGGTATATATAGAATTTCAGAACGGGGCGCGTGACTGCGTCCGCGGTATATCTCGATCTCACTCCTGCGCATGCTGAGGTGGTCGCAAGCGCTGCGGATAATACAGTGGGTAGGATATTTATTGTCGAAACGGCGAGACGGCGTGATATGTTCTCTTTCTACCTTGGAATGCGATGTAAATATTTACTTTCTGGATACGCTTCGTATATTTGTTGCCCATTTGTAAGGTACATTGTATCATTGACGAAATATTATATAAATGAAACTCACCAAAACAAGTACGGCAGGCACTCCGTACGCAAACAAATAGTTGTATCTGAGGTTAGGCACGCATCCCTTGGTCACATTGTCCATGATAACGTAACAGTACACCGAGATCCACGATGCGCAGACGAGGTGCATGTAGTGCAGGAGAAGGGCTATCACCTCGCAACGCATGCGCACGCTCGTGTCCTGGAAAATATGCAAACAATGATACACTTGATCACAGCTCATTGCCGGGCCTCGTAGTCGACAATTCTATCGCTATTCCAAAGTCAATTCAGTTGGTAAGCGAAGCTGTGCCGTGGAGCTTCATTTCTTTTTCCCTTTCTCTTCTTTAAGGAGGTATTCTACTCTAGAGCCGTGAATTTAAGGTGTTTTTTCAGATTATATAAAAAAAATTTATATATATTTTTCCTGCACATTTTTTACAGTTTATTATGATTTGAGAATGTACAAAAAAATTTTTGAACTGGTCGACATGATTGGCCCTTTCGTAAATTTGAAACAAAAATCATACACAGTTTCTTGATAAAAAATAATGTCGTTATAGTTGGTACCAAAGAGAGAAAAAACATAAAAAAATTCGTAAAATGGCGGCTGTCTGAAAAATCGTAAAATCACATGTTACCAACATTTGATACCTGTTTTATTCTAAATATTTTTTCGTTGTAATTGTGTAGAATTATTATAATTTTTTTTTTGTAAATTCTGATAAACTTAATGTGTGAACAGTAACTACTGGTTTATTTAGCTTATTCTTTTTAATTATTTTTGTTATAAGGTACATTGTACTGTTCACTGATGAATAAATAACACTCGAACACGAGGATTGTCTATCATATTATCATCATTAACAATCAAACGATCATACCTGAACTCCAAGAAGCATTGTAGCGTTAGTCATGAAGAAACAAGAAATCAAATTCATCTCGACAGGAAACATCTTTGTAGTTCTAAAACCCTTCTTCTTGGTTAGAATCCACCCGGTCGCAGACATTATGATACAGCAAATGCCTGCAGCTACCAAGACCGGAGCGTTCCACCGCCCCCGAGCAGAACTTGAGTGGCCACCCATTCCGCCTCGGTTTGAACCATAGTAAACATACTCCACACTGTCGATTCTATCTCTCTCTCGGAGATCACTATCCGAAAGCCAGTTATGAGGCATTTCTACTTCCGGTAAGATGTCGGGTACAGGAGATTGTGTTTGCTCGTCTGTAAAAGAAAACAATTTATACGTTTCAAAATGGTATAAAAAAAACACTTGACGCCACTGTTTTCTTGTCAACAACAACAAATAGATTTGTATAGTACTGACTATGATGTGTAAGCAGGGCTTATGACAGACTGCACAGCAGGGTGTTTGACAATCGAGACGTACACAAAGCAAATAAACTTCAAGTTTTACCATCTTAGCTGTATTGATGCGAAACTTGGACCATCACTAGAAGACACTTGAAAGTGTTGGAAAAATTTCATCAGAGATATTTACACCGTATCCTCAATATAAAATGTCCTTTTATTATCATTAGCAACGGCGGCTGGTCCCAAGATGTGCTGGTGCGCTACGCACCTCGAGACGCTGAGCGAATATGAAATAACGCTGTCTCACGGTTTACTGTACATCTCTGTCTGCCCTATATGAATTTGTGTTTCCGTCCGGTGCGTATTGGAGATTGCTCCGGTAGTATTGGCAAACTTGGCTGGTCAATTTGAAAGGAATATTTTTGTACATTTTTTTTAATTTTCACTTAAATAAAAATACTCGTATTATTTGTCAGTATTGTTATACATATTTAATCTATACAAATATTTAACATTTTTAGAAGTCATGTTTGCGAATATGTAATTTAATTATTGCGAATTATTTCTCCAGTTTAGCGCTCCAACGCACCTCCAGATCAGCCGCCACTGATCATTAGTACAGTAGATGCAAAGTGCTCAAGATCAGTACAAGTGGACAAGGAAAAAATAGGTCAAATTCCAATAATGGACGAATGTGGACTGAAAGAGAAATCATCAAGGTGTGCATGGTGTGGTTTAAAAAAAAAAACAATTTACCAGTCTTTTCAGATTCGTAAACCATCATTTCAGGGTTAGGAAAGATGGCTGCGTTCTCCGGCTCATTTTCGTACATCAACGAGCTAAAATTAGTGCTGCTTTTGGTTTGTATAGGATAGTCTGCAGCCTCGTACGAAGCGAAATAGTCCTCGTTAGGTGAAGTGATATCATCTGGAGGGTATAGATTCTGCGGAGTCGCATGGTGCTGATGGGACTTCTTAACTTTGGTGGCTAAGATACTCGGTGGTGCTCCTCCCCCACTTCTTACATGTGCCCCGTTGTTACTTCGAATATGACCGTTTTTATCTATGGTCGCCTCGGTCAGGGGGAAAGTCTTGTTTGTGGTCAATGCTGCAAAGAATAAAAATAAATTTTATTGTATTATTTTGTGTTAGGTACTAATTGATAATATAAAGTTATATAGCATCTAGCTTAACGAAACACCTTGTTAAAAAGTTTTCATGCAACTTCAGAGTAATTGAAACTTTGCAGTATGGCAACATGATGGAGAAGAAGATGAGACCGTAGAAAAGATGTTAATAACAGAAGACATTAAAAACTGTACATCAACTGAAAAATGTTTTAAGTGAAAATGAACCACATTTGCAGAAAAGTATTATGGTGACGTGACCTGTGTTAAATGCAATTAATCCATATTCATTAAATCCAATTAATCATAATATAATGAGAGGAAAGAAAACAAATTATTCAAAAAATAAATTGTTTTGTTTTACAGTTTTTAATTTTAATAAATAACAGATTTTTTTTGTACAATACATTTTTAATTTTTATTCAGAATAATAAAACAAGACAAACAAAACAAATACATGTATGTATATACAGTGAAACCCTCTTTTTACGTTTTTTGAAAGGACTGATAAAAAAAAAACGTAATTGGAGGGAAAACGTCGATTCGGGGTTAGAAAAAAAAATTGGAAATTATTTTTTAATTGGATAATCACGCAAATCGGAAAACTTTTTACAATCGATTCGCGTTTTTTTATTATCGTAGCCAAAGTTGTAATGGGTATCCCCAAATCACGCGCGAGTGAAACACGTGAACAATAGTGTTTATTCACTTTTTCGAGAGTTGCCCTTTTCTCTTGAATCGATAATGTCTTTCTTTGCTGAGAGACATTATTTGAAGGGATTCAACGAAAAATTAAAAGAAATGAAAAAAATATAAATTGACCCACGAAATACACGACAATTGACAATTGAAATTGTATGTACACGACCGACACGTTTAAAACACAAGCACAGATTGACCAAATATATCATACAGTCTGCCTGCCTCTGATTCTATAAAATTTCCCACCAATTGCATCGTATTACACGACTCGTGTAACCTTGACCATGAGCGCTGCACCTGCAGGTGCACACGTGTCTATAAATAGAAACAACATATTTCTGCTTCCTGATATTAATTTCAAATATTTTAAATCGTCGCGCATTTAATTAAATATGTTTATAGATTGATTTGCATTTTAAATATTTCAAACGTAAATTGCGGGAAATAAAAACGTAAAAGCGGGTACTAAATGTACTAAAATAAAACGGGATTGTAAAAACTGAACGCAAATAGCGGGAAAACGTGAATTCCGGGCACGTAAAAACGGGGTTTCACTGTATATTCTTTATAGGCAATCCACCCAAATTAGAATGATTTGTGTCGCCTAATTAAAGTCATTATGCAATTATATGGGTCAATATAATAAAACTAATTTAAAATAATGACAATTCTAGATAATTCAAAGTTTCGATTGATTAAGCTTCAAAAATGTAACAATCGATCTATAAGTGGAAAAGTTCCACGAAGAAAGAAGAAAGGCAACATTCATTGGACGCGGTAAAGATATGGCTTCTAGTAAATCAAATCTGTCATCTCGCAAAAGACAACCAAAAAATACATGGTCTATAGTTTCATCATCCAGACCACACTCGCAGCCGATATTCTCTACAATACCCATTCTGTAAAGGTGACTAGTCACCATGGAGTGGCCCGTCTACAAATGACACTTCTATATTATTCATTCTTTTTATTTTAAACCATTGTTTCAAAGGGATAGATTATTGGATTGATTTATATCTACAGTTCGGAAATTCTAGGATGAGTCCTGTGACAGCTCACAAATTTGCCCCAATACAACCTTGTAACGATGTTCAGTAATTTTAATTATTTTATCAACTTTAATATAAGCCTCAATTCTAATAAATAGCAAGTTATTTAGGTAAATATTGTACATTACATAAGGTTGTAATGGGGGAAATTTGTGAGCTGTCACAGGACTCATCCTAGAATTTCCGAACTATAGTGCCCTTATTTACACCAGTTATATCCCAATCCAACGCACATCGGTGCCAAGTAACATGTTTAATTTTATTTAAAAGATCAGTTACTTGCCGTGAAAACTCAGATATCGCTCCGTCCTTGGCATGTTTTAAGAAGCGACTGAAAAAACTCTTAATTTCTAGTCAGTAAAATAACGTGTTTCATTCCTGATTTTTCTTTTCCTTTCCTCTCTACCATCCTTTCTTTTCCTTTTGATTGATGATATCTCACTTTATATGAAAAATAATGTTCCGGTGATTGTCCGTCTTTGTGGGGTTCGTGGACATGTTCTCACGTATATGTTTATGGATTTCGTGAGGATGGATAGTAATTTGAATGATTTATGCGACCACGTAACTTGCTTCATTTACTTTTGTCTGGTTGGTTGGAAGAGATTGCCGCCTGGCAATAAGCCCGCCAGATTGCATTGCAATAAAAGTGTTAAATAAATAAATATTCTTCCTTAAGAATAAGCTAACTGGAAGTAGACCCTTTTGCGTGACAAGAGATATCCGTACAAATTGTGACTCCTTTAAGTATCTTGGGTCACTCATCCATAGCGATGGAGGATGTGCAGCAGATGTAACACATAGAATTAGTGTGAGATGGATGAAATTTAGATCAATGACGGGAGTTCTATGTGATCCGAAAATGCCAGTAAAGTTAAAAGGAAAAGTAAACCAAACGATTGTCAGACCCGCACTCCTCTATGGCTCCGAATGCTGGACGATGTATAACTCTTACTCTAGGCAACTAGAAACTGCTGAAATGCGCATGCTAAGATGGTCAGCTGGCGTGTCCCTAAGAGACAAAATAAAAAGCTCACGCATTCGTGGAAGCCTAGGTATTACAGGCATCAACAGCATGATGGAGGAGAGACGATTGAGATGGTATGGGCACGTTGGACGCAGAGCATCCGATCACATTGTCAACCAGGCAATCTCCATGGATCTTCCTCGAATAACAACCAGAGGAAGACCAAAGAATTCATTGGTGGTGCAAAAAGATAACCTGATGCAGAGGCAGAGGCCTGGGGGACGTAGTCCGGGACAGAAGAGCATACAACCTGAGGACGAGGAGAGCTGACCCCAACAGTATTCGCAGATAATGAGTTGGAATGGAGCCAGGGAGAAGAAGAAATATCCGTACAAAGTAGATAGTCACACCACGTCACTTATGCATATGTATGTAAAATTTCAAATATTATTTTATGATTATATTTATAACGGCATGTGAACGGCAAAAAAAAAAACAAGAAAGAACTTGTCAGGGTTTACTGTACGAATAAACAAAGTAGAAATTTGATACATTTCACTTTGGGTTTACAATTTTCTACTTTTGGACGAAACCAATCACAACTCTGCTGAATACGATTACTAAACAAACAGTTTTAATTCCACTCGAGGTTTATTTCGCTATTCGAACCTGTTTCGAAATTGTATTGTATACAGTTGTCCGCCCCACTTATTCGTGGTGTAGCTTTCCACAGTTTCAGTTATTTGTGGTTTAAAAATATCAAATGTATTCCAATCTATGCAAAATTCCAATTTGATAAAAGCACTGTCAAACATTGGAAAATGAAACATTTTAAAAATTTGTAGAATTTTTCTCAGTGTTAAATCAACTGTATCGAAATTAATTAACTGTATCGAAAATAAACATTAAAATGTTTATCTCAGAATATGGGGAAATAAAATAAATAAAGGTTTATTGATAGCAACATAGTACATATTGAGAGCAACATAGTATATATTTAAAACATTCCAAAAACACATATACTCGTATATCTCAAGATAAATGGCAGAAAAAACATTTAAGAGAGAAGCTATCAAATCTGGGCTCATGTCATAACATCCCCCCGGCCGAGATACACCCCCCCCCCAATATAGGGCGAGCCCGCCCGCGAGGACACCAGACATGTTTCAGCCTACATCCAATTCACACATAGTTGGGGTAGGCAAAGAGGACAGTGTCAGAATTTTCTATCTCGACACAAATCCTTCGCCTCTTCTACACCTTCATTCATACACCTGTTTTAGCAATCGGACAGTATCAATAGAACAATATCAATCGGACAGTATTAATAGAACAGTATCAATCGGACAGTATCAATCGGAGAGTATCAATCGGACAGTATCAATCGGACAGTATCAATAAGGACAGTATCAATAAGGACAGTATCAATAAGGACAGTATCAATAAGGACAGTATCAATAAGGACAGTATCAACCGGACAGTATCAATAAGGACAGTATCAACCGGAGAGTATCAATAAGGACAGTATTTATTTATTATTACACATGACAAGAAATATACACAATTTGAGAAAAACAACAGGTAATTTGATTTGGACATATAATTTTAATGGATCTGGGTTTGTTGCCTTTCATTTGTCGTATCCCCAGTAAACTAGGCTTTTGCCTGTATCTCACTGAGGATATTTAGCATGAAAAAATAAATCGATACTTCTTTCCGATGTGACAGTGTTCCAGTGACACTCAACTACAACTGGAAACATCTTGCGAAATTCAACTCCTCACACATTATCACTCCAGAAAGACCAAAAATGTTCATCCCACAATATACCGCACATAATCATAAGAATAAAAATTAAAATTAAAACAAAAAATACACAGAAACACAAATACAAAAACAACCAAAATTAAAACAACAAGAAGAGACCCACACTCACGAGCTCACATAAATTCTTTCCACTCGTCATTCATCCTGAAAGCCCAAGTACTCAAAATCCTGTCGCAATAACAACCACGCTCCGATCGACTGTCTAAATGGTTTTCCTACCTTTACCTTTATTGAAGTCGGCACGCCATTGTATGTAATGGGAGCCAAATAAGCATATTGCCTTTGGGCAAAAGAGGTTTTAACTCTAGGGATGGTGAACATTTCATTAGTTGCCATGCGTGTCATGTGTCTCTGCTGAGTCTGCATCTTCCCTTCCTCTCGATGGTAGTGCCAGAGAATGGATTTGAGATGTAAATTGGCTATGTTCAGGACCTGATACTCTCTGAAAAGCTTCGCCGTGGGATACCGAGCAGGAAGTTTATTAATTATTTTCATAATCATTTTTTGGGAAACCTGCAATATGTGTTTTTGGGTTAAGGTGCATCCCCCCCAAACTGATATACCGTAAGAAAGTGCTGACTGACATAAGGCGAAGTATATACTTTTAAGAATATTTTCACTGAGCACATTTCGAATCATACGGAATATGTATCCTAGTTTTCTGATTTTTGCGCTCAAAGTGTTAATATGGACCTCCCAACGAAGGAACTGATCAACATAAACTCCAAGGTACTTTATACTATCAACCCTTTCCAAGGAAACACAACTACAGTCAGCCATGGGTGAACAAGTGTGCAGTGTTATGTATTTATTTGTAGGTGCTTGAGTTCTTGTAGATATGCTAAATGTGATGTATTTAGTTTTATGGGAATTTAGAGTCAATAAATTTGAGTCCATCCATTCTTTAACTACACGCAATTCTTCGTTAGCCTTTAGGAATACATCATCCCGTGTTCGGCCCTCGAATAGAGGAACCGTGTCGTCCGCAAAAGTAATAATCTTACCCCTGAGAGAAAGATTACACAACTGACTGACATATATCAGGAACAATATAGGTCCCAGAACACTACCTTGAGGTACTCCGAATCTCACAAAAAGAGGCTCACCAAATACACTATCACCCAATTTGACTCTCTGAGTTCTATCAGACAAGTAAGAAGAGAACCAACTAGAAGAGCGCCCACATATGCCCACCTCCATCAATCTGGTAAGTAATATTCGGTGAGACACTGTATCAAAAGCCTTTGCAAGGTCCAAAAAAACTGCCAAACATGCTTTCTTATTATCCAAAGTGGTGGTAACGATGTTTACTAGACTAAGCAAAGCAGTTTCAGTTCCCACATTCCTTTGGAACCCAAACTGATTAGGAGAGATAATGTTGTGCATATTGAAACATTTCATCAGTCGGTCCTTCACTATTTTCTCAATAATTATTGAAAGAATGCTCAGCAGAGATATGGGTCTATAATTTTTTAAGTCATCCATCGAGCCTCCCTTGTGTATTGGGACAATATGCGAACGTTTTAATGCAGTTGGGAAAGTTACACCTCTAAAACTCAAATTGGTTACATGTTTCAGTGGTAGTGCTATAAATCTTTGAGTATGTTTTACCAGTGCAGATGTAATCTGATCAGGCCCCGGGGCGCTACTTGCCTTTAGTGTGTTAATAGTCGCTAGAACAGTATCAATCGGACAGTATCAATAATGACAGTATCAATAAGGACAGTATCAATCGGACAGTATTAATAGAACAGTATCAATCGGACAGTATCAATCGGACAGTATCAATCGGACAGTATCAATTGGACAGTATCAATAAGGGCAGTATCAATCGGACAGTATCAATCGGACAGTATTAATAGAACAGTATCAATCGGACAGTATCAATAGAACAGTATCAATCGGACAGTATCAATTGGACAGTATCAATAAGGACAGTATCAATAAGGACAGTATCAATAAGGACAGTATCAATAAGGACAGTATCAACCGGACAGTATCAATAAGGACAGTATCAATCGGACAGTATCAACCGGACAGTATCAATAAGGACAGTATCAATAAGGACAGTATCAATCGGACAGTATCAATAAGGACAGTATCAACCGGACAGTATCAATAAGGACAGTATCAATCGGACAGTATCAATAAGGACAGTATCAATCGGACAGTATCAATCGGACAGTATCAATTGGACAGTATCAATAAGGACAGTATCAATAAGGACAGTATCAATAAGGACAATATCAACCGGACAGTATCAATCGGACAGTATCAACCAGACAGTATCAATAAGGACAGTATCAATAAGGACAGTATCAATAAGGACAGTATCAATCGGACAGTATCAATAAGGACAGTATCAACCGGACAGTATCAATAAGGACAGTATCAACCGGACAGTATCAATAAGGACAGTATCAATAAGGACAGTATCAATCGGACAGTATCAATCGGACAGTATCAATAAGGACAGTATCAACCGGACAGTATCAATAAGGACAGTATCAACCGGACAGTATCAATAAGGACAGTATCAATCGGTCAGTATCAATAAGGACAGTATCAATCGGACAGTATCAATAAGGACAGTATCAATTGGACAGTATTAATAGAACAGTACCAATCGGACAGTATCAATAGAACAGTATCAATCGGACAGTATCAATAAGGACAGTATCAATAAGGACAGTATCAACCGGACAGTATCAATAAGGACAGTATCAACCGGACAGTATCAATAAGGACAGTATCAATCGGACAGTATCAATAAGGACAGTATCAATCGGACCGTATCAATAAGGACAGTATCAATCGGACAGTATTAATAGAACAGTACCAATCGGACAGCATCAATAGAACAGTATCAATCGGACAGTATCAATAAGGACAGTATCAATAAGGACAGTATCAACCGGACAGTATCAATAAGGACAGTATCAATCGGACAGTATCAATAAGAACAGTATCAATAAGGACAGTATCAACCGGACAGTATCAATAAGGACAGTATCAATCGGACAGTATCAATAAGGGCAGAATCAATAAGGACAGTATCAATAAGGACAGTATCAATCGGACAGCATTTGTACTTTGTAGTACTTTGAATCAAACGAATCTTGAGTTAGAGCGCCCTAAGTAGAGCTTGCTCTCTAAAAGGCGCTATATAAATTGTTTTTTAATTTATTTGTATTTTTATTTGTTTAAAACTTTTATTTCCAATACAATCTGGCGAGCTCATTGCCAGACGTCCATTTCTTCCAACCAACCAGACAAAAGTAAATGAAGCAAGTTACGTGGTCGCAAAAACACATTCAAATGACTATCTATCCCCACGAAATCCATAAACACATACGTGACCACATGTCCACGAGCCCCACAAAGACGGACAATCACCGGAATATTCCTTTTCATATAAAGTGAGATATCATCAATCAAAAGGAAAATAGAGAGATGGTGGAGAGGAAAGGGAAAACATCAGGAATGAAATACATATCATACGTTATTTTACTGACTAAAAATTAAGAGATTTTTCGGTCGCTTCTTAAAGCATGCCAAGGATTCCAGAGTCTCACTGCATGGACATAGTAAACGACAACGTAAAAAAAGGAGAGCAATGAACTGGAAAGGCCAATAAACAATCTCTGTTCGAGTGTAGCGCTAGTCCATGATCGGAAAGACGATGAAAATTATCGGCGAGATACGAAAAAAATCGCTTCTATTACATCCACGACCTAGCTGGTAAGACGCTTGTCTCCCGACCCGGAGGTTGAGGGATCGATTATTGTTGGAACCCAGATTTTTTTCAAGGATTCCAGCCTGGTTTTTTTCTTAAGGCATCTTGAACATCTTTCTGGTTGATTGGAAGATATTGCCAAATGGTAATAAGCCCACTAGGTTTTATTGTATACAACGAAAGTGTAAAACAATACTTACTGTATACAACGAAATTGCAATACTTACTGTATACAACGAAAGTGTAAAACGGGACAGGGACTTGACGCAAATCTAGTTTATTACGTGAAAACACGAGACCGGGACTTAACGCAAATCTGATTTATTACGTTAAAACACGGGATCGGAATTCAACGCAAATCTAGTTTATTACGTTAAAACACGGGACCGGGATTCAATGCAAATCTAGTTTATCACGTTAAAACATGGGACCGGGACTCAACGCAAATCTGGTTTATCACATTAAAACACGGGACCGGGATTCAACGCAAATTTAGTTTATCACGTTAAAACACGGGACCGGGACTCAACGCAAATCTAGTTTATCAAATTAAAACACGGGACCGGGATTCAACGTAAATCTAGTTTATAACGTTAAAACACGAGACCGGGATTCAACGCAAATCTAGTTTATCAAGTTAAAACACGGGACCGGGACTCAGCGCAAATCTAGTTTATCAAGTTAAAACACGGGACCGGGACTCAAAGCAAATCTAGTTTATCAAGTTAAAATACGGGACCGGGATTCAACGCAAATCTAGTTTATCAAGTTAAAACACGGGACCGGGATTCAACGCAAATCTAGTTTATCAAGTTAAAACACGGGACCGGGACACAAAATAAGTCCACCGTCGCTATTATTCTTTTCACACTCAGGTGTGTCGCCCCTTTGGGCAGTTGCTTCTTCGTAATATTCCTCATAAAAAAAATAAGATTTCGTTTTTCTGGTGTAGATCACGCTAGATGGGGACTTATGACGTCCACGATAACAGCGTGGGTGGGGATGAGATCAAACACAACTGGAAATGAAACTTACCATGTATGGCATATTGCTGCGGCGAAAATTGCAGCAGAAAGCAGCAAAGCAGTAGTCCATTCCTCAACTTTAACCTAATATAGTAGTGAATCCTGCTCAGCTGCGACATGTTGCCTTGGAGCTAATCTGCGCCAAGCATATCACACAGGAGTAGACGGGCGGTTGAAGTAACTACCTGTAAAACAAAACAAAGTAAATATAATACATGAAAACTACACACATGCAGTACACTCCACCTCAAGCCGAAAGACAATGATCTATAAATGTTTCTTGGTAGATCTTTATATTCAGCTTGTATTTTTTTTCGTGTATTCTATCACGTCATTTCCCTGTCGAGGTAAACAGAGAGGACAGATCGAAAAACTTTCCTATCTTTCGCCACCTTTACATTCATACACATCTTTCGCCTCCCTTACATACTAATTCATGTACCACCAAACTCCGTGACCTAGTTGGTAAGACGCCTGTCTTCCAACCCAGAGGTTGCGGTTTCAAATGCCGCTGAAACGCAGATTTTTTAAAAAATTATTCTAGTCTGATTTTTCCCTTAAAGCGTCTTAACATCTTTCTGGCTGGTTGGAAGAGATTGCCACATGACAATAAATCAGCCAGGTTGTACTATATAAAATGAAAGTATTACTAGACAATACTTCTTATCGTTTTTACATATAAGCTCTGAAGATTAAAACTGCAACGTTTTCGAAACGTCGGCCCTTCAAGCCAAACCACGCAGTAAAACACTTCTGAAAACCTTATCCAAAAATATAATTCATTTTATTTTATTTTACATTTTATACAGGTTTTAATAAAAAAAACATGAAATAACAAGGAAAACATCAATTATAAAGTCCAAATACAGCATAATGACAACAGAAACAATATTTATTGCTCATGCCTCCCTGTGAAGTGACTTAATTATATCTACAAAGTTTATTAAGGAGTATAATCCAAAATTTATCCACCGAGATGTGGAAGATATCGATATTAAAAAAAATCATTCAACAAGGTCATTCCGTGTGCGAGTGGTGATGCTCTTAAAAGCTCAGTTCGTGAACACGACACCGAAAATTATCAGAATTCACGATGGCGCAAATAATTGTCCGGTACATTAAACAAAAGTCTGCGAATCAACAAAGGGGTTGCAATTTTTCCCATTAGCAATAATTAATACAATTATCTTATTTCTTATATTTTCTTCTTTCAGAATATCATTAGCTCGATCCAACCACGCTTTTCTTGGTCTTCCTCTACCACGCCATCCACTCACATTTGCACTAAATATTTGCTTTGTTAGTATTTCTTCGTTCATTCGTTCTACATATCCAAACTATCTCAGCATGCTTTTCTTCATCTTACTCAACACATCAGCCTTAAGTTCATATTCATCCTAAATCTCTTTATTCTGTCATACATCGTTTGCCCATGTATTCTTCTCGATGCACGCATTTTTACAGGATTCATGTGGCTCTTATCAATGATTTCCCTCGTCGACGTTTCACTACCACACGTCAAAGTTGGTACCAAAATACTATTGTGGACTGAGTGCTCTTCTTCATCTTACTCAACACATCAGCCTCAACATTCAGTTCACAACACTCAACATTCAGTTCACAACACTCAACATTCAGTTCACAACACCCAACATTCAGTTCACATTCATCCCTAATCACTTCATTCTGTATTCTGACATACATTGTATTCTTTTTAGAACCCACATCCATTCGGTTCCTTTCAGTATTTTCCCCGTTGTGGACTATATGAATATATTATTTATAGTTAAGGCATTGACATTGTGGAGGTTTAAAGACACTGTAATTTGTTATTTATAGTTAAGGCACTATTGAGGTTTAAAGACATTGTAATTTGTTATTTATAGTTAAGGCACTATTGAGGTTTAAAGACATCGTAATTTGTTATTTATAGTTAAGGCATTATTGAGGTTTAAAGACATTGTAATTTGTTATTTATAGTTAAGGCACTATTGAGGTTTAAAGACATTGTAATTTGTTATTTATAGTTAAGGCATTATTGAGGTTTAAAGACATTGTAATTTGTTATTTATAGTTAAGGCACTATTGAGGTTTAAAGACATCGTAATTTGTTATTTATAGTTAAGGCATTATTGAGGTTTAAAGACATTGTAATTTGTTATTTATAGTTAAGGCACTATTGAGGTTTAAAGACATTGTAATTTGTTATTTATAGTTAAGGCATTATTGAGGTTTAAAGACATTGTAATTTGTTATTTATAGTTAAGGCATTATTGAGGTTTAAAGACATCGTAATTTGTTATTTATAGTTAAGGCATTATTGAGGTTTAAAGACATTGTAATTTGTTATTTATAGTTAAGGCACTATTGAGGTTTAAAGACATCGTCATTTATTATTTATAGTTAAGGCATTATTGAGGTTTAAAGACATTGTAATTTGTTATTTATAGTTAAGGCATTATTGAGGTTTAAAGACATTGCAATTTGTTATTTATAGTTAAGGCATTATTGAGGTTTAAAGACATTGTAATTTGTTATTTATAGTTAAGGCACTATTGAGGTTTAAAGACATTGTAATTTGTTATTTATAGTTAAGGCATTATTGAGGTTTAAAGACATTGTAATTTGTTATTTATAGTTAAGGCATTATTGAGGTTTAAAGACATTGTAATTTGTTATTTATAGTTAAGGCACTATTGAGGTTTAAAGACATTGTAATTTGTTATTTATAGTTAAGGCATTATTGAGGTTTAAAGACATTGTAATTTGTTATTTATAGTTAAGGCACTATTGAGGTTTAAAGACATCGTAATTTGTTATTTATAGTTAAGGCATTATTGAGGTTTAAAGACATTGTAATTTGTTATTTATAGTTAAGGCACTATTGAGGTTTAAAGACATTAGAATTTGTTATTTATAGTTAAGGCATTATTGAGGTTTAAAGACATTGTAATTTGTTATTTATAGTTAAGGCATTATTGAGGTTTAAAGACATTGGAATTTGTTATTTATAGTTAAGGCATTATTGAGGTTTAAAGACATTGCAATTTGTTTTATCAAACATTGTTTATTCCATTTTATGTAACGGTATAACTCTACCGGTTTCAAGGTTTTCACCTCATTATCAGGAGAGCACAAAGTCTTGTTTGTGCTGTTGATGATAAGGTGAGAAAGCCTTCGAAACCGGTAGGGTCATAACCGTTACATAAAGTTGAATAAACAGTGTTTGACAAAATAAATTATAATATTGTAATTTGTTTTTATCAAACACTGTTTATTCCACTTTTTATAAAGGTATAACCCTACCGGTTTCAAGGTGCACACCTCATCATCAGGGGAGCACAGAGTCTTGTTTGTGCTCCCTTGATGATGAGGTGAAAGCCTTGAAACCGGTAGGGTTATACCGTTACAAAAAGTGGAATAAACAGTGTTTGATAAAACAAATTACAAAATCCTTAAACCTCCACAATGTGAATGTAAATATAAATAATATATAAAAAATAAATTACAATATATGTATCTATATGTTTTAGTACCACATTGACTTCGTTTCCTATCGCTACATGCCTATCGTTGAATTATTTATACTTGTTGAATTAAAAATAAACAATTCAACAAAAAAATATTAAGATGTAACGTATACCATATATGAAAAAAGGACCCCAACCAATATTTTTTTCTTTATTTGAAATACATATTTAACTGAACTTTTTTTATTTGTACAAAAATATAAAACCAGGAGAATGGGGGGTTTTTGATGCTTAAATTCTGCTCTTAAAATATCATACATTTTCCATACAAGCTCATATTTATTTGGATATTTTATGGCCAAGTATTAAAATCTCGAATTTATTGCCTTACGTTAATGCCATCCGACCAAACAAAAAAGATTTACGCAAGTTCGTGCCAATTTCTTGGCGAAATGTAACAACATTATTTTTCGAAAAAGGAAAAAAAAAACGACTCGAAAATGCTTAAAGCATTGAGGGACAAATGGTAAAAACACTAAAAGAAATTTGTTATTGTCACCAAAGACCGGGAAAGAAAGGAGAATGACAAGACGGGAAAAGGCAAGAAAATAAGACTTATGGAGAAACGCGTATCGTCATTAAAATAGATTAACACTTGCCTTACTGTGCTAAAAAAATCCGCCAGTCACGGTGCTGGACGCTAAGAGTCCAGTGAAACATGGGGTGACAATGTATGACAGAAAACGGAATTAAGTGATTAAGGATGAATGCGAATTTAAGGCTGATGTTTTGAGTAAGATGAAGAAGAGCTTTCTGAAATGATTAAGACACGTGGAATGAATGTATGAAGAAGGACTAACGTGGCAGAGGAAGATCAAGGATGATATGGTTGGATCAATTTATAGATATTTTGAAAGAAGGAACAGTAAGAAGTAGAAGAAATGGTAGGAACTGTATGAGAAGGTGTATTATAGATGCAGAAAGCGAAATATGTGTCGATATGTGAAAGTCTGGCTCTCTATCCCCTATGTCTACCCTGTATACGTAAGCGACCTCCGTGGCCTAGTTGGTAAGACGCCTGTGTCCTAACCCGGAGATTGCGGGTTCTAGTCCCGTTGAAACCCAGATTTTTTTTAAAAGGATTCCATGCTGGTTTTCACTTAAGGTCTCTTTAATATATTTCTGGTCGGTTGGAATATATTGCCACATGGTAAAAAAACCCGTATGTTTGTATCAATACAAAGAAAATATACAGAACAGAACACCACAGAACCACAGAACTTGCAAGGTATGTGCTGCACACAAGAAGAGAAGTGAGACCCGGTACATGTGTAAGCAGTGTGATGTAGCTCTCCACAGAACTCGCAAGGTAGGTGCTGCACACAAGAAGAGAAGTGAGACCCGGTACATGTGTACGGAGTGTGATGTAGCTCTCCACAGAACTCGCAAGGTATGTGCTGCACACAAGAAGAGAAGTGAGACCCGGTACATGTGTAAGCAGTGTGATGTAGCTCTCCACAGAACTTGCAAGGTATGTGCTGCACACAAGAAGAGAAGTGAGACCCGGTACATGTGTACGGAGTGTGATGTAGCTCTCCACAGAACTCGCAAGGTATGTGCTGCACACAAGAAGAGAAGTGAGACCCGGTACATGTGTACGGAGTGTGATGTAGCTCTCCACAGAACTCGCAAGGTATGTGCTGCACACAAGAAGAGAAGTGAGACTCGGTACATGTGTAAGGAGTGTGATGTAGCTCTCCACAGAACTTGTAAGGTGTGTGCTGCACACAAGAAAAGAAGTGAGACCCGGTACATGTGTACGGAGTGTGATGTAGCTCTCCACATAACTTGTAAGGTATGTGCTGCACGCAAGAAGAGAAGTGAGACCCGGTACATGTGTACGGAGTGTGATGTAGCTCTCCACATAACTTGTAAGGTGTGTGCTGCACGCAAGAAGAGAAGTGAGACCCGGTACATGTGTAAGGTGTGTGATGTAGCTCTCCACAGAACTTGCAAGGTATGTGCTGCACACAAGAAGAGAATGGAGACCCGGTACATGTGTAAGGAGTGTGATGTAGCTCTCCACATAACTTGCAAGATATGTGCTGCACACAAGAAGAGAAGTGAGACTCGATACATGTGTAAGGAGTGTGATACAGATGTCCACAAATGAGAATGTTGGCAGAATTATCGTACTTGACTAAATTATTAAACTATTTTAAATAAATATACAAAGTGACGTAACAATATTCAGAATATTTACTTCGGTATAGCAATTTTAGTAAAATAAAAATTCCTCAACACCAGTGAAGCACTGGGAAATGTTGTTTTGATTTTGATCGAGTCTCAAAGTGTTATAACACAACTGCTCTTCGAACCGGAGTCGACAAGGACTATCATGGGAGGCACGATGCTCAGTGATGAGGTAAACGACAGGATGAAGATGGTGATGTTAGAGGCAAGTCAACGAGGATAAGAGACTTACGGCAGCCGTTAACTGGTTCCAGAGTCTGACGACATTGCGAGTCAAGGACGACGTGATGAAGGATGAACTGGAAATGTCAAAATGCGATATCTGCTTGAGGGTAGTGCAAATCCATAGGCAGAAAGGTGCTGAATATTTTCGGCGAGATGTCCAGAGGTGTCCATTCAAAGTACAGTTCACTGTACGGGGTTTCAACCCCGTTTTTACGTTTTTGAAGCAACTGATAAAAAAAACGTAATTGGAGGGAAAACGTAGATTCGGGGTTAGAAAACAAAATGGAAAATTATTTTTTATTTAAATAATCACGCAAATCGGATTTTTTTTTCAATCGATTTGCGATTTTGTACTATCGTAGCCAGCGTTGTAATGGGTATCCCCAAATACGCGCGAGCGAAACACGTGAACCAACATGTTTATTCACTTTTTCGAGAATTTGCCTTTTCTCTTGAATCGATAATGTTTTGCTGATACATTATTTGAAAGGATTCAACGAAAAATTAAAAGAAATGTAAATTAACAGACGAAATACACGACAATTAAAATTGTATGTCCACGACCGGCACGTTTAAAACACAAGCACAGATTGACCTGCCTATACAATCTGTCTGCCTCTGATTCGCTAAATTTCCCACCAATTGCATCGTATTACACGACTCGTGTAACCTTGACCATGAACGCTGCAGCTGCAGGTGCACACATTCGTTTCAAATATTTTAAATCGTCGCGCATTTAATTAAAAATGTTTATAAATTGATTTGCATTTTAAATATTTCAAACGTAAATTACGGGAAATAAAAACGTAAAAGCGGGTACTAAATGTACTAAAATAAAACGGGATTGTAAAAATTGAACGCAAATAGCGGGAAAACGTGAATTCCGGTCACGTAAAAACGGGGTTTCACTGTAGCTCGATATTTCCTCATTTATTTCAGAACAGGTGGCAAAGTTAAAGTACGATCATATAACTTAATACCAGAAGGCATTGAACTGGTTGAATGTTAGAAATAGACATCAAATTCACATACTGTCTATATTGTATAATATCCTTAACTGTCCCGCCGTCCCCTCTTATCTCGCCGAAACTTTTCAGCGTCTTTCCAATCATGTATTAGCGCTACGCTCAAACAGAGATTTTTTATTGGCCTTTCCAGTTCACCGCTCCTCTTTCTTTACGTCGTCCTTTACTGTCCATGCAGTGAGACTCTGGAATCAGTTAAAAACCAATATAAGACTCGCTCTGTCCTTGGCATGCTTTAAGAAGCGACTGAAAAAACTCTTAATTTCTAGTCAGTAAAATAACGTGTTTCATTCCTGATTTTTCTTTTCCTTTCCTCTCCACCATCCCTTCCTTTCCTTTTGATTGATGATATCTCACTTTATATGAAAATTAATGTTCGGGTGATTGTCCATCTTTGTGGAGTTCGTGGGCATGTGCTCACGTATATGTTTATGGGTTTCGTAGGGATGGATAGTCATTTGAATGATTTATGCGACCACGTAACTTGCTTCATTTACTTTTGTTTGGTTGGTTGGAAGCGATTTCCGCCTGGCAATAAGCCCGCCAGATTGTATTTGCAATAAAAGTGTTAAATAATAAATAAAATAAAAGTTGCGGGTTGGGTATTTCTCGCATCATATTTTTTGAAACGTTTTCCAATTGTTCTCAAAGATTTTTTCGTCGCTTCACCCAATCGATTGAGAACCTCAGATATAACAGTTGATTTATTTACAAATACGCTCTGCGGCATACAAAAATTCCCCGAAGCAATTAACCGTATTGGAGCCACCACGTTGGAAAGCCTTAATTAGTTCGACTGAAGGCTTGCAAGCGGCAGGGGCGGATTTCCCGAAAGACTAGAGAATACAGAAGACAATAATCACGAAACAGTTGTTTTTTTAACCCTTCCTGTCCGGTGATGTGTAACTAGTACACATTTCTTCTAAAAACTTTAATATATCTATAAATATAATAAATACTGGCTTCAGATTTTAGGCATTCCTCCGTAATACATTTACGCATTGAATGAAAAAATAATATTAATAATAATTAGCACTTATCGGTCACATCAGAGATATTTTGTGAAAATCGGGAATAAATTCACCAATACAATCAAACGCCAATTTGTAACGTAGTATATTAATTCTAAAAAACCGCCATGGGTGAGAAAGCGACGCTAGTCACGTCTCATTCTACTTCGATATATGGGAACGCAAAAAATAGAATCTCAGTTCGGTCGCTTCTCTCTTTTTAGTAGTCAACCGACTTTCCTTCGAGGTGGTCGTTCCATCCGTTTTGTGAACGTCGTCCTATGTTTTTTTTTCATCTTTTCAGCAATTAAATTTCAATTATTATCACTTTTGACTTCAAATTTAATTAATTTAAGCGATTGGCTATGAATATTCTTATTTTTACGATTTTAAATCGCTCATTTTTACATGTGTATTGAATACACAGCACCGGAACGCGCGGATTTTTTATTAGCACAGGAAGGGAAAGGTAAACTATGAAAACAAAAATAGCATTGTCATGAAAACTATTATATTTATTTCATACGTTTATGACAGTAGAGGGTGCCTTTTTAAGTAGAAAAAAAAACGTTGATCAGATTTTCACTTTGTGTATTCTTGGAGGAAAATGTATGGAGAAAAATAAAACAGTATATTGTGTGTTAGTGAACATGGAAAAAGCATATGACCGCGTGATAAGCGCCAAACTATGGAAAAATCATATGACCGCGTGATAAGAGCCAAACTATGGAAAAATATCAATACCTAATACAAAATTATAAAAATATCTCTCTCAAGGGGATATTGTATAGAAAATATATCTCTCAAGGAGATATTATATAGAAAATTACAAATTAATATATTTATTTATTTATTACTTCATTGTAAAATAATCTGGCCGATTTATTGCCAGGCAGCAATCTCTCACAGCCAACCAAACAAAATTAAATAAAGGAAGTGCAATGGTCGCAAAAAAATATTCAAATAATTATTAATTTTTATGAAATTTTTTAACATATACCATACATAATAAAAGTAAAAGTGAGATATCATCGATCAAAGGAAACGGAATTGGATAATTGTAACAAAACATTTTTTCAGAAGGTTTTGAAAAGTAGTTTAATTTTTTTTTTAATCCGCCCCTGTATTTCAGAGTTGAATTATTAAAATGGTTGTTTGACCTTTTTTTGTAGTTTTCTTTTTTCGGATAAACCAACTGAAAATTTGTATTCCTGATCCGAATCGGGCTGCTGAATCTAAAATAATAATTCGATTTATAAATAAGCTTGGGAAACTACAAAAGTATAGATTTTCTATATTCGCTGCAAATAGAATCTAACGTAGCCGTCATAGATTATGCAAATTATGGCATATTCAAAAATTGATTGATGGATTGGGGCTGTTGGGAAAATAATTCCGTATGTTTAGTTCAAATCACAAAACATACCATCGAACCATTTCCATGTTTCTTTTTTGGATAAACCAACTGAAAATTTGTATCCCTGATCCGAATCGAGCAGCTGAATTTAAAAGAATAATCCGATTTATAAATACGCTTAGAAAACAACAAAAGTATAGATTTTCCATATTCGCTGCAAATAGAATCTAACGTAGCCGTCATATGTTAGATTATGCAACGTTTTGGCATATTTATAAATCGGTTGATGATTGGGCTGTTCAGAAAAAAAAATCGTCTGTTTATTTAAAATTACAACACGTGCCATCACGCCAATTCCCTGTCAGGGTAGGCAGAATTAGGAACTGCATGATAAGGCACAGGAGGCGAAATATGTGTTGGAATAGGAAAGTCTACTAGCGCTCTGTTCTCTCTGTTGGAAGGAAATAACAATAGGATGGTATACATACATACCATCACGCCGTTGCCCTGTCGGGGTAGGCAGAGAGGACAGAGCGTCAACGTTTTCTAATTTTCCAAGCACAGAAATATCGCCTCCTTCAAATTCATATAATTTCATACCTGAATGCGCTGAACTCGTTGGACGTGAGAAATAGACGAATTTTACAAACTATATCTATTGTACAATATCCTTAACTATCCCGCCGAAAATTTTCTGCGTTTTTTTATTCCGATCATGGATTTGCGCTACGTTCAAAGATACATTGTTTATTGACCTTTCCAGTTCACCGCCCTTCTCATTTTACGTCGTCCTTTACTGTCCATGCAGTGAGACTCTGGAACCAGTTACAAACCAATGTTAGTCTCACTCTGTCCTTGGCATGCTTCAAGAAGCGACTGAAAAAACTCTCTATTTCTAGTCAGCAATATAACGTGTTTCATTCATGATTTTCCTTTCCTCTCCACCATCCCTTCCTTTTCCTTTGATTGATGACCTCTCACTGTTACTTTATCATGTATGGTATATGTTCATAAATTTCATAAATATGAATAATCATTTAAATATATTTAGATTTCGATACTGTCCAGTTCGAGTATGTTTTAGTGCTCCATTGACTGTATTATCTGTCTATAGATCAAATTCAAATGCAAAATAATATCAAATGCTCGTGGACTGTAGTTTTCGATATTTCCAGAATCTCAGAAATAAATAAATACAGGTTTATTGATGGCAACATAGTATGTATTGGGTGTTGACATAAGTTGTGTCCGTTTTTTTTTTCAATTTAAAAATGAGTACCAAAAATAAAACAAAATGGTAAAGGTTATACGTCATTCGAAAGAAAATTTTCTGCTCTACAAGATATTGTGTTTGTTTTTACATTACATACTCGTATATTATTTTATTTGATTACAAGCCTTCAAAATGGAATGTCAAGTAGACGAAAGTGAGCATTTTCGACACCTCCTTCTGTTCGCGTTCAATCGAGGGAATAAAGCTGCCAAAGCTGCTCGCGATGTTTGCGAAATCTACGGTGAAGATGCTATGAATGAAAGGACAGCTCGTCGATGGTTTTTGAGTTTCAAATACGGTAATTTCGACCTGAAAGATATGGAGCGTTCCGGACGACCAGTGGTCTTCGATGAGGACCGCTGAAACCATATTATTCATGAAGATCCCCTTCAAACATTTTTCATCACCATTTTCAAACCATTTTTCATCACCAGTAATGATGCGGTAAAGGAACCTTTGCTTGTGGCCATGCGTAGCTCGATGACGCGCGAGCAAACAAGCAGAAATTGTCGAACGTTGATTTTTGTTGTTGTCACTCAAAACATGTGGAACCCAAGCGCCGAACTTCTGCACTTTTTCCATTGATTTATCATGGCGGTATACAGTCATGTGACTACAATTCATCTGCTCAGCCAATTCTACGGTGGTTTGAAGGGGATCTTCATGAATAATATGGTTTAAGCGGTCCTCATCGAAGTCCCCTGTAGGTGTCGAAAATGCTCACTTTCGTCTACTTGACATTCCATTTTGAAGGCTTGTAATCAAATAAAATAATACATACAACGTAAAAGCAAACACAATATCTTGTAGAGCAGAAAAAAATCTTTCGAGTGACGTATAACCTTTACTATTTTGTTTTACTTTTGGTGCTCTTTTTTAAATTGAAAAAAAAAAGGACACAACTTATGTTAACACCAATACATATATTGGTTGTTGATGGGCCTCGTAGTTGAGGATCCCCTCGTCATTCCATCGTCAATTCAGTTGGACAGCGAAGTTGTGCCGTGGAATTTGTTTTTAAGAGAATGAAGCACACCAGCAAACTCACCGTCTACACTGCTGTAGTGGATCCTGTGGTCTACTAAAGTGAGACGATCGGATCATGTTTTCTCTATTTTAACCCGTTTTTTTTTAAAGAATATATAATGCGTTCAATACTAAAACTAGGTAACTCGAAATTTGGCGGTTTTGAGTTATTTACATGAATGGATCCCTCATCAAAGGGGCTTTCCAATGCTATAAACAGGTATCTTAAAATATTATTTCTCAGCTGAGTTATTTAGCATAATCATAACTAGGCAAGTCGTAAACGTGGAAACAGAAGAATGCTTAAAGTAGATATCTGAAGTACATATAACTTACATCTTACCATCTATTGAAACCTCCTTTCGTAGTTTCATAAGAAATATTAGCGCGATACCTCATCATTAAAGAGGAGTTACCAGACAAAAGGACCTCGAAACTAAGAACGCCATTTTCTCAGAATAGAGAATTTTGAGTTACCTAGTTATAGTATTGAGCGCACGATATATGACCGAAAGTATATTTCTGTGGCGTTATGGCAGAAGTTGATATGTCCGTTTTTTGTCATTTCGTGTTTATTCTCCCAATTTATAGAAAACATTTCTCAGCATGTTGTGGCAAAACTTGGTTTGTCAGTCATTATCCAAACAAAAGATAAATTATTTGGAAAAACTTAAAAAATGCTTATTTGTACTGATTTTAACAGCTTATCAAAGTTAATATTGCTTCTCCTGTAAACTAAGGTAAAACGGACATATCAACTTCTGCCATAACGCCACAGATTTATACCCCCAAATGCTAGGAGTAGCAGAGCGCAGGTTTCGAACTGACGACCTTCCGCATGGCTCAGTGCTTTACCACGCGGTTATGTAGGTACTTCCTCCATACATATGGTATGTGTATGTGCATATAGTTACATATATCAAGATAATGTCGAAGACAATACGTTTGAAAGAGAAGCTACCCAAATGTCTGTGCTCGTCTCATAACACACCCCCCAGTCGAGATACACCCCCACCAATAGAGGGCGAGCCCGGCCGCGAGGATATCGTACGTTTTTCAACCTACACCCTCTCGTGTCATAGGACGTTGGTTATTATTGATGAAAGCCTTGGTTAAATTTACATCAGTAATAATTGGTGTTCTAGCGCGGACACCATCTTTGAGTGCCGTATTACCGTTGCTGATTTTTTTAAACCACGTTTAATAAATACGATCGCTAACTGCATCTTTACCATACACTGCACATACATCTTTTTTTTCGTTTGTGTCGAATTTCTTTTGCGGTAGTAAAAAAACATCAATCATCGAAAAAAAACTCGATCTCAAAATAACGCCAAAGAACCGCTCAAGCAATTTGGATAACAAATTGCTGAAAATGTGCTAAAATGTTACCTTTCATAATAATATACATTCAGCACGTTTGGGACGAAGTTAGCAATGAAAACTGTCCTAACAATATCTATCCAAGAAGTACTACATTTCGAATAAACATATACCTGTATACGAGTACATATTTACGCATTTTGGCGTGGTTGTATTTATTTAGTTAAACATTCTAGTGCCTTCATTGGTACAAAATGTTGCAAAAAAATAAATTAAAAGCCAACATTGATATGTAAGGAGTGTTACAGCAGAAAATAACAGTATAAGACGAATCCAACAAAAAATATAATAAAATACAATAGGAAACAAAATCAACGAGACACTAAAACATATGTACTCAAAGGATTGCGTCAAAATCTTAACATTTAAATGTAAGGAGTGTTATACGAGTACAATAGAAAATAAATTTAAATGTAAGGAGTGTTATACAGTAGAAAATAACAGTATAAAACAAATCCAACAAAAAATATAATAATAAGGGGCAATAGGAAACAAAGTCAATGAGACACTAAAACATATATACTCGAACCAGAGTGTAATAAAATATGTTAAGATGATAGTCAACAACAGTATTTCAGTACCAACTATAATATATGGAACCAAATAAACGCTGTTGAATTGCGTCCATTGAGAAGAATACATAGGATGACAATGTATGACAGAATACGGAATAAAGTAATTTGAGATGATTGATGTATGACGTAGACAAATATCGTAAAAAGCAATGCTGTAGAAATGTGTGCACGAATGCATAGTGTTACAATGTATGATAGAATACGGAATTAGGAATAAATGTGAACTTAAGGTTGGTGTGTTGAGTAAGATGAAGAACATCACACTGATACGGTTTGGGCAAGTAGAACAAATGAAAGAACAACGACGAACGAAACAAATATTGTATATAGTGGAAAGCGTGTGAGAGGAAAACCAAGAAAAGTATGGTTGGATCAAGTGAATCATATTTTGAAAGAACTAAACGTAGAAAGTCAGAGAAATCGTAAGAGGCGTATGGATTTGGAAGATACGAAATATGAGTCGAGATAGGAAAGACTGGCGCTCTGTACTCTCTCTGCCTGCCCCTATCAGGGAAACGGCGTGATGGTATGTATCTAGTAAATTAAAGAACATTTTGGAATTAATAACTTCTGTTTTTCTTTTGTCGTTGATTTATAAAGGAGTTTAAAAATTTAAATTGAAATATTTTAGGGATAGTAAAATTAAGCTACCAATTGGTGTACTAATTCCGATGATAATACACATATGTCGTATTTATTACAATTTCAGACAATTTCGTCTCCATAAATAAATTTGTTCAAGAGACGCTGCTTATAAATAATTAAATTTATTCAATAATGATCGCTGTTTTACAAAGGTAAAAATTTCTGTGAAAATATTTCGAACGATAGAGTAAAAACGTGTTCAATTTTCTTTCGTGAAAAATCGTTAATATTGTCCAGAAAGCTAAATAACATTAACAGAGTAATTTAAGAATACTAATATAACAATTTAGTATCAATTCGTATCATCCTCGAAAATTAAAATCAACAATCATCTAAAAACAATACAGTGGAAATAAATTGCAGATGTATGCTAGGAAAAATCTGCTTACCTGTGTGCAATTATTGCTTTACTTATTTCACAATTATAAACGGCCAAACATTTTTCTCAATTAACTGTCTTTTAAAGCATCATTTTGCAATCTGTATCGCGTTGCGAGCAAAAAAATAATTTAACAAATCAGAAACACAAAACACTCGCACCTAAACCGTCCGAAGACATTTCTATTTATTTTCGCGGAATAAAATCAATAAAGCTGAATGCTTTTTTTTTGTGTTGCAAGGTTGATAAATTATTATTTTAAGTGTCAGTTCTCTTTAAAACATTCCAAAGCTACAATTTTGTTTTATTATTAGAAAATATTTAATGTAATTGAAAAAATAAATGCAAAATTATCCTTAAAAAAATATTTATGTAAATTTTAGTTCAAATCATGTTTCAATCGGTCGAACAGCACCTACTCGGAATTAAGGAATATTTTGATTGCCATATTTTAAATTTGAAAACTAGGTTATTAGTTTTTAAAACTGAATGATAAGCAAAAAATATTATGTATTAAAAAACTAGTAAATAATTATTTACAAAATACATACATTTACTTTTGCTTGCGTGATATATTTTGCAGTAAATTATTGTTATGAAGAATGTTCTTTCTTCAAATGCAAATTATGTTTTCAGGAAAAAGTAATGCAAAGTAGTTTAACTTTGAAAGGAAGATTGAAAAAAAAAATTGCAAATGAAGGTGGGAAAAAGGGACTACAAGAAAAAAGTAATCAATAAAATATAATTTTTGTATGATGTCACATTGTTGATTTTGTTAATTTCTAACATTAAAGAATAAAGTTGTTTTAATATTTTTACACTATTTTTTCCAACAAATATTTATACAGCGTGGTTTTCTAATATAATTAATTTTATCGCATTCATAATTCATTCGGTAATGTTTTTTGACATTACCCTGAGGTTGGAGGTTGTGAAATCTTTGAGATATGTCATTTATCATCATTCTCAATACGGAAACAACTCTTAAAAACATTATACAGTACACATCACATATTTATCAAAAATCAGTTATTATTACAAACCATACCGGTTTGTATATTTATTAAAAAGTACATGCAAGAAAATGTTTCTTAAAATATATGTATATACCGAATTCTCATAGTAATCAAAATGCGTTGCAAAATAAATTATATATGTGAAAAATTAAAATAAATTTGTTACCTAAATTTTAATTAAAATTATAGAGAAAATAAATGTATTTGAATCGTACTATAAGCATAGTAAAATAATTTCAAACAATTGACAGAAAATAAAAATGACACTCATTAAAATTTTATAATCAAAATAACATCGGGGAAAAAATTGACTTATGGCAGCATGAGTGAATATTTAAAAATTCTTATATAATGGCAATATTCAGAGAAAGATCTGTTGTTCGCTGGTGTGCTTGTTTAGAAATAGTCGACTCCTTTGTGTTTTGTTTTGTTAAATCGCTAATTTTAACAGCAGAAAGTGGGTTAACCGACAAGATATAGTTTACAAAATAGCCAACAGATATCTTTCTTATATTTTTTTGCATAATTTCAAAGTAATAACGCATGAAAGTGATCGTTTGACACGGCAACTGTTGAAGACATGATGATTTAACTTTTACTTGGTCTTTTGAAGGAATTCATACAAACTATGTGTAAGTAATATTTGATTTTTACCATAATCCTACGAATAAAAAAACTTAAGTTGGCTTTTATTATAAATCATGTTGTTTTTTTTATATAATTTTGTCAAAACACATTCAAAACGTCATTTAGGGTTCAATAGGGATGTAAAGTATAATTTCCCTCGTCGTTTCCAGTTCGCATTTGTTGTAAAGGGATGGGAATGTACTTTGTGTTCGGTACTAGTTCCCATTGAGGTATATTTGAATAGTTCACAAATAGGCTAGACAAATACAATATAATTTGATTGAATGATTCGATTAGTTTTCAGTGTTTCTCAAATGCGTAACTTAAGGATAGTGAAATCTCTAAAATAAAGCAGTTTTTATTAATATACCACCTGAGCAAATTGCATTTTTTCTTTTATTATTGTATTGGTTGTAAAATTAATTTATGAGTATGTCACTGGTCGCAGTAGAAATATATACAATATAACATAAATAGATACCATCACGCCATTTCCTTATGGGGTAAGTAGAGAGGAGAGATTGCCATACTTCGCCTCATTTTAATACACTTTCCGTTTATCTTACTCCTTAACCTTCCTTGTTTTGAAATTTCTTCCAATTGGTCTAATCATACTTTTTTCGGGTATCCTCGACCACAACTTACATTTAAGTTTGCTTTTAGTCAGTCTTTCACCACTCATTCATTCAATATGCCCAAACCGCCTCAATTTGCTATTACCCACCCTGCAGAATACTTTAGTTTTTTTTATTCTTTAATACAACGACACGCCACATATTCTTCTCAGTGCGCGCATTTCCATTGTATTTATTTGGCTTCTTTCATACTACGCATACACGTTTCACTACCATACATCAATGTTGACACTTATTCGCTACTATGACCCATTATTTAAAAATATCTCGACATTGCTTAGTTTGAATGTCTTTTTAGTGTATCCACATTTCTGTCGTTTTAGAATATGCGGCTGGAATCCAGAATGTTTTTAAAGGATTCCAGTTTAGTTTTCACTTAAGGCACCTTGAACACTTTCTGATTCTTCTCCCTGGCTCCATCCCAACTCACTGTCTGCGAAGACTGTTGGGGTCAGCTCTCCTCGTCCTCAGGTTGTATGCTCTTCTGTCCCGGACTACGTCCCCCAGGCCGTGCCTCTGCATCAGGTTATCTTTTTGCACCACCCACGAATTCTTTGGTCTTCCTCTGGTTGTTATTGAACACTTTCTGGTTAGTGGGAAGATATTGCCACATGACAATAAACCCGTCAGGTTGTACTGTATACAACGAAAGTAATATAATACTTCCCAAATTGAAATTTTTCAACTCGTTCTTATCTTTAATTATTTATTTTCATGACAAGTAACATATTTATCATATGTACTATATACATTTTATGTGAAAAACAAAGCAAACAAAAACAGGTCATTTAAAGTGGAAACTGAAATCATATGCTTCCGAGTTTGTTAATTCATTTGTCGTGGTCCCAGTTAACTAGGATTTTGCCTGTATCTTACTGAGGACATATCAACATGAAAATATTGAAGCTTTTTACTCATTCTTGATTATTATTTAATTACTTTGTCATAAAATTGATAAGTTGTGAGACCTGCTTACGAGTGTGTACCATGTGAGTCAATCCTATTGCATCAATTCGAAGAAATTAATATCCCATCTCACAATCTCCATACATTTAATAACATACATTTAATAATGTAAATATCCAATCTAACCCATATTTTTTCATGACATATTTCAGGAATCTTTTATTTTTTTTCACATATGCCATCATGTCTCGTCCTTTGTGGGGTAGGCGGAGATAATAGATCTTCATACTTTTCTGTACACTCTCACAACTTTCCCCTCCACATCATTACATGTCGTCATGCACAATCTTATTCATACTTATAACTTAATTTTTTTTCAAACATGGTCCTCTTGATACAGACCCGTTTTTCTCAGTCTATATATTCCATGTACACCTTGCACTTCTAACTTGTATACTTGCGCAGTCGGTCATCCATATTCCACATGTACAAACCATATCAATGCTCCTTTCTTCATCTTATTTTTATCAATTCATTAGTTTTTGACGGCTTTATTTCGCCTTCTTTTATGCATTGACGCTCCACAATTTACTCCTAATTTTCATGTTTCTATTATTTTGTTTGTTTATGTTATTTAACCCAACAGTGCGCAATGATGCACATGTGAATCAACCAAAGTTTTTCTTAATACTTTTGTGTTGAGTGGTATAAACAACGACTCACGCGCTGTTACTAATATGATACAATAATCTCCATGCTTTAAAACCACATAGGTTTAATAGGAAACTGTTTTACTGATCAATTTGGCAGTTGAAGTTTGACTTGTTGCGCGTAGATGACTTTTTTGATTTGTTCCAGTTTGAAATCAAATTACTTTATTATTGGTGATCAAGGAAAGCTTATTTTTTTTTATTTTATTCTTTAGTACATATGTGTAAAATAAGTGAAGTAAAATATATAATTTCAGTTAAATCATTATTTCATATAATTAAATTACAAATGCGCAGTGATTCATATATGAACCATACTCTTTGTTTTTAAATATAAATATACAATATAAAAACAAAAAAAAATATTTTTTATTTTTTCCATGTTCCAGTACGTACTTAATGCATAAATATATATTTATTTTTTAAATAAAAAAAAAATCGCGCATTATAGGGTTAATACAATGTGGTGAAACTGGGTAGCGCAAATTTTGTTGGACAAAATATGTCGACTCGGATATTGCAAGAGTGGTTGGGAGCAACAACTGGAAGCAATGTTGCCATAATAAGGCTGATAATTGTTTCAAAATAAGATATCTTTAAAATAACACTGAATAGCAATGAACACCACCAGCATTAAATTAGTAACAAGATAAAATAAAATTAGAAAAATAAGTACACAAGACCATTAATTCATCTAAAGTTTTATAAAATAAACGTTTATGGAGTATGCGATACCTTAAATGTATATTTTATTTCTTTTTGTTGTATATATTGTAGTTCAAACTGAAGGACCTGTCGTCATATGGCATACATACGAGTATGAAAGCGTTCCAAAATGGTTTTCGCTTAAGGAATCGAACATCTTTATAGTTGAAAATATTGCCAAATAGTAATAAATCCGCCAAGTTGTACTTTATACAACCAAAGCGTAATGCAATACTATATGGATTTCCTCTGAAGTATCAAAAGGCTTACGACGTACAAAAATAATGAAATATTTTTTGACATCGCCCTGAGAATTAAGGCTGCAACGTCTTCGAAACTTCGACCATCATTAAAATCAATTCATCACGGCAACTGCTCCGAAAAACATTTTAACTAGTGGAAAACCCGTAAAAATCTTCGAACGTATTTATGAAATGTCGTATGTTGACGATGCGAGTTAGAACATTATTTAGGAAAAAACACTAGAGTGATTTCTATCCAAATGGCACTTGGCATAAATCTTTTATTTTTTTTATTTAAATATTTAATTTGTTTGGTAAGAAAAATAAATCAGATGATTCAGATGAAATATTCTAAAAGTGAAACCAGCCTGGAACTCGTCAGAAAATTATCAGCATCATGTCATGTTATTGAGTTAGGCAGAGAGAACACATATCCATTTTATTCCAACTTGGCACACCATTTTTGTTCTGTCACATGTTATGCATATTTGCCTCTTTTATATTCGTATGGTACTCCTCAACATATCCGAATTAGCGAGACGGACATATTGAAGATCATGGCCTGGATACAACATTATATTCGGCCCATTATTTAGCCTTCGGTTTTAGAGCCACTGGACTAGGCACGGAATATGAGTACGCCATCGCACGTTTTTTAAATACTTGATGAATTAGCGATGTGGAGATATCGAAGAGCATGGCCTGGAGACAACATTATATTCGGGCCGTTAATCGAGTCTTCGGTTTGTTATACACAAAACTAAGCACGGAACTTGAGTTTGCCATCACACATTTTTTTAATACTCAATGAATTAGCGATTCGGACATATCGAAGAGTATGGCCTGGATACATTGTATTTGGGCCATTGATCGAGCCTTTGGTTTGAGATACACGGAACTTGAGTTTGCCATCGCACTTTTTTTAATACTCGATGAATAAGCGATGAGAACATATTGAAGAGCATGGCCTGAAGACAGCATTATCGTCGGCACCGTTAATCGAGCCACAGGACTAGGCATAGAACTAACGCTCTTCTATCTTTCACAATTTGATTAATTTGGCCTTGACATGTTTTTATAGGTCTTCCTAAACTTTTCGCACCTTCTATACCTATTCCTGCTTCTATAGATCTTAAATAGTTCCTTCGTTCTACAGTGTCGAACTGGCCCAATGCTCCTTTCTTCATCTTAATCACTGTATCTTTCAGTCTATATCATTTCCTACATCTGTATTAATTGAAAATAGTAAAATAACCTTAATTATTGGAGAGGGTGCATGGCGTGATGCACGAACGTGGCAAAAGCTAAAGATGTATGTCAAGATTGTATGAAGTGGAAATATGTTATCTTTGTATACCCCAACAGGGACATGGCGTGATGGTGATGACGATGTTCTATCCACTGAAGTCATGATATTAAAATTTCTGTGTTATATTTGGATAAATTCTCTTTTTTTTATTTGTTTTTCTAAAAAAAATCTATTTAAAATTAACTCTAGTTCACCAGTTCTCTAAAAAGATTGTCAATGTTTCGTGACCGGCGTACACAATGATAAAATTCGCGGAATTATTTTGGTATTTCTAATCTTTTAACTTATGGAACAGCACTTTTTCGTTTATTGTTATTAAATAATTTAAGTAAACATTATGCCCTAATGATAGGGGCTGCTAATTGATTACCCGCGAAGCCCTACTCCCTTATTGAAAGAAAAAAATCTGAAAATAGTCCCGGCCGGCCGCTAACGGGACATTTGTTTATCCCGCTCCAGTATTTAGGCCCGTGCTCTCTGATTTTATGACATCATTTAAAGATTGTCTTTCTTGAAAGAGTGTCTGTATTTAGTGATTATATCGAAGTGTTTATTTGACTTACTAGTTACAACTATGTATTTTTATATTCCGGTAAGTTTATTGTTCACATTTGTTTTTTTTCCTCATAAGTATATTAACAAATTTCCTACACTTTCTCAAATCTCTGTATTTCAAAACAATTTGTTTATACTTGATCAAAGTTGTTTGTTTTTTGTCCTTTTAATACGTTTTACAGGCCAATATTCTTAAGTTTACTTCATTACAAATTCCCTACACTTTCTCTTATTTGATTTGTATTTTAAAACAATTTTGCTGTTACTTTATATCTAAGTTGTTAGTTTTAATACAGTTTAAAGGCAAATTTTCTGAAGTTTACTTCTTTTTTTTAATACATTTTATCTATTCTATGATTATTTATCTCTCAAATCACAAAAATATTATTTCTTTATGTTTTATCTCACAGATTTTCCTATCATAAATTGAAAGTAATTCAAGTAACCAAGAATCATTAAGTTCACTTGTGATTACAAACAATTTTGTAATTTATTTTTTAGCAACTTTTATCAATTATTACTTTATAAAAAAATTAATGGAATATAAATTACACAAAAAAATCAAGTTAAATAAAAATCATACTGCTCAAGTCAACTTGTCAACTTAAATATAGAAATCAACATTATTGAATATACATCAAAACTTGAACAAATCATTAATTATATTTCAGCCAATACCTATACTGTTATTTTACAAATACATACATTATAGACATATAGTTGGACTTTCTTATCTTGCCACATATTTTGTCTATTCTGCTTCTATTATATACATACTTGTCATACAGCTCGTACGTTTATATATTTTGTCTAATTTTAGAGATCCAATTTTTTATCTTGTATATATTTCATTTTCTTTTATTGCAATCCAAACTTAAAATCATTCCTAGTCGGTATTTTGTTTACTCTAATTCAGTTGTAAACTTAGACTCCTCCCATTCAGGGCAGAGGGGCGGAGATAGTGTGGGGGAGGGGAGCTTAGGAAGGGAGTCCTTATGCCTTATGTCCCAACCTCATTCTATCGTGAGCTCTTGCAGTGAACAGACCTCATCTAGTATTTTTAATATAAATAAGTGTTTGAATAGTGATTTTATTAAATTGTGTATTTGTTTCATGTAAGGTTATTTCTAATAATCTTTTTTTTCTCAAGATATTTCTTCTCTTTGTGTGTTCGCACCTGTAGTTGATTTATAAAGCAAGTTGTCATACCTTTCCTAATATTGTTATATTTAAATTTGTTTGACTTTTCATTTAGTAAAATTTTAATTTTGTCAACAGTGAAAGCTACCGAGACTAACAACGAGAGTAGTCTGCGAAGTGCTGGCGTACCGGAACCATCAACGTCACCCTGTCAAGACGCAACCAACCAGAGGCAGTCACACCAAAACTCGCCCGGCCACGTGGCGTACTGCAGACCACCCCCACCCCTATACGGCAACGCTTATTAGCAATCGTTACAAGGCCATAGGGCCAACTCTTGACGCTGGAACAAAGGAACGTACAGAATGGCAAACATGTGGCCCGCATCGCAGTATTCACACTCCAATGTGTCGCGGAACAATACCGAAAATCAGGCTAATATCAACCAGTCACACAACGTGATTGGCAATGCAACATCTGGAAATGGGAGCCAGGGCAATGCAAACTCAAATCAGGATTCTAATCAAGCTAAGCGTACATTCGGAATGACATCTGCCATTTCTACAGCTGGTAAGTTATTTTATTAATTTTTACGACTATTATTTGGAGAGAAATTGTTCCATAATTATGTTTAGAAACTTTCGTGGTAAGAAACTATATACAAAGGTATTTATTAGGGGTACTCATAAGTAATGTCGTTTTATGTTGATGCGCCATCTTTAAAGTAGTCTCCTTCAGTCTGTTAGGCAGTAATGACGTGTTATAAGTTTCTCTTGTGTAGCGGCTACCTGCTCGTGGCCTTGAGACAAAAAAAAAACGATTTCTTTTATCCCTCCGAAGACAATGGAAGAGACGTGTCCTTCGGAACAACATCTGCGGAGCTGTATACTTTTTCAATATCATTTGAAAAAGAAAGTGACAGAGGCTACGAAGGATATCTGCGAGATTTACGGTGACATATTGAATGTCAGGAAATGCCAACGATGGTTCAAAAAGTTTAAATCTGGCGATTTGTGTTTGGAAAACGAGCCCCGAAGTGGACGACCCATCCAGGCGGATGAAGCAGCCCTGAAGTCTGCAATCGAAGACGATCCGATGCTGACCATTGAAAAATTATCGGAAAAGGTCGGTACATCCTGGTCCAGTACTCGGAGGATCCTAAAGAAGTTGGGCAAGATTAAAAAAAAAGGTGTTTGGGTCCCACATGCGTTGACCGACTGCAACATGGCTCAACGGCTCAGCATCAGCAGATTATTGCAAGAAAAAGAACAATTAAGCCCATTTCTTTGTGACTTAGTGACTGGTGATGAGAAATGGGTTTTTTATTCAAACGTAACGAAAAAAAAAACAATGGTTTAAACGCGGACAAAAGGCTGTTTCAATCCCTAAATGATCATTGCATTCTAAAAAAGTGTTATTGTGTGTATGGTGGGATTCTAAAGGAATAATTTACTTTGAACTATTGCCACAAGGTCGGACAGTGTCGGCAGAGTTATACTGTCAACAGTTGGATAGATTGAATGAAGCATTGCACCAAAAGAGGCCAGCTTTGGTGAATAGACGCACCATTACTCTTCAGCACGATAACGCGCGACCTCATGTTGCGAAATTGACGTGTGAAAAACTTGAGGATCTTGGTTGGGTCACCCTGCTGCATCCTCCATACTCGCCGGATCTCGCACCATCTGATTTTCACTTATTTCGTTCTATGGAACACTTTCTAAGAGATCAAAATTTTAATTCCTTAGAAGAGGTGAATACAGCCCTTTTAGACTATTTTCAGTCAAAACCCGCTGAATTTTACAAGAAGGGCATGGATGATTTGAAAGAAAGGTGGCAGAAGGTTATAGATAATATGGGGAATTATTTTGCATAAGAAAAGTTAAATAAATTATAAGAAAAATTGTTTTGAATTTCATTGAAAAAAAACGACATTACTTATGGGTATCCCTATTAGTTGTATTAGGTCAATCAGTGTCGTACCATGTAGTTTGTCTTACATTGCTGACATTCCAAAAAACATTGCAGTTTTCATCTTCAGGGTTTGTTTATTGTCGGTGATACACTTGTGGAAAAGATTTGGAAAGAACAATTCCTAGAGAATATTTAGAGAAACTGTTTTTAACTTAAGAACCATTTAAAAATCTAGTTTGATTGATTTTTGTTATGAAATTAATTCTAACTAGTTACCCTTTTTTGATAACCATCAGGAATCGAACTCTTAACCCTCTGGTGGAAAACCAGCGCCTTACTAATTAGACCAAAAAGGTCGCCAGTTTAATATGTTTGAGTCACGCCACCTTAAAGAAGTATGAGATGTTTGTTAGGTTATGAACGAGACAAAGATCAACATTCCAGTTTATCATTAGAATGTTGAGGGAGAGGAGTGGAGTACCAAAAGATTGTGTCGAGTGATGAGAGATGAGGTCAGTCAACATCTCTAGTTACATAAACCTATTCTAATTTCTTGTTTCTTTTTTTTCAGGGCCAATGCAAATCGACATCGACAAGACCAATGAACTAAAAAGTTGTTTGGAACCATACGGAGTATTTGAGACAGAGGCTGAGTTACACCATCGCATGGAGGTACTTGGAAAGCTCAATTCCCTCGTCAGAAAGTGGATCTACGATCTGTCGATTCAAAAGAATATGCCCCCAAGGGTAGCGGAAATCATTGGAGGAAACATATATACATTTGGGTCTTACAGACTCGGGGTAAGTTGAGTTTATTTTAATTTAATGATTCCGGTCTCACTAATTTGAAATTCTATTATTTTAATTGAGATAAAGACTAACGTAGCAAAAGTTACGAAAGTTTGCTAGACTGTCGATCACAACCCCTGCAATCCGATTGGGTGTAGGAGAGTAGGGTGACCAATGTTTGGAGGTTGTTATTTTAAAAAAAAAAAGAGTTAGGCAAATATCCTTCTGTTTCTTAAAAAAAATCTTAGTATCATTCCTGTGATATTTTTTTCGCTACAAAAAAATCTTGTTATTTGTGTGATCGTTTTGTTTGCTACAAAAAAGTTTTGGATTCATTCGTGTAATATTTTGATTGCTACATTGTATCATTCTTGTGTTCGTTACATTTGCTCCAAAAAATCTTTGTATCGATCTTGTGATTATTTTGTAACATATTTGTTATTACCATATTGATTATTGTAATTTAATCACTACAACATTCTAGTTGGTACATATAAATTGAGGTATATATTTTTGTCGAAAACATAAACCAATATAATAAATATTGAAACAGACTATCTATATAACTATATTATAGTCACTCTTGTTTGTATATTATAATTTTTATTTTTAAAATTACATAAACACCATTGATATCAAAAGTATATGATCTTATATGGATTTTATTACTTAAACAGGAAAAAATGTTAAGAATGAAGTCACTGGTTTTTAATCTTCTCTAGTTCTTTCCTAAAGATTTTTTATTCTTTCAGGTTCATCACAGAGGTGCAGATATTGATGCACTCTGCGTTGCCCCTAGGCACGTAGAACGCTCCGACTATTTTTCATCCTTCATGGAGCTACTCAAACAGCAGGACGAGGTGACAGACCTCCGCGCTGTAGAAGAGGCCTTTGTGCCCGTCATCAAGATGAACTTTGACGGCATCGAGATCGATTTGTTGTTCGCCCGGCTTGCATTAAAAGAAATTCCTGGTAAGTAAATTCTTCCACATTTTAAGACCAGTAATTGAGCCCTGTTTCGCTTTTGTTGGTATCCATATGAAGTTAGGTGACACAACTGCTGGGAATTGGGGTCTCGGAATGAGCTGATCTGAGCAATAGGACGCGGTCAGCGGCGATGATGACTCTTTGGCACTTGCATCCTGCCTATTTGAGAATGTTTTGTTTATTACCAATAAGGAACTCGTCGAATTGGATGCACATCACTCACCATACATGAGGATAGAAAGCTCCGTGGTCATGATGTCGAAGGACATTTTCCCTCATGTAAAATTTCACTTAACTGTCAACATATGCTCCATATCACATTTAACTATTTAAAATATATTTAAACACTTATTTTTTTGGTCTAATCTTCATCTCGTTTCATTATATAGTTCCTATTCAGAATGCTGCCATCCGTACGTACAGCACTGCACATTCCGAGGATCAGTACTGCGTGATTCTATGTTCCCAATAAAACAAATATTGTCAAGATATATATTAGGGGGACCGGAAAGAAATACAAAAAGAAATTAATCAATGAAATAGTTTCCATCGTTTTCCAAGACCTTTCTCCATCTATCAGGCAGCTTTTCAATTCCATTTTTGTAAAAAAAAAATGGTTTTTCCTTAAAAAACTTTTCGACATGATTTTTTACTTCATCAATATTTTTGAATGTTTTATCGCGGAGGGAGTGTTCCAATGATCTGAAAAGGTGATAATCTGAGGGGGCTATGTCAGGGGAATAGGGGGGGTGAGGTAAAAGTTCCAGTCCAAGTTGCATTATTTTATTCTGGGTGATTATCGCAGTATGTGGCCGCGCGTTATCCTGTTGAAGCATCCTGGGTTGGTTATTGACCAAAAGTGGACGTTTTTTTCTTAGTTCCTCTTTCATTCTCTCCAGTTGTTGACAATAAAGAGCTGCATTAATTGTTTCTCCTGGTTTCAATAGTTCATAGTGAACAACACCTTCGATATCCCACCATACACAGAGGAGAACCTTTTTTAGAGTCAACGTTGGTTTTGGTGTAGGAACAGCCGACTGGCCCCGAGAAAGCCATTGTTTTTTTCGTGTGGGATTATTGTACAAGGCCCATTTCTCGTCGCAAGTTATTATTCTTCGAAGAAATGGGTCCACTTTATACCTGGACAAAAGGGACGTGCATATCGTTATTCGCTGCTCGAGCGCAGCTGGCGTCAACACGTGCGGAACCCAAACTCCTTGTTTATGAATTTTTCCAATGCGACTAAGATGTTCCTGCACTGTTGACCATGGACAATCGAGTTTAATTGATAATTCAGCTATTGTTTGACGAGGGTCAGATTCAACCAATGACGTCAGCGCATCATCATCCAATTTTGTTGGTCTTCCAGTTTTAGGGGCGTTCTTCAGGTCCCTATCATTATTTTTAAATTTTTTTATCCATCTATGACATTTATTGAGTCTTAATACGTCTCCATATGTAGCAGTAATTGTTTCTGTCACTTCTTTCGCCTTCAATCCCCGGTCATATAAAAACAACATACAGTGGCGTAAATGTTCTTCGTCAATAGTCGGCCTTGACATTCTTCACAAACGACGGAAAAAATAATCTTTGCAAAAATAATGAATTTACAACCCTCACAAACTACTAGCACCAAAAAGCACGTGTTTTCTCTTTTGTGTCTCGACGCAGACTAACCTTAAAGTGGTACTCCCGAAAATTTTGATTTCTTTCCGGTCCCCCTAATATATCATAATCAAAATTAATTCTTTTCTATTTCAGAATCTTTTGATCTCCGCGATGATATGCTCTTGAAAAACTTAGACGGGAAATGTGTACGGAGTTTAAACGGTTGCAGAGTCACCGATGAAATACTCCGTCTCGTGCCCAACATGGAAAACTTCCGCCTCGCCTTGCGCGCCATTAAGCTCTGGGCGAAGAAACACGGAGTCTACTCCAACGCCCTCGGCTATCTTGGAGGCGTCTCTTGGGCTATGCTTGTAGCCCGTACTTGCCAGCTGTACCCTAATGCACTGCCCGCCACTCTGGTCCTCAAGTTCTTCCTCGTCTTCTCGCAGTGGAAGTGGCCCCAGCCAGTTCTGTTGAAACAGCCCGATAACGTCAATTTAGGCTTCCCCGTGTGGGATCCCAGGGTAAGTTTTCTTTTATTTGAGCTATAATCAGACTATCTACCATTGATGAATGAGATGCTTCATCTTCGGATGCAACAGGAACCTTTGACTACCACAATAAGAGTAATGAGAATCCTTTTTTGCAACAGACTAAGAGCTGCATTGTTTTATTACCCACTAAGGCACACAACCTCCTCGATGCCTGTCTACCATCCCAGGAGTCGCAGGTTCTAATCGTGCTGAAACCCAGATTTTTATAAAAAAATGTTTCAATTTGATTTTCACTTTAGGTCCCCGATGCATCATTTTGTTTGGTTGGAAGATATTGTCACATGGTAATAAATATAATGTTAAAATCTTATCATTTTACACCTGATAACTTACATTTACTTTTTATCACTTTGATGAAATTTAATTTAATCTTTTTTTAATATATAAAACACATAGATAACAAAAAGTCCAGATGATTTCAGCTTCTTTAATACTTTTTAGCATTTATACACTGTATAAATACATTTTTTGTTAATTTCTCTCATTGCACCAATAATTAACACATTGTAATCGGGTACTTTTCGCGACAAGTGATGACGCAATGCGGGTACTTTTAGACTTTTTTGCGCCAAAATTAGACTTTCGTAAAAAAACCATATCTCTCAAACTAATTAGTATTTTTTCGAAAAACTTTTTGTATCTTACTAAGAATAGAACTATCTATATCTTTATTATGCAAAATATGGGTTGCTCTATTTTTTACTCATACAAAATTACTACATTCTAGGTAAACATAGAAAAAAATACTCTTTCACCATCAAAATTATTTTATTCACATAAAATTACAATATAATTACGAAATTTTCAATAGATCTTATAAGAATCTTATAAGATCTTATAAGATCTTATAAGAATCTTATAATAGATAACGCGCAGTTCCCACCCCATTTGGCGACCGTGTTTACAAGTTTCCCGCATACCACCGCTTGGCAAACCAAAACGAGTAAACTCGTCTCCCGCTCTCTACCATAAGACGGGATAGAACGAGTTTTATCGTTTCCCGCAAACAATGTGTTAAGTTAACTGGCTTTTCATAAGACGTTTCAATCATTTTTTTACTTTGTTTCTTTTCAGATTAACATGTCAGACCGGTTCCATCTGATGCCCATCATAACACCAGCATACCCTCAACAAAACTCAACTTTCAATGTCTCTACCTCTACAAGGACAGTCATGATTGAGGAGATGAGGCTCGGTAAGAATCATCTATTTTGTAATTAAGGTCCTTTGAATAACAATAGACCAAACGTAATGTTCCCATCTTGGAAGAAGAAAGCACCTCAAAAACGATGTGTATTGTGATTTATATTGTAGGAAGTCATACATTTTTATTGATACATTGAACCCGTCCTTGTTCCGGGTATTTCTATGAAGTTCATTGAACTTTACTTTATGTTCTTAACGAGATTACCGTTTAGAGAGCAGACTCTTCTCAAGGGGTTTCCAGCTCTAGGTTTGAACCCACTATTATTGATGAATTAAAAATATTACAAAATATACACTTTTTTGATGATCGATGCAACATAATGTTGTTCCCACAGCATTTCATCATGTTTTCATAAAGAATCCTTTTCAACATCGTCTGCTGAAAAAATGTTCATCAGAATGGAGTAAAATAAATAGTAATAATTGAGAATTGACAATTTCCATCAGCCATGTACAGTGTGCGATAATTTTTGACGTTATGCGATTTACTGGAAAAAATATAAATTAATATTTTCATAATACGATGCCTTTACTTTTTCTCGAAAGCCTGTAAGCTTTTTTAATAATTTCTGCCCTTTTCGACAACATTTTGATAGTTTTTTTTGGTTATTATTAAGAACACAACATAGCCAAAAAAAATAGAACTGTCAAAAAAACACTGCCAAAACACTTGAAGTCCAAAATAGTAAAATAAAATTTCCCCACGTTAGAGCTAAAACAACCGTATGTTGGACTTCCGCATGTTTAGAATTAGAAATGTTCAATTTGAATTAGAGCTGAAATGATGTAAATGGACTTCAATACTTTCAGCTCGTAATCACATCTGAACTTCAACAGTTTTAGCCCAATGTATTTAGTTCAATTTTTATCAATGGACTTCCACGTCTTCAGCATTAATAGAACTGATAATAATGATGAAATTTGCATTAATAACTCATTTTTGGAAAAAATGTGACTTCTGGACTTTCAGCTCTAAGGTATAGATATATAAGTTCAGCATTCAGATAGGAGGGTAGTGGCTGCGGCCATTATATGATAAAATAAACTGCTTTTTATTTTATCAATATCGATTCGAGTGACTGGTAATTTAATTTTTATTTTAAATGAATTAAAAATTGAAGCCACGAATTAAAATATGAAGATACATAGGACACATCGTCTACTCCGGAATTAAGTGTAAAATGGACTTATGTGTCGATTGCGAGTTTTGTGATATAATCAAAATGGTACCACTTTGACTCCGCCTGATAGAAAAGGTCGAATCAACATTAAAATATGGTTTCAATTTAGTTTCCATTGCACTAATCCAACAATTTTGAGTAATAAATTATTTCCCTTACAGGTCTCGACCTCACGAGGAATATAATGCTGGGTACCGCAACATGGGACCAGTTATTCGAAGCGCCTCAATTTTTTCATCGATATCGTCATTTTATCGTCCTCCTGGCGTGCAGTTCCAATTCTGAAGATCAACTGGAGTGGTGTGGGCTGGTTGAAAGCAAGTTGAGACACTTAGTCAGTGAGTATAAACATTCGTTTTTATGAATTGATTCTACTTCTTTGTCATCTCACTATTTAAATTAATCCCCGCAACACACGTTACTACCTACTATCTTGATGATTCCAGTTTGTTACAAGAGCAATGCTTAGGCCCAACTGGTGTTATATTTCTTCGGAAGGGTGTGTAGTGTAACAAACCGGGATCATTCCACCTGAAGAGTCTCAAGATAGAAGGTAGAAACATGTGATCAGTGGAATAACAAAGTAATTTATAATTAACACATTGTTGTCGGGCGGTTTTTTCACCAATCTATGCCGTTAAGCGGGCAATTAATTTAAATTCGCGTGCGAAATTACGTTTCACGTAAAATTACTATAACTTGAGAACTATTGATCATATTTAAATACAATTTTCAGTATTTTATCATTAATGAAATCATTTTTAATGATCTATTTATAAATTTATATATATTTGGGTAAACAATTATGATATTTAAGGTTAAATTGCATTTTTACCTTACTGTCCATTTAGTCCTTCTGTACATGTTCAACATAATATATATTAGGTCCTTACATATGAAATTGGCGTTTTGCCGTACTGGCAACTTTGATCTCAAATATCTTCTCTTTGGTTAGGAATTCCAAATTAAAATTTATACAGCTATTTACTCAAGTATTTGTGTTTCGAAAATTATAATTCATTTGTTTTTTCCTCAATTGTTTTTTTTCTTTGCGTCACTCAGTTTACAAAATGGAAAACTTGAAATATCGCGTTATTTACGAGTACGAGTTCCACCGTGGCACCAGTGCTGCAGAAACGGCTCGAAGGATTAATGATGTGTATGGCGACGGAGCCGCAAAAGAAAACACAGTGCGTTTTTGGTTCCAACGTTTTCGTTCTGGAAATTTCGACCTGCAGAAAAAGCCCCGTGGACGGCCGGAGACCAAAGTTGATAATGAAGAATTGAAGGCTATTGTGGAAGCGGATCCATCGCAAACCACGTCCGAGTTAGCTGCAGGCTGCGGTGTTAGTGATAAAACTGTTTTAATCCACTTGAAGCAAATTGGGAAGGTGAAAAAGCTTGAAAGGTGGGTACCTCACGAATTGAGTGAAGCAAATCAACAAACGCGCGTTGACTGCTGCGTTGCATTACTCAACCGGCACAATAATGAAGGGATTTTGAATCGAATCATTACCTGTGATGAAAAGTGGATCCTGTATGATAATCGGAAGCGCTCATCGCAATGGCTGAACCCTGCCGAACCAGCCAAACCATGCCCCAAGCGAAAATTGACTCCAAAAAAGTTACTTGTGAGCGTTTGGTGGACTAGTGCTGGTGTCGTTCACTACAGCTTTCTTAAATCTGGCCAGACGATTACGGCAGATGTCTATTGTCAGCAACTGCAAACCATGATGGAAAAGCTAGCTGCTAAACAACCGAGGCTGGTTAATCGCTCTAGGCCACTGCTGCTTCATGATAACGCTAGACCACACACTGCACAACAGACGGCTACCAAATTAGAAGAGCTTCAATTGGAATGTCTAAGACATCCACCGTACTCTCCGGACCTTGCCCCAACAGATTACTATTTTTTTCGAAATTTGGATAACTTCTTGCAAGGGAAAAAATTCAACTCCGATGGGGCAGTCCAAACCGACTTTAAAGATTTTATTGATTCCCGTCCGAATGGTTTTTTTAGTAAAGGGATCGATGAACTACCTATGAGATGGCAAAAGTGCATAGATAGCAATGGTACATACTTTGATTAAATAAATATATTATATTAAAAAAAAATCAACTTTATGTTCCTCCCAAACAAAACGCCAATTTCATATGTAAGGACCTAATATATTGTAAAATACGAAAAAATAAACACCAATATTGTTTTAAAGTATGATATCGTTGAAAACAATTCCCTTTATGTAATGGCACATCACAGAATTTACAAATATATCGGGTTTCGCTACGCGCTTTGTGGACCGCATGCACACACGACATCTCCTTCGTAGATTCTTGTTTTTACCAGTGCTTTCAATCTTTTCTAATGTATGTTTTCTCATATCCATTGAAAGTCTTCCCGGAGAATCTGATTTTGAAGATTTTTTCGGACACCAGATGTCGATGGTGTCGGTTCCGAGTCTTGAATATTATCCGACGAAATCTGATCAGCCACCCAGTGTTCTGCAATGTCCTTTGAAAATTGTTTATATTTTATTTTATTTTCTCTTGTAACAGAGTTATACACAACAAAGAAGTTGAACAATGCACAATTTATTAAATACATCGCCAGTCTTTTTTGTCCATTTAGTAGTTTTTCGTAAGATAGAATAATAAGAAATATATTGGTCTGCTCGCAAAAAATGGTGTTTCCGTGGATGCATCATCTGAACTCCAGTATTCATATCTTCTGTCCTTACGGACTTGTCCCATAAGAAAGATAAGTCCCAAAAAGTTCTTCATTTCTTGTATTGTAATGTCTTTCCGTTTGAGAGTTTTCTTATATATTTAAAATTTGTGCTTATTTTGATAATAATATCTGTTAGATTCTTGTACAACGAATGTAAAAAAATCATCTATGAATAAATGTACCGCTTCCGTTACACTATTCAAAACACTACCGGTAGTTAAACCTGGTCGACCTAAAAACTCTTCCAGGACTGGTGGATTGTCTGCTGATGACCATTCTTCTTCATCTTCGTCCGAGTCTGAATCCGAATCGCTTGAAATTGTTCGTCGGAAAAATATCCGAGGACGTACGGTAACTTCATTATTACTAGTTTTAAATTCGCCATCTGTATTTTTCTCAACACAAGAATAATCTGACAAATTATCAGCACACAATTCCCCGTCGCTCTCATTACTATCGTAATCCATTTTTATGAAAAAAAATTTCATTTATTATAAAAATACGGAACAAATAACTTTTCAAACACAACACCAATCGATATCCACTTTACTATATGATACAATGAAAGGGATTTTGTAATATTTTTTTAATAAAAATAATTAGCATTAGCGGAATGTAGGCAGAAAAGAAAATGGAGCAATACTGAAGAATTATAAAGATAAAAAAGAAAATTTTATCTTACAACTATTGTAATTCGAGTGCATGTTATATGAGGACAGTCTGCCACCCGACCCTAATTATACTGAGACAGTCTGCCACCCGACCCTCATTATACTAATCGCTTCACTTCACAAGTAACCGCAAACCCAATTCCGATCTGTACAACGTTTTTTGGCGTCTCCCGCGCTCTACCAACAGTAAGCAAATACAACGCTTTTAAGCGTCTCTCGCTCTCTACCAACAGTATGTAAAAGACGCTTTTAAGCATTTCCCGCAAACAATGTGTTAAATATGCTTATATAAAGTACCACAAAGGTATAGCTGAAACCGGATTTTAATATTGTCTGATTCGAGTATATATATTTTATAGTTCGGAAATTCTAGGATGAGTCCTGTGACAGCTCACAAATTTGCCCCAATACAACCTTGTAACGATGTTCAGTAATTTTAATTATTTTATCAACTTTAATATAAGCCTCAATTCTAATAAATGGCAAGTTATTTAGGTAAAAACATTACATAAAGTTGTATTGGGGCAAATTTGTGAGCTGTCACAGGACTCATCCTAGAATTTCCGAACTATAGTACCCCCTTGACTTAGTTCCTTATTGCTACACACTCATCGATACATTTGTAGGAATACCTACCCAGATAAATAAATAATTGTCAAAATGAATAAGTGAATTGTTAAACACAATTGAATTAAATTAATTATTGTTAATAATAAACATACAGGGGCAATGACCGATGAAGAATTCAGGGATTGTTACACGCTACGAACAACAACAATATTTACTATTTTATAGTATCTGCGACTCGCCTAGTCATCTCCAAATATAAATAATTAACCTACCGCCAGTCCATGCGCCAGAGCGAGATAGAATATGTATCGCGAACTGGTTCATTCATTGGTATAAATTGTCCGCACTCTGAGAAATAAACATACTTTTATTGTCATCTATTCAACTGTCACGACGTATTATTTATTTACCTGCTGTCCACTTATCGATTTATATCCGCATTCCTGAGTCTATATTTATTGAAAACAAATCAAGATCATCATGACAAATAAAGACAAGCAATCCGCTATATTGATGACTCTGCACGAGAAGTAACGCAGAATCAGCTAAAACGAAGATAACGATGTCGATATCAAAATCATCAGCACGTTCTAATAAAACACACGCTACAAAGATAACGACCATCGTTACACATTTGTCACTCTTTCATTAATCTGAAAAAAATACACAAATATAAATAAGAAAGTTTCTTAACTTGATCTGATCTTTCATTGCTTATCCATATATTGCATTGAGTTTTTCTTTCTTAAAAAATTATACCCTTTCTAATTTGTCTTCTTTATGAAACCATCAATATTTCATGTCCTTAAAAATTTCTTCTAAATTTTTTCAGTCAACTTGGAGCGAAATCAGCACATAATGATAGCTCACATCAACCCCGAATGTTACAATTCGTTGCCTCCTGCCATGAATGGAAATACAAGTTCCAGCTCCACAAATACTCGTAAGTTTATTTATTTATTTTTTCCTTATATAATTATCGGCTGAGGACTGAAAGCAGGCTGCTCTGGAAGGTGTTAATACACTGGCTAATTCGACGAATATTCAAATGTGACACTGGTTGACTCAAGGAATATTCAAATGAGACTGGCCAACTCAACAAATATTGAAATGTGACACTCAACAAATGTGTAAATGTAAGGTCTGTGTCCGAGTCCGTGCTTCAGGAATTTTACTGGGTTGATTTTTATTATTTCATAAAACTACTAGACAATATATTCTGCTATCGTGGAAATATCTGGATCAGTTTTGCAATGACCCATCGCTGCGTTCGTAGCGGAAGTTTTCGAATACTCGTAGGTATTCTATCCAGTGTACCCACTCTCCGTGTAGCATGCATCCTGTTATTCTTGTCTCTGCTATAATTAAATAAAAAAATTTTTTTTACAGCTGCAGCAGTTACTCCGTCGACTCCGACAGAAGCTATGGAGGTTGATCCGATGAAACAGAATGGGTCAGAAAGTACTGAAAATAAGGACAGTGCCCCGTCGTGCAGTCAGGGAGATTCGGTAAGTTAATTCTTTCTGGTTAGATAAAACTGTCATGGCAAAAAGCCGACAAAACAAGAAATTGCCACGTGGCAATAAATAAATTGCGGTTTATTTGCTTTTTGGCTATTCCTGAAGCTGTTCACAATTTTCCGTCATGATTATAGTCTTTCTTGATTTGTTGTGTCGACAAGTGAATTCTTCGACATCAATTCATTGAATTGATTAAACACGTTTCATTTGGATTTTTTGTCTGCCTCTCAATGTAACAGATATGGATGGCGTGTGCAGTGTTAGGAAACACTTAAAGAGAACCCTTTTAGCATAGCCGTATTGTGGATGAGATAATGACTCGAAAGGACTTAATTTAATTTTGTTATAACTGCCCCTTTTTGTAGTGAATATAGTCACAGAATTTCTTATTTTTCTCCGACAGGTAACGATACATTCAGGCTCCTGTTCCATGTGGTTCATAGGGCTGACATTCCACAAGACTGAGAACCTTAACGTGGACCTTCGATATGACATCAAAAACTTCACCGACATGGTGAACAGACAGGCTGTACAGATTAAAATGCTCAAAGACGGGATGACTATCGAGGTAAGTTTTTTGTTTAAAACTTGATCTAATGGGCGTAGCCACTACCTTTATATCATTATACACAACTATATAATATATATTTATTTTGTTATATTTTTAATCTGTCAATAATAGTTTGTTGGAACCCCAAGCTGGAGTCTCCTTGAGGTGAGATTGCTCTCTGAACTGCACGATATAAATTTTCCTATCATAATTATAAGCCTAACACTTCAAAATAGATGGAAGAGGCGTAACAAAGATGCTGCAAGTATACATACCATCACGTCGTTTCCCTGTCAGGATAGGTAGAGAGGGCTGAGCACAAGATTTTTCTATCTACACATGCTTCGTTTCTTCAACATCTGTAGAACTTCAATTAATCTGACTTATTACATTTCCTTCTTTCGAAATATCATTCACTTGATTCAATAATACTTTCCTTGGTCTTCCTCTACCACACCTTCCACTCACATTTCTTTTATTAGTCTTTTTTTCTTTCTATATGTCCAAACCATTTCAAAAGTCTTTTTCTTTATTTACTCAATGGAGTAGCCTTAATGTTCACGTTCATTCCGTATTCTGTCATACATTGTCTCCTCATGTACGACAGAATGTAATTTTCAGTAATATAATTTTCAGTAAACGCACTTTTCGACTCCTCTTTTTCAATGTCAATGTTTCACTCTCACACATCAATGTTGGTTCTAAAATATTGTTATGGACTGTTATCATCTTAGAAAATTTTGATTCTGTATTTATTCTGGTTCGAGTATTTATATCGTTGATATACCCAGTTTTATAATCGCCTCAAGCTGTTCTATACCTCTTAAATCTCTACGTTCTGAGATAATACTCACTTAAATAGCAGAATTCCTCAACTTTCGCCAATCTTCCATCATTAAAAAAAAAAACCTTTTAAAATGAAAGAATAAAACCCTTATCTAGGATAAACTCCAAGTATATTTGTTATTCTCCATAATTATATTTATTTTTGTTTTCAACAGGCACGACACGTCAAACGGAAGCAACTCCAACAGTATCTACCGCCTTCCCTCCTCCGCCGTGAGCGAAAGGCGTCGGCATCCGTCAACAATCAGACCGGAGCAGGCCAGGGAAAAAGAAAATCTGATGTCGGACAGAGTACCAACAACTCCAAACGACCCAAAAGGAATTCGGAAAGCGTGAGTACAACTTTAGCCAAATGTTATACTAAGAAGAATGTCACCAGAGTGTCTAAACGTCGAACGACTGCAACATCTAACAAGACTGTCGCGAAACCAAACCCTAAGAGTGATGTTACGCAAAACATCAAACGTGGAAATGTTACAGATGTTTCCAAAAATAATACTAATTGTACTCTTGCTGTTACTGGTGAAAACGCTACTAATGAATCAAAGGTCGTGAGTAATACTCCCAATGTTACAGATGACTCGAAGAACCTTTCTGAAGAGTCGTCCAAAATAGTCGGTGTTAAAAGAGTACTGAAAGACTCGTCTATCAATACTGATGATTCGAATAGTAGTGTTTCACCCAAAAGAAATGTTAAAAGAGACTCCTTGAGTCCTTCAAACACGAGTAATATTGATACTGCCACAGTAAATGTTGACCCTTCAATTGTTCCGATAAAAAATGCGAATGCTCAAGATAATCCGAGCAACGAAACAGGGAGTTATAAAAGTTCTTTTAACGGGTTGAAGGGAAAATTTGAAAAGACAAATTTTTACAATGCTGGATCCGCACCGTACACGAGTAGAATCGGTGTCGTAATGAACGGTGATGTTATAGGATCACACCAACAGTTTTATCGGGGGAAAAACCGGGATGTTAGTAACTGGAGGAATCATGGTTATCTTAGAGTGAAGACTGTCAACGAAATCAATTCGTCAATTCTAGACAGAAATAATGGTCAATGGTACCATCCTTACGCAAGGGTTGATCATAATAATTCTTTTTACAATTCAAACCGAGATGTCCGTAACGTGAACCCTGACAACTTGAGAGTGGTATTCGAAAGTGACGATTTGAACAGTTTGCGATATTATGATACCCGATCCGTGCCATTGATGGATCATCATCTGTATGAGAGTTTCGATTCTATCATGGAACAGAGTTTAACATCGAAAACACTTGAACTGGAAGAATCTTCCAGACTGTCTGAAAGTCAACAGATTGACAGTCCGTTGAATTTTTCAAATGCCTGTCCTATTCCAGACATGGCTCCATCAAATGCTCTTAAATCCACTAGTCCTAAACTGGTAGAATCCACTAGTTCATCAGCCCTGGATCAATCTAGTCCTATTTCAGATTCATCAAATCCATTAAAATCCACTAGTCCTAAACTAAATTCTACCGATTCACCTGCCCTGGATCAATCTAATTCTATTTCTGATATGGATTTAACAAATCCTCCAATATACTCTAGTCTTAAACTAAGTTCTACTGATTCACCTGCCCTAGATCAACCTAATTCTATTTCAGATATGGATTTAACAAATCCTCCAATATCCACTAGTCCTAAACTAAATTCTAGTGATTCACCTGCCCTGGATCAATCTAATTCTATTTCAGATATGGATTTAACAAATCCTCCAACATCCACTAGTCCTAAACAGATACAGTCATCTTATTCACCTGTCCTGGATCAATCTAGTCCTATTTCAGATATTTCATCAAATCCTTTAGAATCCACCAGTGCTTTAAGTATCGATTCCACTAGTTCTCCTGAGACTAAACGATCCGACGGTCCCATTTTAGATACAGAATCATCAAATTCTGTAGAATCATGTCCTTTGAGCATTTATTCCATCAGCTCACCTGACACCAAACAAACTGTCAGTCCTATTACAGATGTTGATTCATTTAACGCTGCAGAATCCTCCACTCTTCCCTTAAATGCTGATTCAACTTTGTCATCAGATACTGAACCTTCCACTAGTCACACATCGAGCCCATCTCACGGTGAAGGCAGTTCATCTGACGGAGATTCAGATATCAATGTGTTAACAGAGTTCGCAGCGAAATAAGTTTATCCTAAAAGTCTTAACTATTTACCGAGTTCGTAATCTTGATTGAATGTGGCGATTGCATTAATTTTTTGTCTTAGCAACATTATTAGATCGAAGTATCTTTCATTTTAACGTAATAAATATCCTCTTTCGTGTACTTTGGCTTTTAAATATTTGCTGTTTTCACTCTCTTTTATTTTTTTGGCGTCTGTTCTCATCTCGACACGTTAAATAAATATACTGTTATCAATTTATGGTTAGCTTTAAAACTTTCGAATCCCTAAAGCGTACTTATTAGTAAAGATTTACATTACATTAGTACAAATGATTTTGTTAAACCGGTGATTATTAACCCATTGTTCGAGAATCAAGATATTTTGTACATTTTGTATTCCATTTTAAGAGTATTATTTACACGTTTTTTAAGATTTTTAGCTATGCGATAGATTTATCGATACCAAATTCGTGTTTTGTCGTAATGAATTTAATGAGATTGAATGTATTTTGGATTATATATGTGTTATGTTCTTTATATTGATGTACTTTAGAATTTTACATGTCTGAATGGATTGTGTTGTTTGTTATGTTTAAAGCTTTACAGTGTGTTATGAAGTTTGATTTGAAGATTTTTACGTCTGTTTTTCACTGGTTCACAAAATATTTTAACAAGTTGTTGCTGTATTAAATTTTTTTAAAGCATTAACTATGACTGATTTTGAGTAAACACCAAAAAAAATCAATTTTTTTATGTGTCTTTTAAATAATAATCATTATTATTGTCGTCACCCTATGTGTTCCATCAGGAACACAGGGATGCCATGTAACAACTATCCACGTCGGTCCATAGCCTGATAATCCGAGCCGTGACCGATCCAGTCCCGATACATATTGTAATGATGTTTTTAAAGGCTTTGGGGTATTAACCCAACAGCTCCGAAGCCTTGGGAAAACCCTTAGGATACTTTATCCGAGTCTTATTTGCGAATGTCTGCCTCTTACAAAGTGCTGAAAAAGAGTACTTGTTATAATAATAAATAGATCTGTTATAACTGAGAGTCCAATACCCAGTGCCATATCTACAATTTGTTTTAGTTTTACGGTGTCAGAAACTGATTTTCTTCTAAGTCTCAAATTAGTTTAACCATGCTTATGTTGTCGAATTATTTTTAGACTTGTTCGAAGTTTGAAGTCTACGTACATTTTGTTTTTATCAGAAGTTCGAAATAGTTGCTTAAGAATATGCATTTATTGTTTTATTTAGAAAGTGATCGTGTGAATGTTGAAGATGAGTGAGTGTAGAGTTTTAGGAAGTTCTATGATTGATTGCATGGTATTAGGGAATCGTTTAAATGAAATACATAATCGGCATAATAAGTCAGTCATTGACTTAATATTTTATTAAAAAGAATGTTCTTAGCTCCTTTAAGTTTGTAACAAATAATAACAAATAACAAAGTGATGTTTATTTAAAAGAATGATATTTTTATTTATACACTTTGTGATACAATACCGTTAAGTTTTTTTTTTGCCAAAGTAATGATTTGTGTTAAATTAGAATTCCACTTTTATACTGTATGGTTGTAAGTTAGTACCAAAGTTAGGTTACTTTCGATGCCAAAATAAGTCTTCATTCTCAAGAATGATAATGCTAAAGTAAGGTTGAGTGTGGATATATGCTGCCAAAGTAAGACGTAATGCCAAAGAATGTTGTCATGCCAAAGAATGAAGAATGCCCGAGTAATGTTGTCACAAATTTATGCCAAATTATGATTATGTAACAGAATGATGTCTGTAAGAATTTTTTGTCAAAATAATGTTTAATGGCAAATAACAATGTCATATTTATCGTGTATAGTTAGTTATTATAGAATTTAAGTTAAATGCTGAATTGTGATGTCGAAGAAAGACTTATGCTAAGCTAAACTAATGATTTGTGATAAGAAGACTGTAAAAGTGATGCAGTACTATAAACTGCTTTCAGAATGATGTGCAATTTTCATAAATAAATATGTATGTATAGTGCTGAAAATGATATCTATATTTTTCTATCGTATCGTGCCAAATCTACGTCCTGTGATAATAATATCTAAATTTTTTCTATCGTATCGTGCCAAATCTACGTCCTGTGATAATAATATTAAAATTTTTTCTATCGAATCGTGCCAAATATACGTCCTGTGATAATAATATTTAAACTTTTTCTATCGAATTTTGCCAAATCTACATCCTGTGATAAAAGAATACAAAGACTCGTATCGAGATCTACGTCCTGTGATAAAAGAATACAAAGACTCGTATCGAGATCTACGTCCTGTGATAAAAGAATACAAAGACTCGTATCGAGATCTACGTCCTGTGATAAAAGAATACAAAGACTCGTATCGAGATCTACGTCCTGTGATAAAAGAATACAAAGACTCGTATCGAGATCTACGTCCTGTGATAAAAGAATACAAAGACTCGTATCGAGATCTCGTTATTTACATTTTACCCATTCCTATTGTAATTTTTTTTATTCAGTTAAGTTTTTTACGGGTCAGCTAAGAAAATATTAAAAAATAAATTCTACTGATTATTTCCCCGAACGCGTTTTCTTTTTATATAGTTCGTACCAATTTTTAACAAATAACACATGTTTTATCCTTTTTTTTCTTTTAATTCTTGCCTTTCTTTAGTTCTCTTTTTTATTCCGCGTGTACTATTTTTCATCATAGTGTCTCGTTGACTTTTTTCAATAAATATTTTCTTCTATCGCTATAAAATATCTGCTTTTCATTGAAAATAAAATACGGGCATAAATGACACTTTTATTTGTTTTATTTTTATGGCTATTTTGATTTTGAAAAAGTTTCTCTTTGTTTATTTTGCAGAAAAAAAATATTAATAGATTTTTATTGTTTGAATTCATTTTAAATTTGTATGGTTCATTTATTTTTATTATTCAAATGATACATTTTTATAATTTAAAATACTCATGAAAAATAACAAATAATTTTTTTTATTCAATTTTTATCTCTTCCAATTATTTTGCATGTCAGTTTTTTATGTTGTTATGCAATTATTATTTTTTCTTTTGGAATATTTTAAATATATATAATTATTTAATATCAACAATTTAAGGATAGATCTATTTAAAAGTATATTTTTTACTTGTGGCAACTATCTCTGTTGATCGTTTAATTATTCCAATCCTAATGAAGTGTCAACCCATACTGGTACGACACGCCTATCAATTGGCGCACGTTTGCTATACTAAAAAGCTGGTGGCATCGATATGATTTTTATTTGCCACCTGTGATATTTTTCATTAGTTCATTTATCTTATTATATTTTCTAACGTGTACTATTTGTTTTTAAAAAACCTTTGGTACATACTTTTTACCGGTTAAAATGAGTTAAGCCCCGATAAATCGTCAGCGTTAATTATTGCCACATGTAAAAAAACCTTTATTGTTGAATAAGCTGTTGATTTATAAATAACATTTTAACTATTAAAAAATGGCCTTATACGGGTAACAAGTACAACAATTTCTGTTCTAAGTAAAATATTTTTGATTCCTATGGAATTTAACATTTTCTATTGCGCTTTTATATACACTAAAAGTGCTTTTAGTTTATCTTTATTGGTTCCCGTGGAACCGTGAGTCATTTTAATATTATATTTTATTTATGAAAAATGCATTTTGTGTAACTTTTATTTAGATTTTTTCTCAATATGTATATATCTATACATAAAAATAAATTTTATCACAAATTTATGTCATTTTTGTGAAGCATATCCGGTGTCTGTAATATTATTTGCATAAAACACTGTTTTTGCTTAATAAAAAAAAGTATTCTTTTTTTGTAAGATTGTAAATATACTTTGTAAATAGATTGATTTTGATGCGCGACAATGTATTTTGTTCTATTTTTTTTACAATATTTGTTTTTTCAATGGCGGTTTTTTTTTGTTGTCAAATTTTATAAACTATTAATGTGTCAAAATTTATGACATTGATTGAAAAACATGAGGATAAAGTCATTAATAAAAAAAATTATGGCAACAAAAAACCTTGTTCAACTTTAAAATGCCTGTTCTGCTATTATACAGCTATATGCATGAATAGCTATTAAAAAAAAGATTTTTCTGTGTCTGAACAGATGCAACAATTTTCCATTTTTTAATTGATTTAATTTTTTTTGATTAATTGAAAAAACAACAGACGAATACTGTGATTTCATGATATATTATTTTTTACATGCATTTATTTTATTTTGTTTTATGTGTGACTATTGTTTTTTTTGTACATATTTTTATTTTGTGTTATATATTACTGGTGATCTCATTTTTTTTCTACAATTTAATAAAAAAAAAATATACAAAAAGACATTCTTTCACTATAATTTACTCTATTTCCCTTAATATATTAAGTATCGGTTGGTTGAAAGATTTTGCCACCTGGCAATAAGCTTGTCAGATTGTTTTGCAATGAAGCGTCAAATAAATAAATATATATTTTTTTCAAATATGACTTTTCAAACTGTTATTTAGCAAAGTTAATATTTTCTGTGGATGAAAAAATAGTATACGTAAATAAGTGTCGGCTGTGAGAATCAGATATGAGAAACTGCAAGATGATTTGAAGGATAAGGAATTTAAAAAGGATCTGGAAGGAAAAATATGAATAGATAAGTGATGAATTAAATATTGAACTAGTATTGGTATTCGCAACAAAATAATGTGTTTGTGGCATTGCAAAAGTTGGTGGTAAAAAAAAGGTGGGTGTTTGGTGGAATTAGAAAGTTAAAGACTGCGTGAAAGATAAAAATAGTGCATGGTGAGTATTTATTGAAGCAACAACAGGGAATATTGATGAAGCAATGAAAAGAAAGAGTAAAGAATGGAAGATTAAAACAAAAAGGTAAGTTGACGAAAAAAGATGAAGAAAACTTCGAGATGACGACGGTAGAAAGTTGAGTATCAATACGGAAGGAAATATGAATATATTTTGGAAGGAAGTAAGTTAAATGCAAGGAAAACATACGGGTGGAATTAAAGATGGAAGGGTTTTGTCAGAGAAAGGAATATTTCTTGAAGAACTGTATGAAAGTGGATATATTAGTAGAAATCACGATGAATCTAGTACAGTTGGGAATGACGAGCGTTTGGCAAATGTGAATAAGATTTGTCTACAAGAGGTACGAAAGACTGTAGAATAAATGCTGAAGAAATATGTAGAATATATGGGATGATAATGTATGACAGATGATGTGATAGGGGATGAATGTGAACTTTAAGACTGATTTGTTGAGTAAGATGAAGAAGAACGCTCAGAGATGGTTTGAGCGCGTGTAACGTAACGAATGAATGAGAAAAAATTAACAAAACAAATGTAGAGGGCAAATGCAAGTAGATGGAAGATCAAGGAAAGTGTGGTTGGATCAAGTGAACGATATTTTAAAACAAGGAAAATGAAAAATGTGAACTTAAGGCTGATGTGTTAAGTAATATGAAGAAGAGTACGTTGAGACGGTTTGGGCATGTAGAACGAATGAATGAAGAAAGAATAACAAAGCAGATATACAGTGCAGATGTGAGTGGAAGGAGTGTGAGAGAAAGACCAAGGAGAATATGGTTGGATCAAGTGAGTGATATTCTGAAAGATGAAACCGTAGATAGTCAGAGAAATCATTTAGGTTGTATAAGAAAGTGTGTGGATGTGGAAGGCTTAAGATGTGTCAAGTCAAGAAAGTATCCCTCTCTGTTTTCTCTGCTTACGCCAACAGGGAAATGGCGTGATGGTATTTCTGTATGAAAAAGAAGTAAGACAAATTGTAGGTAGACGCTGTATGAAAAAGTGTATTGATGTGAAAAAGGCAAAATATATGTCGATTTAGGAAAGTCTGTCACTCTGTCGACTCTGCCTACCCCAGTAGGGAAACAAAGTGATGGTATGAATGATTTCTTACGATTGATTCAGATTATTACTGACAATCAAATTAAACATTTAAGTGGAAAAATATCTGACCTTATGTTGACTAAGAAATTATCGAAAGTGAATCTGACAAAATTATCAGATATTTCTTATCAATATAACGATCAACTATGACTTCAGTTCAAAATTATTAGATATTTCCTATCAATATAATGATCAACTATGACTTCAGTTCAAATTGTTTTCCTGGGTTGTTGCCTTGTTCGAAAGTTGTCTTAAAAAAGGGCCAACATTTTCAAAGCGTTATATATAGCCTTGATATTCAAGGTGATGTCGAAAAATATTATTGTGGCATATATATGATAAGCAGGAGAGAGCCAAGCTACCTGCACTCACGAACGCAATGTGGACACGTATTAGGAATGCTCAACCACATGTCACATTGCGGTAACGAGTGCAATTAGCTAGGTGAGTGCTTCTCACATGCGTACCATATTCGGTAATGTTTTTTGACATTGTCCTGAGAATGAAAGCTGTAACGCCTTCGAAATATCATCCATTATTTAAGCCGATTCAATAAGGTAACAACTCCGAAAAACATTTTAAACACATATGCATACTATCACACTATTTCCCTGTTGGGATAGGCAGAGAAGACAGAGCATCACACTTTCCTATCTTGACACACATCCTTCGCTTCTTCTACATACATACATCTTCTATACAACAATATTCACTTGATCCAATTATACTTCCATTGATCTTCCTTTCTCATGTCTTCCACTCACATTTGCACTATACTGTGGTGTATTATGAGTTGCTCAAACCGAACGAAACCATTGCTGGGGCTGTCTACCGAATACAATTGATGCGATTGAGTCGAGCACTCGAGGAAAAACGCACCCACTACTACTCCAGACACGACAAAATTATTCTCCTGCATGATAATGCTCGTCCACATGTTGCGGTGCCGGTCAAACCTATTTGGAAACACTCAATTGGGAAGTTTTACCTCACCCGCCGTATTCACCAGACATTGCTCCTTCTGATTTCCACTTGTTTTGATCGATGACGCATGCCCTGTCTGAGCAGCACTTCGCATCATATGAAGATACCAAAAATTGAGTCGATTCGTGGATAGCCTCAAAAGATGAAGCATTCTTCCGACGCGGTATCCGTATGCTGCCAGAAAGATGGGAAAAAGTAGTGGCAACCGATGGGCAATACTTCGAATAAAAGATTAGGTTCCGTTCTTTCACAATAAATGCCCAATTTTTTTATAAAAAAACGGCGGAAACTTATTAGTACACCTAATATATTTTTTATCTGTTGTTTTATTACCTCAAACATATAAAACAAACTTCCTTGAATCCTTTCTGTTGCCTCAAGGGTCAAATACGGCTCTTGAAGGAGATTTTCTTTATTATTTCTTATTAAACAAAGTAATATATGGTAGAAATATTGGCCAAGGCTATACCTATATATGATTTACATATATTATTACTTAACTAGTCTTATTTATATATTATAATATGCACATACTTCATCTTATTTTCCTACACGTCATTTTATTTTTTTATAATCTTAATATACGATTTCTTAGAAATAATTAACACCTACATACTACTTATAACTAGATAACAATTCTTACAACTAATGATTTAGTCCACTCGTTCAGGCTACTTGTATTCCATCACATACACATATGAGACCTGTAGATGAAAATTAACTATTTAATATTCAATAATAAGTCCAAAGTGTTGAATGTGATAATTTCTATATAGGAAAGACAGGAAGATCTTTTGAAAAGAGATTTCGTGAACACAAATCCGCCTTAACAAATCCTCTAATTTATTCTGAAATATCTAATCATTGTCACCGTGAAAATCATACTTTTTCTATCGATGATGCCAAATTCTTACATAGCAGTAGTAACGGAAATAAATTGGACAGATTTGAGGCCCTATAAATTTCTAAGTCACTACATCGATCCGAACATCTGTTGAACAGTTATATCCCAAAAATCTCTCCGCTCTTGGCCGAAATCGTCCCATGCCTCGCTCACCCCTCAGCCCCCAACCGTTGAAGCGTGTATATCGGTACCTGTTCGAACAGCATTTAGTCTTGTTTGTGCTCCCCTGAAGATGAGGTGAAAGCCTTGAAACCGGTAGGGTTATACCGTCACAAAAAAGTGGAATAAACAGTGTTTGATAAAAATAAATTACAATGTATTTAACATTAATGCCTTAACTATAAACAACATAATAATAAGTCCTTCTGGCAGAGTACTCAAGAAAAATAGTTTTTATGTGATTTGGTCCTTTAAATTTCGAATTAACGGACTTTTACTAGTTTTGTTTTCATATTTCGCATTTCATTGCCATCCTGTCGTGTAGCTCAAGACTGAGCATCGTGACTCTCATGATAGGCTCCAGCGACTCCCCTCCACCCATTCCTGCACTCCGCGACTCGAAAGGCAGTTGTCAAGGGTAGTCCAGTTGCGTCTTTCACTCGGTCAATCCAACACATTGGGATTCTTCCTTATGTGCATCGTCCTTCCGCACCTCCAGTAACCACAAACCTCTCCAAACTGTCTCCTTGGCTATGAGCAATGTGTCCAAAGAATCGGAGAACTCGTCGAAGGCATATTGTTGACAATCTGTCGGTGATTCTCAGTGCTTTGAGAATAGAGGCGTTAGTTTGCCTTGCTGTTCACGGAACTCGTAACATCTCTCTCCAGCACCGTATTGCATTTTTGGATTTGTGAATATTATATTATACATATGTTTTAATTTTTTTTTTATTTCAACTGGCGAGTTTATTGCCATGTGGCAATCTCTTCCAACCAACCAGAAAGATGTTTTAATGGGCCCTAAGTGAAAACCAGACTGGAATTTCATTTAAAAAATCTAGATTCCAACGGGGATCGAACCCGCAACCTCCGGATCGGTAGACAAGCGTCTTACCACCAGGCCACGGAGGTCGCCATTGTAAAATAAATATTTAAAAACATAATATGCCTTATTTTTTTTTATATCCTTTTATACCCATTTTCAAACCAACCAAACGATACCAATTAACATATGTACGTAAGTCAAGAACTGGTTGCCGTGCAAGTTTTCTCCAATTCGATAAGTCACTTGTCTCCTCCCAGTTTCCCTCCACAACCTTTCTTCTAATATATAGCTACAAGTTGTCTATAATCAATAATAAAATGACAATTTAATTATAACACCTCAAGGGCGATCTAATTCGGGATTTGAAACCATTATTATAGATAGATAGATTTAAAATATAACAAAAAAAAAGTTTAATGTAAGGATAGGAAGGTAGTGACTGCGGATATAGATTATGTACTTCCCCGCGTCTGCATATATTTAGAAAAACTTATTTGGTAAGAAAACTGTAGAAAACTTAACAAGGGAAGACAAATTGCAAATAAAATTTAGTTAATCTTTCGGTATGTGATAGTTATACATTTGACTTTAGATGGAGTTGTAGTGTACGTGTGTAGTGTTCGTATTCAACCATCGATTTCGAAATGTCTTCCCGCTAAGGGTTGTCTTGAAGTGCTTCCCAAAGCTGCACACCACCCATTTCTCTGAGACATACAAAATATTAATGAAATAACATTATGAATTTAGTTTTTTTTATCTAATTTAGGTTCTATATTAAAATTTCGAACAATAAAACAAATGATGTAATTAAATATTACTCAAGAAAACAAATATCAACCAAAAATAAAGATTAACAATTCATTAACCCTTTAAGTGCCGGAAGTTATTAGTATGGCCGTACCCAGCAGGCCGTGATTTTTCCAACAAAAATTAAACCTAAAAAAATTATATTTTTTGTATACAGATATAAAGGATATTATGAAAACTTACTAAATATATACACCGTGGGGCGTTTGAGCTGCCGTTCACTCAGAAAAACACAGTTTAAATATTCACAAAATGTCAGGGTTGTCACAACTTGACACAGAAAACACGTTTACTTATAAATATAGTGGAATATAATATACTTTGTAAACTAAAATCAACAAATTATCTGTATGATGTATAATAAAGCGCAAAACGTAAATAAACAATAAAATAAAACCGTAAAAAGTCTATATAAACTTCGTATTATGCCGCAAAACTACCGCCAATAACCAAAGAATATATGAAAACACACTTTGTAAATAAATACTTTGAAAAATTAACAAAAATAACGCACAAAAGTTAAAAATCAACCATTGAACAAAACTACAAACAAAGTCATTATAAATCATCGCAATTACGATGCAAAAAACTGTAGTCGGTAACCCTGTATCAGAGACACGTATTGACTGTCAGTGAAAGCTTTTAGAAAGATGACTGTAACTTTGATAATATCGGTAAATTATAATATTTAAGTATTTCTTGACCATCCCAATAGATGTCCCTATGTAAATTATTACAATTGGATTTGATATTGGCTTGCGACAAGCTCAAAGGAGAGCGCGTTTATGCGTTCATTTTCTATGGCCGGCCTGGCGAGCACTGAATCGGAGAGCGCGTCAACGCGCTCGTGGCAGTGAACCGGTTAAATATTACGCAAAAATAATATACCCTATTAGCCCGAATGTAACGCGGCCTCGGATATAACGCGATCTAACATATATATTTGGAGCAGGAATGAAAGGAAAAATTCAAATATAAAACAAAAATTAATTAGGACATGTTTGAATTATCATTAGTGTCGCTTTAATGATTTATGGCATCTTCCTCTTCCCATAAAATGTCATCCTCACTCCCATCCAGATTGTTGGATATGCAACAGTTCTTTTTTTGCAACTTCATTTTTATTTTCTATCTGGTCGATCTCACCAACACAACCAAAACACGCATAAACTGTGTGTGTGATAGGCGAAAAAGCTTGGCTGTGTGCTCTGCGCTCATTGGACACGGCCTAAGCCCCGAATATAACGTGAATGCTATTTTTGGAAAAATATTTCGAGTAAAAAATATCGCGTTATATTCGGGCTAATACGGTAACTGTAGCAATAGCAAAATAAAGACGTTAAAATGACGTAAAATACACTTTTATCAGGTAGTACCAATCAAGAAATAGGTTATAAATACAATAGACTACTGTACACAGCTTGAGGAACACTTTGAATTTAATTTTGTCAGATTATCGTTGCGTCTTTGATTGTATAAAATGTATTTTAACATAAAATGTATAAAAAATTACCAAATCTCAAAACACCTTGACCAACCATTCTTTTTTTCTTTTTGTTACAGGCGGATGAACCAATGTTGAATGATGACTCCAATTCGTCAATGGCCATAGACGTGTCAGCAACATCGATACATACCGTCGAACAAATTCCTGTTACTCTTGACACACCAACCGAGGAAAGGGTCATAGAAAGCCCAGCGAAGAACGAGACACCGGGTAGCGCTATACCTGTCGTATCGGCGTAGCGCATCAAATGTCGGTTTGTTTTTATTGTATAATGCGAGTGATAAAAGACTGAGTTTGTTCGAATAATGTTAAAACAAATTAACACGCATATTGTTGAAAATATATGACATAAAACCATTGGTAGAAAGAAAACTGTGATTTATAACATACGATGACTCGCATCCGTTCATAAATGAACGAATTCGTTCAATTTTATTCATCAATCGAGAGAGAAAGTTTTTGACGAAAAGAAATCGCACAGGTTTGTATAATCTGAAAGATTGTGAACGGATTGATTAGTAAAAGACAGGTGGTTTGTGTTTGAAAAAAATTCATTAATTCATTTGACCTCTGGGCTAATTTGAATTGTGTGTAGTAATTTTCTCAGATTCGTGCATAATTGATTCGCTGACGTTCAATATTGATGATTCGGTTTTGAAAATGACTGATTTATACGAAGATGACTTTTGTCCGTTCGAAATGAACAAAGTCGTTCAGTTATGTTCGTTGGCTTGAATAAAAAATAAACAGTCTATGTTGAATTAATTTAATCAGAATCTGACTATCGATTAAATAATCGACAGTTATGTTATTTTATAAGAGAATGACTCGAATCTCTTTGAAATTAATTGTTTCATTTTCGTTCCATTCGTACAGTTTTTAAAAATATCGGGAGGAAACTGTAATTTTTACTGCGAGGACTCGTTCATTTGAAACGAATTGTTCGTTTCAATGAACTGTGTCAAGAAGTCTACTGAAATAATCTTAGACTTATATTGGTAATTTTATTTTTTAAATTTTTATTGCTGATGAAGATTTGTATAAAGGATCAATGTTTCTAAATGTTACAAATATTAGCTTTTATGTTGATATATTGTACGGATAAGGTATCGTAACGAACTGAAAATATTAAAATTTCATATTTTTCAACCATACTATACTTTCCTTTTTCTACAGTCATCTTATGTGGAACAGGCTGCTGTTCCGTACCTGTCTCAGGAGATTAGCCCGACGGATCTCGATCAATCTTCCTATAAATGAGAAAAGTTATTTGTTTTCTATAATATGTGGAATTGACAAAACTCTCCACGTGAACAAAATGAGGAATCTTTCAAACCTCATTAGTTCGAAACATGTTGGATGATTGATAGGCAGAACCTGTTTTCCTGGTCAAGTTAAAAAGGGGCCCATTCACATATGAACAGGACTTGCAGAGTCTACGAACAATACTTGCGGAGTTTTCGAACGAGACATATTAATGTTTAAAGTTTATTGTAGAAAACATGTGGTACAAAAAAATTGGATCAAGCAAATATGAACGGGACTTGCAGAGTCCACGAACGAGACTTGCAGAGTCTATGAACGAGACTTGCAGAGTCCATGAACGGGATTTGTATAGAACATATTAATGTTTAAAGCTCATAGTAGAAAACATGTGGTACGAAAGAATTGGTTCAATTTAAGAGAAATTCTTCAAAAATAGAATCTAATGGAAATGAATAGGCTATATAGAAATCTTTGTGATCGTAGATATCGGCTTTTGTGTATATATATATATATATATATTCATATATATATGTAGAGAAAAGTCTTGGTTCGTGATTATTGTACGATTGGAATGTACTTAAAAAGAATGTATTGCGAATAGTTGTGATAAGGCATTGTTACGTGTATTTGTTAAGGTATGAAATTAAAGTAAGTGATAAAGGTTTGGTATTACATTGTATTGTTTTGGAAACTATTTGGTCTACAGAATATAGGAATGTATAAAAGTGCCATTTACGACGATGCTTACATTAAGTCATTTTGTTAGTATCATGACGTTTCTTTAAATAACAATTCAAGATGGTTTCTGTTTGTTGCTGAAGATGAGAAAGACCTTTGTAGGCTATTCTGTCGAGTCTGGAATAAGTGGTAATCTGGTTAAGGCGGAATATCTGCCGAATATGCCTGATAACGTGACATCCCTACTTGACTGTAACATTCTTGAAACTAAAGATATAAACGATGTCTCATTTCCATGTTGAATCACATCTTTCTATTATAGTTTGCCTTCATCTAATCTTATTGCAAACAGTATTGTCTATACGTACATATTATCATGCCATGTCCCTTGCGGGATACGCAGAGAGAATATCTCCAAACTTTTCTATCCAAGCACTCAACTTTCGCCTCCTCTACATTCATTCATGTTGTCATATACAATTTTTTCAATCTCCAAGAAAATTTTCGAAGCTATTATCCATTTATTGTCGTGTTTGATTAGCTTGAAAAATCCGCAGACAGTTAAATGTCTGCCGGTCTTTCAAACTTACGAATTATAGCAATAAATCCGAGAGTACTTTTAAAATATTGAATTCTATCGCCACTTAATACAAACAGGTTATCTGGAAGACAAGTTCGAACTAAGTGTTTTATTAATCTTTTTGAGTTGTGGCCTAGATAAGAATATTAGTTTTTTTTTTCGGGACCCACGTAAATATTAATAAAATAACATATTTAGATTACAATGAAATAAATTTTGGATGTTAACAATACAAAATAAATTACTTATATTGGTCACAGCATTAAATCTTATAAATGTAACTTTTGGCTTTGAATAAGTTTTGAAAGCTCTTCAATTCTTGGTGTTATACAGTGGAACTCGTTTAGCATGAAAAAATTCAACGTGTAAAATCGGTTAACGTGAATAAATGTTTAGGTACCAACAGCATGCTTTATGATTTCACGCATTCATATTTTTTTTTCACACATTGTTGTCGGTTCATTTAATAAAATTACGTTTTATGCATATTGTTATTAGAGCATGGGTCACGTAAAAATCTCTTTGTTTTTTTGGATACTAGCGGGTTTTAAGTAGTTAAATTCGGTGCTGTTTAATAATTGTAAACCATACTACACAGGTAATCGATAAATCTACCCAAAAAGGGTGGAATGCCATAAAAAAATGGTAAATAAGATGATACATGACAAACTCAATACAGAATGCTCCCAAAGACTTAGCGCTTTTGTTAAAACTGTAGTGATGTGTCTCGTCACTTTGTATTTAAACTAATTGCTCGTGTAGATTATTTATATTAATGAAACCTTCATGTAAGTCATTAATTTAAACTTTCAACTCGTACCTGATAAGTTTCCGTAAATTCAGAATACCAAAAAGCTGTTACGATTTATACACAATAGCTCGGAAGATTTTTAAATGATTTTCGTACATTGTATTTCGTACGTATGTATAAAGCAAAAGTATTGTCATTGTTAAAAATATTTCACGATCCACTCAACGAAACGCGACCCACAGGTTAAGAAACTATAGTATAAATCATCTATTCATGCTAACATTGATCTTCTTTGTTTATGTATCTTTCTCAAGTTAACTTAATATTTTTAATCTTTCATTTCTTTACAAGGTTGCATTGACTTAGTTGTTCTGGCACTTTTGTTAGTTTCTATAGTTTGGTATGAATAAAAGCTAAAAGCTTTTTTTATTTTTTAATAATCGTATCGAAATTAAAATGATGTATGCTGACTCACTGTTTGCAATTGCTAATTAATAATCAAAAAAAGAGCGAAAAAACATTTTTTTTTTTTTTATATATTTCATAATTAATCCATTTGCATCCAAATGTTTTGATATCATTCAAAATTTGATTTGGTTTTAAATTAAAGTTAGTAAAAATTGTAAAATAAAACCTGCTGCATTATTTAGAAAATATTTATGGTGTCAGTTCATTAAAATATTGTGAAATTTTAATAGTTATTTTAAATAAAAAAAAAAACGGTATGAAAAAATATGTTCGTTAAATGTTTAAAAATTGTTTACATTAGTGTTTTTATCTTAGCACTGGAAATGTGTCGCAAATTTACCATTTTTGACACTACAATTTAATTTTGTTAATGCTTTCGATTTTAAATTAATTTTTTTTATTAGGAAAATTAAAATTAAACACTTTTATAGTTGTATATCCTTTTTTATTTAATTAGTGACAGCTGTTTCACCATACATAGGTCTCGTCTAACTGTTTAACAATGCCATTGTATGGTGGAACAGGCCATTATACTGTAAATGAGTAAATAAAAAGGATAAAATGTTTAATATTGATTTTCCTATTGAAGAAATGTTTAATGGAAAAAGAAAAAAAGGCCAGGAAAGAAAAAGTGGATGTGAATGGGTTAAATGTTTAAATTCACTTTCTGTTTTCTAAAAGACAGTTTTTAAAGCCTTTGGTTTTTTATGAGGCCTTTTTGAATATGTACTTGATGGCTGGTTGGAGAAATTGCTGCAGAGCATAATCTCACCGGGAGTATGTGTACATTAGAGTGTTAATTAAGATTTAAATTTAAAATACTACCATTTTAGACTTCCATTTCTAAATGTCTGTTTTATTACGTAAAAAAAATATTTCTAAAACTGTCAACTGTCATGTTAAATTTGTCCTGTAAAATGCATACAAGTTCATGTAGTACGGATACTAGTTAATGTAACATTGGTCAACAGCTTGTAACATTCAATCAAATAATGTGTAGAGAAATCCTAAGAATCTAATTTTCGTTTTTAAGTATCCACTATGCATACAACTTTATTTAACGTAGAAACTTGCCAATGTAACATTAATCAACTGTCAAATTGAAAAGATTTCATAGAAATAGCCTAAATATCCAAGTATCCTTTGTGAATACATGAACAAGTGTCATGGGTACTTGATAATGTAACATTGGTCAACTGACATATTAAATCAATCAATTTGAAGAGATGCCCTAAATATTAACACTTGGTTATCAAGTATCCGTTCTGCATACAAATTCAAATTATGTGGATATTTATTAATGTAACGTTTGTCAACTGTCACATTAAATGAATACATATGTAGAGATACTCTAAATGTCCACTTTTAGTTTTCAAGTAATGGTTTGAATATAATTTTATTGCGTATTTATAGTTGAAACTGGACAATGTTACATTGGTCAACTTTAACATTAAATCAATCAATTTGTAGAAATAGATTGAATATCAACATTGGTTCTCAAATATGCATGTGTATACAGGTTAATTTAATATAGAAACTTGCCAATGTAACATTGTTTAAATGTCACATTAAATAAATGAATATATAACATAGATCTTTAAAAATATCAAATTTTGGTTCACAACTATCTAGTAATGTGACATTGGACATTTATTAATGTAACAGTGGACAACTGTCACATCAGACCATTAAAACAATATTATATTTATCTTAGATAACTGTATTGGACGAAAGTAATTGGACTTTCTGAAAAAAAAATACACTTGTAATTTTATAATTTTCATGTGTAAAAATTTATATTTTCTCTCTTTGTTAATTTTTGTTTAAAACACTGAAATATTTATAAAAACAAGATTATACTGAATATTTTTAGTGATACATGTGTAACAAAATATTTTTAGTAATACAAATTGAGTATATCATTTCAATTTTTTTTTTATAAAATGCGTATAAAAAAGAAAATGTTTTAGTTTAATGCGTATAAAACAGTTTCTAGTTTGTGTCATACAAAATCTATCATTGGACAATGTATGTATGCATGCTAAAAAATATCCACCCCACAAAAATTTAAATTACTTTCTAATAAAATACTAATTTAATCTTCATTGTTGATCTGTTTATATGAACAAAGTGCAGAAGATCCACTCAAAGTTCTTCTCATGACATAACCTCGTCTTGTGGAGCATTCTCGTGTTGGCAGGAGTTAGTATTGATAAATCTTTCTACAGTGACGTAATAATCTATGGCAGAGATTTCCTAAGTGTGTGCCTTGGTGCCACGTAAATTCCCAGGTACGCCGCAGGATCTTCGTACGTTAAAAACAAAATTTACGACATGAACTATTTGAGTTTTGGATGTGAGTAAAGGATGAATATCTTTTACCGAGTATCAAAGCTCATCGAATCTTGATCCCATTTGTGACGACTTGTCTCTGCGAAACAGTAGCCATAATTAAAACCAAATATGACTCAAAACTCAACGTGGAACAGGAAACGAGGGTAGCTGTGTCTAGTTTGTTTCAAAGATTTGCGAAACTGTGGTGAACGACAGGCTCACCCATCCCGCTAATCGGTAAGTTTTTTTAGGGCACCGTAAAACTTTATACGCTAACAATACATTGACACGATAAAACTGCCAGGTTTTATTGTATACAACGAAAATGTTATACAATACAATTAATTTAGCGTACTATTGACTTGATGATACGTAAGAATTTTCTTTTTATTGAATTGCCGTTGACTATGCGTAACAGAAACCTCGAAAAAGGAGGAAATGTATTGTTAAAACATCTTATTACATGTAAGACTTTACTTCTTGTGACAATTTGTTACGTGTCTGAAACAGGTACGTGTGGGTTGGATAATTTTTATATGTCGTCGCCGATACTGCTGGTACACGTATCTAGGATTGCCCAAATTTTACAGGGGAGACAATAAACTATTTTTCTGCAAAAATATAATAAAATAAAAACGTCACTCGGTATTGCAGTTACGAATAAATGCGTTCCACGTTGATAGTAAATATATATGCTAATGCAAAAATGTGTCAATGATACAAGAGATGACAAAAAATAAAGAAAGTCACTTATACCAAAAAATCGAGTTACGTGGTGTTCCAGTAATATCGGCGACGATATTTGCTATAATATATTGAAAGAGTAATATGTTGCAAATTTATAGATATTCTGTTGTTCATATTTTTCTCTTCATTTAAATTAAAATAAAATTACACAGATTACATTTTTTTTTATAATAAAAATATTGACATAAAAAAAAATGTTAAAAACTGGAAGGAAAACTTTCAAAAACTTTTTATCTATGGTGGTATTTAATGTAGATGTTAAGAATACCTGTATAAATATGTATAAGTAGAAAAAATATTTTTAATCTATGACTGTCGAATTGTTCAAATTAAAAAAGAATATTAACAATTATTTTTCAAAAGACACTTTTATTTTTTTGTAGGATTAATTAATTAGCCGATTAGAAGGTAAAAAAAAAAAACGGATATCAAAGCCCTTTTTACGATAAATGTCACCCAAATGATTCACGCGTGCTGCCAGGTTTTATTGTATACAATTATTATCCGTATTAGACTAATCGGCGAGACCGTGCGACAATATTGAATTGGCGTCGACTCTAAATTAGCGCACATTTTTTTTTATCAGAATCAATCTCACACCAAATCGACATGTGCAGTGTGGTTGTACTGTGTGGTTCACAGTTGAGATTTTCCTTATCTTAGTAGGTAAAATAACTGTCTTCTAATGCGTAGTTTTATGTGACTCATATGCTAGGTGACTTCATGCTTGGCCACACCAAAGTGCTTCACACAAATTCATTTGACAGTTGGGAGCGGTTGAGTCAACAAACGATGCCACTCTCAAAACTAACCAATCCCATTACAACTTACCATCTTTATTTACTTCCTGTGCAACTTTATTCCAAAGTGATTTTATTACAGGTACATTTTTGTATAATTTGCTCGATGGGTTCCACAAAGGCTCCCTTTTATACACAGCTGTTATTAAAACTTCTGCCATCTTGTAAAATCACGATGACACAATAAAATTAACTAACACGTCTGTTCGCTAGGAGATTCACTCTGTGACTAATCGTCATGCAACGTGGCGCGAACCGTGCTGTGTGGCCATTGCGATAGTATGCAGTGCGTTGGTTCGCTAGGATATGTCGCCTAACTCGCAGCATAGCTCTAAGCATCAAGTGAGACTCCTACCTGTGTGGCTGAGGCCTAAAGGAACTTTATAAACAATAAAACTTAATTCTTTTTTTCTTCCTCCCTTCACTTAATGTTGTCAGGGCTAACCCCTAAAATTTATTTGTGATATTGTTCTCATTTTCAAATTTAGTTCAGAATACTCCTGAAGATGAGTCACGTATGACTTGAAATTCCTCAACTCAATGCTGAGTACCGTGATCCTCTGATATGTCTCGAACTCTGCTCAACACCTGTCACTATTTCTCCCGGTACTGGGACATGCTGGATTCAGCGTTTAAAGAGAATTAACTCTTTTATTTAATCTGTCCATCTCGTAGGACACTTTCCTCTTGCGTGTATTCCCTCAACTGTCCCCGTGATCACCAGCTTCTCTGGACTATTATTTTTCCTAGCGACATGCCTTAAGTATGTTGTGATTCTTTTTCTGCATGTTGTTGAAAGTCTTTCGGTAATCTCCAAAGCATCCTCCTCCAACACACATTGCAAACTAGTTTCATTAAAATATATTTTCAAGTGGTTTAATGTTATATAAAACAACTGCGCAATATCAACAGTAGCAAAAATTATAATAATGTGTTGGTGCCCACCTTGATGTATGGAAGTGAAACTTGGACTTGGCAGAAGAAGGAGAAGAGTAAGATTGATTATTGCTGTGGAGATGCGTGCACTAAGGAAAATTTGTGGAGTGTCAATGTTTGAAAGAAGACAGAATGAAGACATGGGAAATTAATGTATGGATAAAATGGGTGTTTTAAGTAACATGACGAAAGGAGCCTTAAGATGGTTTGGACATGTAGAGAGAATGAATGATGAAAGAATGACTAAATAAATATACAAGTTAGAAGTGCGATGTGTGTGTGGAAGAAGTTGACCGAGGCAACATGGCTGGATGAAATAGAGTAGATTTTGAAAGAAGGTAAAGTGAGAAGTATGAATAATAGAAGACATGCATGACGAGATGTAAGAATGTGGAGGAGCCGAAAGTTGTGTGCTTGTATAGAAAAGTTTTAAGATCTGTTCTCTGCCCACCCTGCAAGGGATACAGCGTGATGATACGTATGTCTGTATTTAACAGTGTTTCAATTTTTTATTAAAGGGTTTTTCGAATTGAGCCGTTTTTTTATTGAATTGTTTTTAATTCTTGAATAAAACAACACACCTTTTGCTTTGATTTCAAAACACTTTTTAATGGTCATTGAAGTATAATATATGACATTTAAAGACAAAAAACAATATCCGCCAAATGTCCACCTCTTGCAGCTCCACATATGTCCACTCTTTTGTCAAAATTTTCGATGATATTTTGGCATAATTGCGGTTCTAACTCACCAATAACGCAAATAATTTCATCCTTCAGCTCAGGAATTGATCGGGGGTCATTCTTATAGATCTGGCTTTTCACATAATCCCAGTGAAAATAGTCCAACGGTGTCAGATCACACGATCTTTGTGGGCAAATTAACATCACTGTTTCCGGAGATTACAATAAGAATAATTCTCAATTTGAACGCTAATTCTCAATTTGAATGTTGTATTGTATACGACTCCATTTTTATAAATGTCATTCATTACACTTCTCAAATGTTACAAGACCCAGGCAAGTTCGCGACGCCATCTGTGTTTTATCCAAGAATTAAAAAAAACTGCTCGATTTGAAAGACCCTTTATTTTAAAATCATGAGCGTATAACAGATTGTCATATACCCTTGCAAGCCCTATCAGTAATGTGAGGTCTCTTCAACTCACTTTGAATCTATCTAAAGAAATTCAGAATAGAACGGTGATAGGTGTTTTGAGCACCTAGCAAAAGTTTGTACGAATGTCCATATGTTAAATGTCTTCAGCATTGAACATTGGTAAAAATCCTTACGATCAAAATATAATTTTCACTCTCCTACCGTTTCCGTATTAATTTCTAAAACCGAATAAAATATGTCGTCTATGGTGTATAGACAACTCTATGGTGTATAGTCTGTTCGAAACCTGCATCTATGCTCCTTTGTACGATTTCTTTCTCGAGGCATTATGATATCTACGACCTCTTTCATATTCATTCTTTAATGTTTAGTTTATAGTTTTAACGATTCTTTTTGCAACTCTTCGAAGACCTTATTAAGATGTTTTCTATTATTTTTTTACGTTCAAATTATATTTAGTCCAAATGCACACACGGCTCTCTCTCTCTCGTGCGAGATGAGTGTGCTACTAGTTGAATTTTATTTTTTCTAATAATTTTTAGGTTCATTTTACATGAATATCATCGCACCTTTAATGCAAGACTATCACAAGTCTAATTGTTTCGAGATAAAGTGAAAATTGAAATACAAAAATATATCTACTGTAATTATTTGACTATGCAACTAAAAACTTATTTTGGAGCTTTCATTGCTGCTGAATTAAGTAAGATCTAATTTCAATGGTATTTTGATCGAAACTGAGTTAAGGTCTAATTTCGATGGAATTTTTACCAAAAGCTTAATTAAGGTATAATTTTGATGGTATTTTGACCTAAAGCTAGGTCAAGGTTGAATTGCAATATTTTATACCTAAAACTGGGTTAATGTGTAATTTCGATGGTATTTTGACAAAAAATTAGGTTATGGTGTAATTTCGATGGTGTTTTGACCAAAAGCTAGGTTAAGGTTGAATCGCAATGATATTTTTTATCAAAAGCTGAGTTAAGATTTTTTTCGATGGTATTTTGACCAAAAACGATGGTATTTTGACTAAAACAAGTTAAGATCAAATTTCAATGATATTTTTACCAAAAAACTGGGTTAAGATCGAATTTTGATGATATTTTTAACAAAAGCTGGATTTAGGTCTTGATTCGATGGTATAGTGACCAAAGCTGAGTTAAGATCTGATTGCAATGATGTTTTTGCCAAAATCTGGGATGAGGTCTAATTGCAATGATATTTTAACCAAAACCCGAGTTATGGTCTAATTTTGTTGATATTTTGACCAAAAGCTGAGTTTTGATCTGATTGCAATGATATTTTAACCAAAACCCGAGCTATGGTCTAATTTTGTTGATATTTTGACCGAAAGCTGAGTTATGATCTGATTGCAATGATATTTTGACCAAAAGCTGAGTTTTGATCTGATTGCAATGATATTTTAACCAGAACCCAAGTTATGGTCTAATTTTGTTGATATTTTGACCAAAAGCTGAGTTATGATCTGATTGCACTGATATTTTGACCAAAAGCTGAGTTTTGATCTGATTGCAATGATATTTTAACCAGAACCCAAGTTATGGTCTAATTTTGTTGATATTTTGACCAAAAGCTGAGTTATGATCTGATTGCAATGATATTTTGACCAAAAGCTGAGTTTTGATCTGATTGCAATGATATTTTAACCAAAATCCAAGTTACGGTCTAATTTTGTTGATATTTTGACCGAAAGCTGAGTTATGATCTGATTGCAATGATATTTTGACCAAAAGCTGGGTTATGTTTTAATTTTGTTGGTAATTTGTCTCTTTTACGGACTCCTGCCTGAATTCAAAATACCAGTTTGAATCTCGACTTTGAAAACGAATGATAAAGTATGTTGTCGACGTCTCGAGATGGGATTTTCTTCCCTTGTATTCATCATGTCTGGTGGGCATTATTCTGCAGACACGCTCTGCTGGGGTTTTAGGTTGCAAAGGAAATATTTATTTAAAGAAATATTGCAACTTGTCTTGCATTAAAGGTGTGATAGTTATTAAATAAAAGAAACATTGTACATATATATATATATATCTTGACAATTTTTTTCTCTTTATTTTGCAAATTATTTCGAAGCTCAAACTATTTTCTTTATTTGTTGTAAAATTTTGAATGTGGTTCGGTCATCTATTTTAAAAAAAATTATAAATGTAAAAAATCTACCTCAGTGGCCTAATTGATAAGATGCCTGTCTACCAGACCAGAGGTTGCGGGTTCGATTCCCGTTAGTATCCAGATTAAAAAACAAAACAGGGTTCGAGTCCGAGTATGTACGTACATATGTACATACGTACATACGTACATACATACATACATACATACATATATACATACACACATACGTACATACATACATACGTACATACATACATACATACACACACATACATACATACACACACATACATACATACACACATACACATATACATACATACACACACACACATACATACATACATATATCGTCATCATACAGGAGGAAGTGACCAACTAACAAAATGCAAAATGTTCAGGAGAGCCATTTAACCATTTTTATACTTTTGTTTTCAATTTTTTTTTTAAATAAATGTATTCACATGTGATTATTTTTGTGTGTATAGAAATGTTCATTGCTTTCAAAATAAAGAAATAATATTTTTGAAAATTTTCATACAATTTTGCTTGTAAGAAAATAAACATCAATGCAGATAGTCATTTTAAACAAGTCAAGATATTATTATTATTCTTACAGGTTCTTGCTGGGTTATTTCTTAATCATTAATCACGTTTTCGCGAAAAATGCACTTGGTCACTTTCTCTTGTATGACGACGATATACATACATACATACATCATACATACATACTTATATAGAGCTTTGAAATAATTTGCCTCATATAAAATCATCGTAAGAATGTAATAAACGATTCGACAATATTTATATCTAATATGGAATAAAATTTATTTATATACAAAGTCAGTTAAGATCAGTCGAGATATTTGGACTTGCAATGTATAGGGCTCTTTTTTTAAACTAATCGACACGTTCACTGCTGATTTTATAAAAGCCAAGTACAGTAGAGTGCCGCCTATTCGTGAGTTGGATTAACCGTGGTCCCTCTGTAGAACAATTTTTTTTGTAATCCCAAAAAATATATTTTTTCAAATTTTTAACGTGAAAATTACAAAATATGGACCTAAAAATATCAAAGATCACCAATTATCTGGGGTTCAATTATCTGTGAGAATTAACCATAGTTCTCTGTTGTACAGAATTTTTTTAGTAATCCTTTTAAGTGTTTTTATTAACATTTTTAACGAATTTCCACACTGAAAATTAGAGAGCCTGTTATATGGTTTACATTACACCAATTAACTAATGCTATTAATTTGGCAGTGTTTCCCCTCATACACACCGACACAGAAACATGTGGATCCGGGACTTCCCGATGTAATTGCCGCGGTATAATGTCTGCGTTTAGCAGTTGTATCTGTTAAACATTGAGAAAGCTTGTTTGTGTACTTATTTTGTGTTACGAAACATCTAGCATTGCAACTTTTAAAATGTTTAACTCAATAAAAACTTAATTTAGATTAACCGTGTTTTTCAATTATCTGGACTCGAGTGTCCCCCAATTACCACGGATAATCGGTGTTCTACTGTACCTTTACTGCTAAAAAAAAAATTATAAAATATAATTATTTTATGGTATATACTATCTAAATATGGCAACGAGAAATATGTCTACTTCCTGATATGGCAAAAGAATAATAAAATTCTTTTGTACATTTTCATTCAAAATGTTTCAATTCGATTTTATTTTAAAATTATAAACATGTTTGAAACTAAATGTTTCTTGTGTTAATTAAAAAAAAAACTTTATTTTTTAGAATATTTTTAGAAATTACGAACAGTTAGTAAACCTGTTCGTAATTGTAAATTACGAACGTGTTGTAAACCTGTTCGTAATTGTGGATTACGAATATTGTAGTAAACCTGTTCGTAATTGTGGATTTATTGTTTCTATTTCACTATTTTTTTTATAATATACTGTTAATATTCTTAAAACTGTATGTTAAAATATCTATATAGACACTAAGACATTTTTGATTATACTATTCTACAGAGATTCCTAAATCATAGACAATACACACTTTAAACTAACATCAAACTTGAGGTTCTCTTAAATTTGATAAAAGTGAATTCGACATAAAAAAATATTCTCTATTGATATTTATCATAGAGCCCGTTTCCATATGATAGTAATTGATGCACATATTAGTGCTGGCATAGTTGGCAAACATGATTTCTTCTTATTGAATAATGACTGTGAGCTCCTAAATATAAAGATGTATACGTCAGTATCAAGTGTCATACAAAATTGACCTCTTTAAACCATAAACTAAAAAAAAGATATTAAAATTAGTTATATAAGGTCTTTCGTAGTGCTGTACAGTGCAGTTTAGCTTAGAATGCTGACATTTCGAAATCATTGCAGTTTTCATATTCAGGGCTAGGGGAAATTGACTGCAAACAAGCTCTGAAAATAAAAACAGAATCCCGCACTGTGTTACTCTCCTTGAATGACACCTAATTTTTTTTTAGTATGAAAATATCTTTAAAAAAAAACTTTACTTCATATTTTTTTTATCACTTTTTCTGGGAAATTTGAGTATTGTATATTTATTTCAAACACCTGTAGATATGCACACTTTCTAAAATCTTTTACATTATTTATATCGACAAACTGTTTTCATAAATCATGAAAAAAATAACAAAAATTGTTATTTAATAAAGAATTGTTGAGGACATTTGAATGGCGTTTTGGTAAAGAGGTAAATGTCATCAGTCACTTATTTGTCAGGAGAACCAAATGAAGTTTTGCAACACTTGTATTCACGAAATACAGATCTCAGGTAAATTTTAAAGATAAACTTTGAATACATAAATAATTTATGTATTCAAAGCTCACCTTTAAAATTTACCTGAGGTCTGCACTTCAGGAATACAAGTGTTGCAAAACCTCATTTGGCTCTCCTGACAAACAACCAATCGATGACATATACCTCTTTACCAAAACGCCATCCATTTATTTTATTAGGATTCTAATAAACACCTGGCGTGCAAACAAACCATAATACTCCGAGGGTATCAGCTATGGCCCTCAGTAACTCGTTTGTAGAGTATGCATACATCTGCACATAACAGACGCAATAACACAGCGTTTAACGAGAATTGCAAGATCATAACAGGCTATCTGAAGCCCGAACTGAACCAAAGGGTCTTTCAAATTGAGCGATTTTTTTTTAATTCTAATTTTTTTATGCCGGGCACCGGGTATTGAGTATTAGGGACCCAAACTTACCCGGACGGGTATCCGGTTACCCGGGAGGCTATGTGAAAACAGAGTTGACATATTTCAAATTAGATATTTATTGTAAATGCAGAGAAATTATAATTAAAATTTTTATATACATATTAATTTTAAACAAATGCACGACATGTGCGATCCTAATGCTGGTTTCGGCACATGCCCCAGAAAATTTGACTACCCCTGATTTATGTGAAAAGATTTTTAGTACTAAAAGAATATTCATGTTACTAGACTATTTTTTAACTTACAGAATACCAGAAATTGTCAACCTACGGTTCGTGGTGTTGATACATCACTTCTATAGAAACGTACACTTCGATTGAACCTCAAGTTGGGTGTGAATGTGTTTTTACTTTGTAGAATCTTTTTATACGTGTCTTAATATTAAAATATTTTTCTTTATTGGATGTATTGATATATATTATTGTCGAATTGTAAAAAAAAAATTTAAAAAATGTCACTGATTTGTAAATGTAATGTTCAAATTGTTGTAAATATGATTTTATTCATTGTATTTACGAGATTATGACGCATACGAGTATATTTGTCCATTTATACGAAAAAAATATATAAAAAAAAAAAATTAAAAAGAAAACAAAAAACGAACGAAAAAAAGTCAAAATGAAAAGAAAAAAAAAACTGAAATCCATTTGTTTTTATTGTATGCTTAAGATTTTTTTGGAAAAAAGGTAAACAATTATTCTATAAGATATTGGAGTTTTTTTTTTTGGATTTGATGAAAAAGAAGAAATGAGATTTAGATTGGTGGAGAATTTATGTTATCTAGATTAGCGTTTCTCGACTATGATTTAACTTCGTACCAACAATTTTAATATTTGTCTTATTATTACCGTTATCCAGTGGATCAAACTAAAAAAAAATCGGGTGGATTCCTCCGTCGATCGCGGTTTGCCGCACTATTCTTTGCCTCTTCGCATTGCGTTTGTATGTGCTTCGACAAAGCATCTTCCGTATCGAACTTTCCACGATATTTCTTTTACGAAATTGTATGATTAATAATACTATCACATGAAACAATTCTATTTAACAAGTAGTTTATTATAATATACAGTAGAACGATCCGAGAAACCATTGCAGTATTTAACGGAATCAATTCAAATCACGAAAATAATATAAAAGACATATTTATAGGAGTTTACAGACAGGCCACTGGGTGGTGGCTAGTCGCCTTTACAGAATGGGTATTGTGGAGAATTCCGGCTGTGAGTGCAGTCTGGATGACGAAACTATAGACTTTGATTGTCCTTTGCGAGATAGTGATTTACTAAAAGCCGTATCTTTGCACTGTCCAATGAATGTTGCGTTTCTTCTTTCTTCGTGGAATTTTTCCACTTATAGATAGATCTATTGTTAAATTTTTGAAGCTTAATCAGTTGAAACTTGGAATTATAATTTAAAAAAAATTGTTTTATTATATTGTCCCGTATAATTGCGTAATGACTTTAATTTGATGCCACAAATCATCCTAGTTTGGGTGGATTGCCTATTAAAAATAAAAGAGAGGAGATCTACATACATATATACCATAACGCCTTTTCCCTACTGGGGTAGACAGAGTGCCAGAATTTCCTATCTCGCAACATATTTTGCCTCTTCTAAATCCATACACCTCAAACAAGTAAGATTTCTCTGACTTGAACTTTCCGTTCTTTCAAAATATTAATTTGATCCAACAGTGCTCTCCTTTGTCTTCCTTTACCGCTTTCCACTCACATTTGTACTGTATATTGTTTGTTTTGTTAGTGTTTCTTAGTTCGTTTGTTCTATATGCCCAAATCATCTCACTTTCTTCGTTCGTTAGTTCTTTATGCCCAAATCATCTCACTTTCTTCGTTTGTTTGTTTTATATGCCCAAATCATCTCACTTTCTTCGTTCGTTTGTTATATATGCCCAAATCATCTCACTTTCTTAGTTTGTTTGTTCTATATGCCCAAATCATCTCACTTTCTTCGTTTGTTTGTTTTATATGCCCAAATCATCTCACTTTCTTAGTTTGTTTGTTCTATATGCCCAAATCATCTCACTTTCTTAGTTTGTTCTATGTGCCCAAATCTACTCACTTTCTTCGTTATGAAGAAAAGAAAATGTACGAGTTATTGAGTCTGACACAGATGATAACACAAGTATCTCCACAGAAAAAGATAAAGGCGATAATTAGATCGATATCGTAAAAAGCCACAACATTTCGCAACCCATAGTTAGTCAACGAAAAAATTAATAAAATTTATAATATAAATATTTATCAATTTTTTTTTTGATAAAATAACATTTATAATTTTCACCAGAGACACTACAAAAAAAGTGTTCCAGTTAGTTGCTGGGTGATCATATTAAAAATGACTTCAAGTGCAAAGGGCTAGTGCATCAGCTTTAAGGAGATATTCTACTCTAGAGGCGTGAATTTCGGACGTTTTTACAGACTAAATAAAAAACAAATATATATATATTTTGCCCTGTATATTTTTACAGTTAGTTTATTAATGCTTTGAGAATGTACAATACAAAAAATTTTTTGGAAAAAAAAATATAAATTCAAGATGTTATCTGCTGTTATATCTTGTCATAAAAAAAAAAAGAGGGTTAGCTGGTCGACATGATTGGAGCCCTTTCGTAAATCTGGAATCAAAATCATACGCAGTTTCTTAATAAGAAATAATGTCGTTATAGTTGGTACCAAAGAGAAAAAAAATATCATAAAATGGCGGCTGTCTAAAACAAATTTTAAAAAATTTATCCTATTTTCAAATTTGAAATTTAAAAAAAAATTGTTTTATATTTTCCAAGGTAGGGACGATATAAAGTTTCATAGCAAATTTGAAGGCAATCGGTTGGATAAAACTTGAGATTTTATGTCGACCAGGTTGAAAAAAGTAGTTTTCGAGAAAACGCGTTTAAAGTTCTCAGATTATTGTCCAAGTCATTCCGGTGTGGTGTAATTGCTGCCTCATTTATAGCTATAACTTCGTAAATATTGAGAATTTGAAAATTTCCTTTTGAGAACATATTCTTAAAGGTCTAAACTTTAAGAATATGAAGAAAAAAAAAACGATTTTTTCAAATTTCTCGAGTAGAATACCCCCTTAAGTTCTCAATAATCCCTAATTATTCAGTGTTCTGTCGTACATTGTCACCCCATATGTTCGTCTCTATTTTTGAAGTGTTCATTTTCGGGATGAGTTTTTTTTACTGTCCTAATTGTTCATTGGTATGGATCTGATGTGAGTTATATAGTGTTAGTAAAATACGGATATTTAATTATTGATATTAAGTTCTTCTTCGAAATTTGTGCGATCATCTTGTGCATTGAGATAGCAGATCAGAGTGAAATGTGGACGTGGAAATAGACTGAAAAGAGCTTTTGAAATGCGTGTACTTAGAAGAAAATTGTAGGAGCTATATGAGAAGGTCTACAGATGTGAAAGATGCGAAATATGAGTGTCGAGATAGGATAATCGGGCATTTTGTCTTCTCTGCCTACCTCTGCAGGGAAACGGAGTGATGGTATGTATTTATTTAATATTACACCTCATAACTAGTGACGATCAGTGATCTTGATAGACTATCATTCTTCCGTGGTCAAACTCCCTCTATTTAGAAACATCTAAAAATCATTATGTAGCTGGCACAATCCTCTTGATTACATTTACGAAACCTGCTATCGTCAACTGATTCCTATCACTACTAAAGGTAGGTAAGACCCAGTAATTCAGAAGATACGTATTAGTAGATGTGTATCATCAAAATTGACTTTCCAAATTAAGATATTCACGTAACTCAATGGCTCGTTTACCACTTTAGTTTGATGTTCGCTTTTGTTGAGAGTGATGAGTGAATCAAATCAAATACGCCGTAAAAAAATTTTCATTCAAAGAATTACTACAATTATTTGATAAAAAAATGTAGGCTGAACACTGACATTTTAGCTCACATTTTAAGAAATATGGTTATATGAACGAAAATTTTTGATTAGCTCTTCTGCATGTACAGAAATTTAAGAATATTGTTCTGTAACTCCTGCTCTGTAACTCCTGTTCTGTAACTCCTGCTCTGTAACTCCTGCTCTGTAACTCCTGCTCTGTAACTCCTGCTCTGTAACTCCTGCTCAACACTTCACTTCTTTGGGAAAACTTTGATAAACATCTAATATTACGAGGCGACGGTCCGTGATGAATATACGAAGACCCTATTGTATTAAGTACTATTATGCCACAAATAATAATACTTGGCACATACCTAGGTTAAGTAGATATGTGCTTCAGTTGTGTCCTTGTGGGTGACGCAGCACTGTCATTTTATATCCATCTTATTCAGATATAAGGGGCTTTTCGGGCTTTAGTATGTTTTTTATTAAGATAATTACCCTTTAACTAATTTGTATATTCTCATATGGCGCTAAAACATGGACAATTAAAGTCTGAGAATGTGCAAGAATAAATTCTTTTGAGATGTGGTGTTGGCGTCAGGATGGTGAGAATCTCGTGGACCACCAGAGTGCATTAATGTCTCTATATCCCAGGAGTTAAATGTGATTACAAGTGTCCTCAATATGTTTTCTGTGGTTTTTTGGGTACATTTCCAGATGTGATTCAATTAATCTGGAGAAATTGATGGTCATAGGAAAAGTGCCAGCAAAATGAAGTGATCAGGTGAAGGAATTGAATGGTGGAAGCCTGTACATTGCCGAGTAAACGGCAAATGACCGAAAAGATTAGAAATGTTTCGTCACAGCGTGCACCTCTAATAATTCATAGATCACGACCCTCGGTTATGAGGAACAACAAAGGTGATGACACTATGATTCGGAGAATTTTCGGCATCACGTATAATGAACTGTGCTTAAGTGGTCTCTCAAATTTCATACTTATTGCATAATGTTACGTACTCCAGTGCCAGATCATTCACGAATTTTAAACACCATAAAACACACTTTTTAAACTCCTCGTCACTCGGGACACTTAAACCATTGAAGTATTTTACGAGTACTCTGGAAAAACATTTTTAATATTTTGAAATATGTTAATGATAGATATATTTCAGAAAACTATTTATTGCTCAGTGATCCAATAAGAGGTAGAAAAGTGGGCAAAATGATTTTAAGATGAATTGATTAATTGGAGAGACTATCATGCATAAGGAATGATGATTAGGTACGCGTAGCGAGGGTTTTTGGTGCTTGGTGACAAGATACAAAATTTGAGCCTTCTGGCACAAAGTATATGTTTAGTGTCAAGTGAACATGCCTTTTTACGTACATTACAAACTTTAATATCCCTTATTCAAATATTTACGTGTAATATATATTTTATACGTATAACAAAATGAATGCACTTAATAACAGTAATTATTTATAACATAAGTATTCTAAAAATTTCAGTATCAGTACAAGTTTTGTTGAAAATTTTCAAGTCTTACTGTAGTTTCCATGTACGAAGTACGAGAAGAAGCAAAAACAGCAGACATTGTTTAGAATTGTGGGTAAAAAAAATAGAGTCTCGATGCTGATAGATTGTGGCTAAATTAAAAGCTTTCAAAAAAGTATAATTTTGGTTGTTGACTTTGACAATACGGAATGATGGCTTTGCACCCAGAGACAACTCTCCCACACAGACACCCCCTGTTGTCATCCACTTGAATTCCTGCCTTTTTTTGCAAATTTATTTACTAAGTTTAGTTCTTTTGATTGTCATCCAATATTCAAACTATGAACCCTCGTGACTATGTTTCGTTCATTGTTCTGTAATACATTTTCATTATACAGGTGATCGTTGACTTACGACTGTTCCCTCTAATAACAACTCCATACCATTCTCAGTTAGTACCAACCTTTAGAAGTTACGTGTCAAACTTTCATTACATCTCGACATTGTGTCATTGAGTTACAGTGGTTTTAGTGACCGACTTTACGACCACAATCCGTGTTCGGTTGTCCGCCTACGCTAAGCGGGGCACTAGCAGTCCCATGTTCGCTACATATTGTACGACTATGGGCATGTGCGCATTGCGGTCAGTATTAGCTGCGACTTCGTCCAATAAGGACGTGCTGTCTTCTTATAAGCATTTTTTAAGCCCTTCCGAGATGTCTACAAAAAGGAGAATGAAAACTTCTTGCACATTTTGAAAAAATGGACCCAAACATCGAACGATTTGCAAGGATTGAACGAATGGCATACGACGTGTTTCGTCCATATCGTGAAATATACGAGGAGAAGGAGAAACAAACAATCCAGACAAAGCTCACCATGTTTATGCAAAAAAATAAACAAGCGGCCAATAAAAAGTTTATATGTATAACAAACACCTGTATTTTGTATTTTCATATGTTTTATTAATATAATATTGAACCAATTTTACTGAACTATAATTTTTACTTAATCCTAACAAATGTAAAAATAAAAAACAAAGCAATACGTAAAGATATTTGAATATCAGCTGCGTGCTGATATGATAAAGACATACTCGAAAAACAATAAAAAAAGAAAGCGTAGAGAACCCTGTTAAATGACAGTGGTGATACACTGATTATAACAAGAACATAGAAAACAGTCTTATAATATCATCACGCACTATAATTTACATGTGTACGGAAATTATTGCATAAGTCGACTTACGACCTGTTTATCGGAACCGAGTGCGGTCGTAAGTCGACGAATACCTGTATACAGCATCGTCGCTCAACCTGTATATACCTGTATTTTGGAAAGGAGGGGGGGATTGCAAAGTTTAGTTTCATCTGTGTTTTGTTAAGACCTACAGTTAAACTGTTTTCGTTTGATTTATGTTTTCGGTTTTGTATTTATGTGAGGGTATTAGTAATCATAACAATGATATCTGTGTATCGAAGACAAAATATTCTGCATCAATGGATACGGCCTTCTCGTCCCATAGCAACCCTTTTTGAAAAAGCACTCTCAGCAGGGTGAATTGCTTAAACCATAATTTTTTTTAAACCTTTTCGACATTGAAGATGAAGAAATTTTGGTGAGTATATTGTTGGTACGAATTTTATCAGAATGCAAGATTTATTCTTAATCGTGTTACTCATGGCTGAGCGATGTGATACCCTGATGGTCAGGAACTAAGTGGATGAGTCGCCTTTACTCCCGGTGATATCTGAGTGAGTCACGGTGATTGCAATACTCGATGAGGAACTAGTCATCTCTTTGATTCGGTCTATCCACTTTGCTGGTGACCGTCCTATTGCTTGTCGCCCCTCAACACTCGACACCAGTCACTACTAGTTTCCCCATATTATCTTCGTCTTTCTAGCGACATATCTAAGTATAACTATTTTCTTTTTACATATCGTTTATATTCTTTCTTTGACCTGGCTTCATCTCCTCGAATGACATTTCCAAAGTATGACAGTATTCTCTACCTGCATGTCATTGACAGCCTTTTGTATTTCAATTTTAAGTTCCCGGAAGATGGACACATTAGTGCGTCTCATAGTTCACGAGTGGACACCGCATCTTGAAAGCATCCAACAATTAACTACAAATTTCTGCTTCACAACTTTCATTTTTAAAAATAAAGTCTAGATATATTTTTCCTACATTTTGTTGACAGCCTTTCTTTGACCTGTCATCGTTATTGCTGTGCCTTGTAGTCGAGGATCCCATCGCCATTTCAACATCAATTCAGCTAGAAAGCAATGCTGTGTCGTGGTTTTTTTTTTTGAGTGAGTCGTTGCACACCAGCTAACTCACTGGCCAAACTACTACTGGATCCGAATTGGAGTACACCGGCATGTTTTTTTTTCTCTTATGAAGGAATAGATATGACCGAAGGTATAGGTATCCTTATACCCCTGAATACTAGGTGGAAAAGATGTCTGTGCCATTCGTAGGGAGTAGCACAGTGCAGGGTTTAACCGGCGACCTTTCACACGAAAGTCCAATGTGTTACCATGCACCTTATAACCATATTTGACTTGTAGATTCCAAAGGCATTAATTGGTTCATTGGTGCACTTTGCAGTTCATGAGATGAGAAGCATTCGGTACCAACACCATTCTTGAAAACATCCAACGTATCTCGCTTTATCCTCGGCTTTCATGTTTCCACTCTATAAGAGTTTTATGGAGATAACCGTACTTCTCAATAGACAAGTTTCAGTGTTGAGCGGTTATGACTGAGTTTTTAATAAGATCAAGAACCAGAGAATTTTTTTGATGAGTAGGTACAGTTGCACCTGTCTTAGGGTTGCCAACCATCCTTTGGGAAGGACAGTCCTTTTTTCATACATTTGGTCTTGTGTCATTTGACATCAGAAAGGACATGAATTGTTCTTTTATAATCTTGAATGTTTTTTCTATAGCCCTCTTTTAGTTTGCGCAAAGAAATTTTAATGAGCAGGACGGTGAATGGTAGACGGTGAGAAACAGAACTAACGTAACCCTCAGACAGATCCTGTCTTAAGCATGAATTCAAAATGTCAAGTTGCCTCTTCTATCATCTTGAAAAAGAGTCTACAAGATCAACTCACTGGACCAGTCATCAGCCAATCTAATGTGAGAAGAGATAAAGGCTTTCATAGGTGATAAGAATGTTTGAAGATCCTTTCAACTCCTTTGTGCTCAAATCTAGGAGAGTAACACTTTATCTGATGCGAAAATTGTTGCGTACTGGTAGTTGAGAAATGCTGTTCTAGAAATGTTAGGCTAAATTAATTCACATCTAACTAACGACAGACTTGAAGAGTTGAATATGCTGTGTGGAGGAACTAAAAATATTTTGAGATTTTTTTAGTCAAGTTTTCCACGGATGATTTTCAAAATGGAGTATTTTTTGTTTTGTTTGAAAATAACTGCAAATGATCCCATCTCTAATGACTCCCCAAAAAAAAAATAACCCATTAAATAATAGAGACAACAGTTGTATAAAATGAAATTACTGAAGTGGCCAAGTTGGTACGATGCCTGTTTTCTTCAACTCTAGGGTTGCGGGTTTGATTCCCATATTACTTTTGACTATGGTTGGAACTAAAATATTTTGGAAAAGTCCATCTTAAATATTTTTCCATGAATCTCCTATTGTTCGGGCATTTTTTCAAGATTAAAAGAAAATAATTAATTTATTATAAAAAAATTGTTTCTTTAATTTCTAAGAGGTACTCTTCAAGATTTCTTAATCGGTAGTGTAGACATGTTGAAGAGTGTGACTGGGAGAAAATAATAACGACCTCCGTGGCCTAATTGGTAAAACCCTACAACCCGGGGTTTATGGGTAAGATGACTGTTGGAACCCAATTTATTTTAAAAAAGGGTTTCTGTCTGGTTTTCACTTAAGGCCGCTTAATACCTTTTTGTTTGGTTGGAAGAGATTGCCACATATTAATGAATCTCCCAGGTTGTATTGCATCCAAGGAAAGTGTAATGTAATACAATTGTTTTGACCACATTAATCAGGCATTTGGTTTTCATAACCATTACAGTAGGCACTAAACTCGTTCATCATTTAAACTCCATTTATTTCTAACTCCATCAGCGCTACCTTACACTTTTAACACTTGCTTGTATTCTTACTGGACAATTTTTTTTGGGTATCATCAGGAATCAAACCTGAAACTTGCAGATACAAGATGAGTGTCTTTCCAACTACACCACGGAGGTTGCCAGAATAGTTTCAACTATAAAAACTCGATTGATATGAAATTTAAATGATTAATATGCAATTCAAATGTCAAGTATTACTGGGAGATCCTTGAAAAAAATGCTGTTTTTAAGAAAAGCAGCCACAATTTTTAAGCCAAATATGTAAGGATTTCACTTTATCATGAACAATCAACCTAATTACAAAATAAAGTAAAACTTTTTCAAAAATATCTTAAAAATCTGCTACTTTTAGCTTGCTTCCATTGTAAAAGGTATCCTTAAAGAAAAGCAGAATGCATTTGGCAGTATCAGATACATCTAAAATTACTAACATCATTTAATTTTGATAATCTGCATTATTATGTTTTTCTACGTATTGCTTTAATGTTGCTAGAAAGCATCTAAGTTTGCTAACTTCAGTTTGGTACCGCAATCTGGATGCAGCCTTATGAAATATATACAAAATAAAAACTCTATGATTAAAATAAATTCAAGACCTTTCAATATTTCTATATATTTTCATGATTAGTAGCGTTTATGTGCATAAATATTTTCCTAAAGCTTGATTTATTTATAATTAAATTGGTATAATAAGAAAATACATAATGTGTTAGCATAGTTAAATATTTAAAAAATACATTTATATTCATATAAGGCAGATTAAATTTTATTTACTTATAGAAAAATAAATATTTATGAATAAGTTTGATAGGTGTGTCAATTCTGCCCAATTATTTTTCTTCATTAGACATTTTAAATATTAATCGGAGTTGGCACTTATTTTTTAAATATTATGGTAAATAAAACAATTTTTTAAAATACTGACTATGGGAATGTGAAAGTTAATTGATTAATCATTATTTCTATTAACATTCCAATGGTGTCAGTAGAAGCTTTCTTCATAAAATTTTGCGCTACACTTATTTTTTTCCATGTGGTAATTCAATATGTTACCATGTGAATAATTAATATATTTTTATACAAATTTCCTATCTTTCTAAAATGTTTTTTTCTTAATGACATTTAAATTTCAGAATTGTTTCTTATTTATAATTGTTTTGAACTAATATAAATGACAATTTTGAAATCAAATGTAAAATAATATTAATGATTATTTCAGATATCAATGATTCCCACATTTCTTATTTTGTATCAAAGTAAATTTAATTCGATTTTTTTCCCTATGAAGATGTTGCCAGGGCAAAAAATATTTACTAACAGTAAGGAGCAAATTCACATCTGACTTAGAACATAGAGAAATTAAACTGACTGTTTCAACATAGAGAAATTAAAGCTGAAATTCACATCTGACTTAGAACATGGAGACATTAAATGACTGTTTCAACATAGAGAAATTAAAGCTGAAATTCACATCTGACTTAGAACATAGAGAAATTAAAGCTTGAAAGAACTTTTTTTGTATAAAATTAAACCCTTCCACCCAAACACTACAAATATATATTAAATTTAATATTTTTATGAAGTTAAATGTTCACTTAATAAAAAGGTGAGGATCATATTTGTTGAGATACCCTAAGTTCCATACAAAATGAAGACTTTTATATAAATGCACACTTAAAAAAAATCCTCTATTTATGTGGATAATTGGTTCCAGAAAAACATTTAAGTGGTCATCTATTACATATTTAATTCTTAATTACAAAAGCTTCAGTAATTATTTAAATAAATCTTTGTAAATGGTACCTGATAACTTATTTTATTTTATTTATTTATATGGACACACAATTTATATGGATCTGTGTTTGATGGTTTTAATTTGCTGTGCCCCCAGAAAGACAGGCGTTTGCCGGTATTTTACTGAGGATTAATAAAACACACGTTTTAATGAGAGTTGTACGATTTATTTAACGAAGAAAAATTTACAATTTACTGTACCTATTTTAAATCACTCTCATTGGATAATTCTTTCATTATTACAGTGATCAGTTTTGTATAAAAATATCAATTTAGAAGTCAAATTATAACTTAATAGATTTTAAAATTATAAACTGTATTCGAGGAATTGGATACATTCAGGGATTACTGTATTGTCTATGTCGATGGTTCTTTTCAAGATTGTTTTTGCTACTCATGATATTATACTTTCGTCAGTACCTGAATCAGTGCAGACACTAGTTTAATGTCACTACATTATCAGGCAGTTTCTGCACTATAAGGCAGTCACACTGCTATTATTTGTTACAAGATTCTGCAAACCGGTTACAAATATTTTCTACTTGGTTATTGTAGAGTTTTGTTTTCGAGAGCTTCATTTGATTTCTTTTCAAATATGTGTGAAAAGATTATTTCAGGATTATTTTTCTTTATAATGATTGTTGTTGTAATAATTTTGTTGCCACATTTTTGTATTGTATTGTATTACTCTGTTGTATTTATGTAGTACAATCTGATGGGTTGTTGCCATGTGGAGTACGAAAGCAATAATTGTGTTGAAAAGTGAGAAATAATGGAAAACAACTAAGTGTGAATCTAAGACTAATATTAAAATATTCTGGAAAGAAATAAAGAAAGTTGTGGAAATTGAAATGCAAAGAGTGAAGTGAAGTGAAGGACAAAAATGGATCGACAGTAACATAGATATAAAGTATGAAGTAACGATGGAAGTAATACTTCAACTAAATGTTTGAAAGTGCGACGAGTGCTGCTCTAGAATGCAAATCTTTTACAACCAACCAGAAAGATTGTAAAGAGGCCTGAAGTGAAAATTTAAGTAGTAACGAGAATTGAACTCATTACCTCCAGGTTTGTAGGTTGCCATTTTTGTTTTGGTTGTAGAGTAGGATTTCAATGCAGTCTATAAGTCAGATTTATCCAAGATATAAGGATTAATAATTTGCTTGTTTAGTTCTTAAAAAGTTTAATATCCTCCATAAATAAGTATTCCATATTTGATATCCAAATCTCAGCAGAAATCTTACAGTTTTAAAAATATTGCCATAAAATAAAAAAGGTAAGAGCATTGTCATATCATATAACCTTACAGACCCTATCAGTACCATTAGGCTACTCCGTGATCACCTGTTTTTTTAATATATCTAAATAAATTCGGTATAGAATGGTGATGGGCATTTTGATCACCTATGAAAAGTTGATTTGAACATTTAGGTAAGTATTGCGTTATACTGTAAGTTAAAAAAGGCAAAAATGAAAAAAATAAATATGCTGTCATCTCTGTTTTTCTCTGTGGTATAAAATATGATTTAGATTGATAATTGATGATAAATGTTGTCAGATGTGAATTTACTTGAAAACTCGGGCATTTTTGAAGAGTTTAATTATTTTCTTTTTAACTAGAACCCTGAATTTAAATCTAACTTAAGGTTGATGGAATGAAGTGAAGTTAGCACAATCTGATATTTCATATGAAAAATGTCACTTGATGATTTCTATAATATCTATGAAAATTGCATGATTGAGCCAACTTTACTTTTAAAAAGTTTCAATGAACCTTTAGTTACATGTGAATTCAACTTAAATGCGATAAAAAAAAACTGCTTATTTCACTAAATTCTCTTTAGATTCACAATGTACACATACATATTAGATTATTCTATATAAATATATTTTTTTAGTCAACTTAATATTTTCACATTCATGTAGGGACATGTATATAGCTATAGGATCTCTTCATTCTTGTCACTAGTGTATTGTTAAAGCAATTAACCACAAATAATGATTCATTTAATGTCTTTTCACTTTCAGTGATTTAGCTTTTGATGGATTCATCTAAGTGGTATGTATGTTGATAAATATTTTGGTGGATATTAGAAAAATAAAGGAAAACTCCAAAAAAATGTTGTTTTATTTATTTCCCTTAAAATAAATAATTCATTAGGACTTGATTTGGACAACGGTTCTTGGTTATAAAGAGATGTTATCATTTTTGGTGACCGTGGTTCAACGCTTAACATTCACGTTAAGCAAGTGGGTGCCTCAGGTTTGATTTCACATCCGGACTGGTTATTTCACTCGGAAATTATTACACCTGAATTTGTGTTTGTATGTAGCTTATACGAGGGTGGTCCGATAAGTACTTAGCCTACAAAAGAATAACAAAATTTTTGGAAAAGTGGCGATTTATTTCTCAACATAATCTCCTTTGAGTTCGATACACTTGACCCAGCGATGCTCCAACTTCTTTAACCCGTCTGAAAAATACGTTTTCTGGAGGTCTGCAAAGTAGGCCTCCGTGGCGGCGATAACCTCCTCATTCGACTCAAATTTCTACCCGGCGAGTGACTTTCAAATTTGGAAACAAAAAGAAGTCGCACGGGGCCAAATCCGGAGAATACGGTGGATGGGGCAGCAGTTCGTTAATTCGCTAATTCTACCAATTTGGCCGTGGCGACGGCGGAGGTGTGAGCCGGTGCGTTATGATGGAAGAGCACTTTTTTCTTCGCCAAATGGGGCCGTTTTTTCTGCAATTCGGCGTCGAATCGGCTCAATAATTCGGCATAGTAGAGCCCTGTGACCGTTTTGCCCTTCTCCAGGAAGTCGATGTAGATCACACCTTTTGAATCCCAGAAAACGGGGGCCATCGCCTTTCCGGCCGATAGGACAGTCTTCGCCTTCTTCGGAGCACGTTCGCCGGGTGAAGTCCACTGTTTCGACTGTTCCTTGGTCTCGGGTGTGTACCAGTGTATCCATGTTTCGTCGACGGTTACGAAACGACGCAGAAACTCCTTCGGATTGCGCTTAAACATCGTCAAATACTGCTCTGAAGTGGTCTCATGGTTGCGCTTGTTGTCCGGAGTGAGCAAACGCGGCACCCATCGCGCCGACAGCTTTCTCATGCCCAATACTTCATGCAGGATATGACCCACGCGGTCTTTTGAGATGCCTACTGTCTCAGCTATCTCGCGCACCTTCAATCGGCGGTCTGCCAATACGAGATCGTGGATTTTTGTCACGTTATCCTCCGTGGTAGCCGTTTTCGGGGCACCTGGGCGTGGCTCATCAAAAACCGACGTGCGACCACGTTGAAACTCGTTAAACCAATTTTTGACGGTCGCCATCGAAGGAGAAGAGTCACCGTGCACAGCATCCAAGCGCTCTTTGATTTCGCTGCGCGATTTCCCTTTCAAAAACAAGAATCGAATCACCGACCGATATTGCTCTTTTTCCATTTTTCTCAAATCCGCGGACACGCTCGCTTCCACACGCGGTCAAAACAAAACTGCGCGTCCGATTCGGCTGAAATTTTGACAGTAACTGTTAACGAGAATGTACTACGCGAAAAAAAATTGCTCTTGCGATAGTGGTGCCATTGGGTGGTGAGGCTAAGTACTTATCGGACCGCCCTCGTAATAACGCAAATAGCGCAATTAATTGATAAATTTCCTTACACCAAAACACCCCATATACAAATTTGGGGTATGGATTGATGGGGAGTGTCCAAAACTATAATCACTAGAATTAAGAGGGTAGAGAAATTAATCGTCAAGGTTATACTGAAAAAGTCGTTAAGATATCAAAGTGAGCAAATTTTCAAAGATATTGAAAATGGTTCTCATGATTCATGAAAGCTCTGGAACTTGTAGGATTATTGATTACATTTATCAAACTAGGAACAATAGTGGAGACAATATACTCGGTGGGAAAGGATGAACACTTCTTTTGGTTAAAGGCATCATATTTTTTTAGCTCCTAGGGTATATAGCGCATTGCTAGATGAGTGGAAGTCATTTACAGTTTCAAAACTCAAATACACAGAAATAATGGCTACTTTTTTTAGCTCCTAGGGTATATAGCGCATTGCTAGATGAGTGGGAGTCATTTACAGTTTCAAAACTCAAATACACACAGAAATAATGGCTACTTTTTTTAGCTCCTAGGGTATATAGCGCATTGCTAGATGAGTGGGAGTCATTTACAGTTTCAAAACTCAAATACACAGAAATAATGGCTACTTTTTTTAGCTCCTAGGGTATATAGCGCATTGCTAGATGAGTGGAAGTCATTTACAGTTTCAAAACTCAAATACACACAGAAATAATGGCTACTTTTTTTAGCTCCTGGGTATATAGCGCATTGCTAGATGAGTGGAAGTCATTTACAGTTTCAAAACTCAAATACACAGAAATAATGGCTACTTTTTTTAGCTCCTAGGGTATATAGCGCATTGCTAGATGAGTGGAAGTCATTTACAGTTTCAAAACTCAAATACACAGAAATAATGGCTACTTTTTTTAGCTCCTAGGGTATATAGCGCATTGCTAGATGAGTGGGAGTCATTTACAGTTTCAAAACTCAAATACACACAGAAATAATGGCTACTTTTTTAGCTCCTAGGGTATATAGCGCATTGCTAGATGAGTGGAAGTCATTTACAGTTTCAAAACTCAAATACACACAGAAATAATGGCTACTTTTTTTAGCTCCTAGGGTATATAGCGCATTGCTAGATGAGTGGAAGTCATTTACAGTTTCAAAACTCAAATACACACAGAAATAATGGCTACTTTTTTTAGCTCCTGGGTATATAGCGCATTGCTAGATGAGTGGAAGTCATTTACAGTTTCAAAACTCAAATACACACAGAAATAATGGCTACTTTTTTTAGCTCCTAGGGTATATAGCGCATTGCTAGATGAGTGGGAGTCATTTACAGTTTCAAAACTCGAATACACACAGAAATAATGGCTAATTTTTTTAGCTCCTAGGGTATATAGCGCATTTCTAGATGAGTGGAAGTCATTTACAGTTTCAAAACTCAAATACACACAGAGATAATGGCTACTTTTTCAATGCATTGTTGAATTTAAGATATTATTATTGCACATTTATGGGTGGGTTACATTTGATTTTTTTTTTATGTTTATGCATCATATACCATTATTGGCTGTGGTTTTTTTTGTTTATGACTAATATTTTTTTTCTTGAATATATTCAATGTTCTCTTCACCAATCTCACTAATTGGTAAGCTTTTTTAGGGCGCTGTGAAGTGAAAAAAATTGAAAACAACTGCTCCAAGTGGACTGCATTGTTTTCATATTTAGCTTTCAAAATGGAACCATGAACAAAAACATTGAGTTTTTATACAGTTGAAAAAAATTCAAAGAGATTTTGAGGTTTAATTGTTATAATATACTATATTTGACTACACTTTTTATTTATATGGAACAACCTGTACTTTTTAATCAAAAGTGATTGTCAGTCGAAATGAAGTACAGACGTGGACCTCTTGATTTAAAGCGAATCCAACAAAATAACTATCAGAGATGCTGGCTGAATGATCAACGAGACCAGTCTCAAGAGATCAAAGTAAGAGTAGAGATGACACAAATTTGTTTCTTCATATTTAATGATTATATCGAAGTGTTTATTTGACTTACTAGTTACAACTGTATATTTTTATATTCGGGTAAGCTTGTTTTTATTCCCTTAAGTATATTAACAAATTTCCTACAATTTCTTAAATTTCATTTGTATTTCAAAACAATCTGTTGATACTTGATCAAAGTTGTTTGTCTTTTGTCCTTTTAATACATTTGACAGGCAAATATTCTTAAGTTTACTTCATTACAAATTCCCTACACTTTCTCTAATTTGATTTGTATTTTAAAACAATTTTGCTGTTATTTAAGTTGTCAGTTTTAAGGCAGTTTACATGCAAATTTTCTAAAGTTTACTTCTTTTTTTAAATAATTTTTATTTATTCCATGATTATTTGTCTCTGAAATCACAAAAAATATTATTTCTTTTTGTTTTATCTCTAAAAGATTTTCCAGTCATAAATTGAAAGTAATTAAAGTAACCAAGATTCATTAAGTTCACTTGCTATTTCAAGCATTATTTGTAATTTATTTTTTATCAACAGAAGCCTTTATAAAAAAGAATATTGAATATAAATTATACAAAAAAATCAAGTTAAATTAAAATCATACTGCTAAAGTACCCTTATGTTCAATATAGAAAGAAACCAATTTCTTCACTTTCATTGCAAACGAAATTGCAATCCAAACTTGAAATAATTCCTAGTAGGTATTTTGTTTACTCTAATTTAGTTGTAAACTTAGACTCCTCCCATTCAGGGCAGAGGGGCGGAGATAGTGTGGGGGAGGGGAGCTTAGGAAGGGAGTCCTAATGCCTTATGTCCCAACCTCATTCTATCGTGATGTCTCTCAGCGAACAGACCTCTTCTAGTTTTACTTTTAATACAAATAAGTGTTTGAACAGTGATATTATTAAATTGTGGATTTGTTTCAAGTAAGTTTTTTTTCTAATATTCTTTTTTTTCTCAAAATATTCCTTCTCTGTGTTGATTTAGTTGATTTATAAGCAAGTTGTCATACTGTTCCTATGTGTATTTATTTGCCTTGTTTGTGATTACGCCTTCTAATGTTTTTATTTTGTTCACATATTTCATTTTGATTTATTGTAAACAATAGTGAAATCCAAACTTAAAATCAATCCTAGTCGGTATATTGTTCTCTAATTTGGTTATAAACTTAGACTCCTCCCATTAAGGGGCAAGGGAAAAGGGCGGAGGGGTGGGTATTATAGTGTGAGGGAGGGGAGCTTAGGAAGGGAGTCCTTATGTCTTATGTCCCAACCTCATTCTATCATGAGCTCTCGCAGTGAACAGACATCTAGTATTTTTAATATAAATAAGTGTTTCAATAGTGATTTTATTAAATTGTGTATTTGTTTCATGTAAGGTTATTTCTAATATTCTTTTTTTTCTCAGGATATTTCTTCTCTTTGTGTTTAGTTGATTAATAAAGCAAGTTGTCATACCGTTTCTAATATTGTGATATTTAAATTTGTTTGACTTTTCATTAAGTAATATTCTATTTTTGTCAGCAGTGAAAGCTACCGAGACTAACAACGAGAGTAGTCTGTGAAGTGCTGGCTTACCGGAACCATCAACGTCACCCTGTTAAGACGCACCCAACCAGAAGCAGTCTCACCAACACTCGCTTGGACACGTTGCGTTCAATAAACCACCCCCGCCCCTATACGGCAACGCTTCTTAGCAATCGTTACAAGGCCATAGGGCCAACTCTTGGCGCTGAAACAAAGGAACGTACAGAATGGCAAATATGTGGCCCGCATCGCAGTATTCACTCTCCAATGTGTCGCGGAACAATATCGAAAACCAGGCTAATATCAACCAGTCACTCAACGTGATTAGCAACACAACATCTGGAAATGGGAGCCAGAGCAATGCTAACTCAAACCAGGATTCTAATCAAGCTAAGCGTACATTCGGAATGACATCTGCCATTTCTACAGCCGGTAAGTTACCATATTTTATTATTTTTTACGACTATTGTTTTGAGGGAAATTGTTCCATAATTATGTTTACAAACTTTCGTGGTTCTTTGTATTTAGTTGTATTAGGTCAATCAGTGATGTACCGCATAGTTTGTCTTACGACGCCGACGTTACAAAAAACATTGCTGTTTTCATCTTCAGGGCTTGCTTATTTGTCGGTGATACTTTTGTGGGAAAGATTTGGAAAGAACATTTCTAGAGAATAACGAAAGAAATTGTTTTTAAACTTAAGAACCATTTAAAAATCTAGTTTGATTTCAACCTTCCAGTTAATCATTAGAATGTTGAGGGAGAGGAGTGGAGTACTAAAAGGTTGTACCGAGTGATGAGAGAAGGGATCAGTCAACATCTCTAGTTACATAAACCTATTCTAATTTATTTTTTCTTTATTTTCAGGGCCAATGCAAATAGACATTGACAAGACCAATGAACTAAAAAGTTGTTTGGAACCATACGGAGTATTTGAGACAGAGGCTGAGTTACACCATCGCATAGAGGTGCTTGGAAAGCTCAATTCCCTCGTCAGAAAGTGGATCTACGATCTGTCTATTCTAAAGAATATGCCTTCAAGGGTAGCGGAAATCATTGGAGGAAACATATACACATTTGGATCTTACAGACTCGGTGTAAGTTGAGTTTATTTAATTTAATGATTCCGGTCTCACTAATTTGAAATTCCATTATTTTAATTGAGATAAAGACTAACGTAGCAAAAGTAACGAAAATTTGCTAGACTGTCATAACCCTGCAATCCGATGGGGTGTAGGAGTTTGTTATTTAAAAAACAGAGTAAGGCTAATATCCTTTTGTTTCTTAAAAAAATCTTTGTATCATTCCCGTGATATTTTTTTTTGCTACAAAAAATCTTGTTATTTGTGTGATCATTTTGTTTGCTAAAAAAAAGTTTTGGTATCATTCGTGTGATATTTTGTATGCTACATTGTATTCTGATTTTTTATTCTTTCAGGTTCATCACAGAGGTGCAGATATTGATGCACTGTGCGTTGCCCCTAGGCATGTAGAACGCTCCGACTATTTTTCATCTTTCATGGAGCTCCTCAAACAGCAGGACGAGGTGACAGACCTCCGCGCTGTAGAAGAGGCCTTTGTGCCCGTCATTAAGATGAACTTTGACGGCACCGAGATCGATTTGTTGTTCGCCCGGCTCGCATTAAAAGAAATTCCTGGTAAGTAAATTCTTCCATGTTTTAAGATCAGTAATTGAGCCTTGTTTTGCTTTTGTTGATATCCAAATGAAGTTAGGTGACAAAGCTGCTGGGAATCGGGGTCTCGGAATGCGCTGATCTGAGCAATAGGACGCGGTCAGCGGCGATGATGACTCTTTGGCACTTGCATCCTGCCTATTTGAGAATGTTTTGTTTATTACCAACAAGGAACTTGTCGAATTGGATGCACATCACTCACCATAAATGAGGATAGAAAGCTCCGTGGTCATGATGTCGAAGGACATTTTTCCTCATATAAAATTTCCCTTAACTATCAACGTATGCTCCATATCACATTTAACTATTTAAAATATATTTAAACACTTATTTTTTTGGTCTAATCTTCATCTGGTTTCATTATACGTGTATACTGCATGATTCTATGTGCTCAATAAAACAAAAATTGTCAAGATATATATATCATAATCGAAATTCATTCTCTTCTATTTCAGAATCTTTTGATCTCCGCAATGATATGCTCTTGAAAAACTTAGACGGGAAATGCGTACGGAGTTTAAACGGTTGCAGAGTCACTGATGAAATAAGCCGTCTCGTGCCCAACATGGAAAACTTCCGCCTCGCCTTGCGCGCCATCAAGTTCTGGGCTAAGAAGCGCGGAGTCTACTCCAACACCCTCGGCTATCTTGGAGGCGTCTCTTGGGCTATGCTTGTAGCCCGTACTTGCCAGCTGTACCCCAACGCACTGCCCGCCACTCTGGTCCACAAGTTCTTCCTCGTCTTCTCGCAGTGGAAGTGGCCCCAGCCAGTTCTGTTAAAACAGCCCGATAACGTCAATTTGAGCTTCCCCGTGTGGGATCCCAGGGTAAGTTTTCTTTTATTTGAGCTATAATCAGACTATCTACCACTGATGAATGAGATGCTTCGTCTTCGGATGCAACAGGAACCTTCGACTACCACAATAAGAGTAATGAGGACGCTTTTTTGCAACAGACTAAGAGCTGCATTGTTTTATTACCCATTAAGGCACACAACCTCCTCGATGCCTGTCTACCATCCCAGGAGTCGCAGGTTCGAATCGTGCCGAAACCCAGATTTTTTATAAGATACGTCTTTTTGTTTGGTTGGAAGATATTGCCACATGGTAATAGACATAATGTTACAATCTTTTCTATTGTACACCTGACAACTTACATTTAATTTTTATCACTTTGATGAAATTTAATTAAAAAAAAATTTAATGTGTAAAACACATAGATAACAAAAGTCCAGATGATTTCAGCTTCTTTAATATAGTACTTTTAAGTATTTATACACTGTATAAATTCATTTTTTGTTAATTTCTCTCATTGCACAAATAATTAAGTTAACTGGCTTTTCATAAGACGTTTCAATCATTTTTTTACTTTGTTTCTTTTCAGATTAACATGTCTGACCGGTTCCATCTGATGCCCATCATAACACCAGCATACCCTCAACAAAACTCAACCTTCAATGTCTCTACCTCTACAAGGACAGTCATGATTGAAGAGTTGAGACTCGGTAAGAATCATCTAATTTTTATTTAACGTCCTTTGAATAACAATAGACCAAACGTAATGTTCTCATCTTGGAAGAAGAAAGCACCTCAAAAACTATGTATATTGTGATTTATATTGCAGGCAGTCATATATTTTTACTGATACATTGAACCCGTCCTTGTTCCGGGCATTTCTATGAAGTTCATTGATTATTACTTTATGTTCTTAACGAGATCACCGTTTAGAGAGCGGACTCTTCTGAAAGGTTTTCCAACTCTAGGTTTGAACCCATTATTACTGATTGCTTAAAAATATTACAAAATATATGAATATAAGTTCGGTGTTCGGATAAGAGGGTAGCGGCTGCGGCCATTATATTTGATACTTCCTCACATCTGCGGTTAACATATTTGGTAAAAAAACTTACCAAGGAAAGACGAACTACAAGGAAACTTTTGTAGATCTGATATTTGATAGCAATACATTCGGTTTTATGTGGAGTGTTCATATACAATCGAAACCCACTACCGAACATTCCCAAAATCATATAACCATTACGGTTAGCTCCTAGATTATTTCATTGGCCCTTGGAGTTTCTTTTATACATGTTACCGGTCACTTGAATCAATATTGATAAAATAAACAGCTTTTAATATTCAATTTTTATTTTAAACTAATTAAAAATTTAGGCCACGAATTAAAATATAAAGATTCGTACGACGTACCATCTACTCCGGAATGAAGTGTAAAATTGACTTTGTTACCATTGAGAGTTTTGTGATATCAAAATGGTACCACTTTGGCTCCGCCTGGTGGCAAAAGTCGAATCAACATTAAAATATGGTTTCAATTTAGTTTCCATTGCACTAATCCAATAATTTTGAGTAATAAATGATTTCCCTTACAGGTCTCGACCTCACGACGAATATAATGCTGGGTACCGCAACTTGGGACCAATTATTTGAAGCTCCTCAGTTCTTCCGCCGCTATAACCATTTTATGGTCCTCCTGGCGTGCAGTTCCAATTCTGAAGATCATCTGGAGTGGTGTGGGCTGGTTGAAAGCAAGTTGAGACACTTAGTCAGTGAGTATAAACATTAGCTTTTATAAATTGATTCTACTTCTTTGTCACCTCACTATTTAAATTAAACCCCGCAACACACATTACTACCTACTATCTTGATGATTCCAGTTGGTTACAAGAGCAATGCTTAGGCCCAACTGGTGTTATATTTCATCCGAAGGGTGTGTAGTGTAATAAACCAGGATCATTCCACCTGAAGAGTCTCAAGATAGAAGATAGAAACATGTGATCAGTGGAATAACAAAGTAATTTATAATTAAATATGCTTATATGAAGTACCACAAAGGTATACCTGAAACCGGATTTTAATATTGTCTGATTCGAGTATATATATATATAAGGTTTATTACCCCCTTGACTTAGTTCCTTATCGCTACACACTCATCGATACATTTGTCACTCTTTGATTAATCTGAAAAAATACACAAATATAAATAAGAAAGTTTCTTAACTTGCTCTGATCTTTCATTGCTTATCCATATATTGCATTGACTTTTTCTTTCTTCTTTCTAATTTGTCTTCTATGAAACCATCAATATTTCATTAATATTTCATTCATACTAATTATCAAACCATCAATAATTCATGTCCTTAAAAATTTCTTCTACATTTTTTCAGTCAATTTGGAGAGAAATCAGCACATAATGATAGCTCACATCAACCCCGAATGTTACAATTCGTTGCCTCCTGCCACGAATGGAAATGCAAGTTCCAGCTCCACAAATACTCGTAAGTTTATTTATTTATTTTTTCCTTATTTAATTATCGGCTGAGGACTGAAAGCAGGCTGCTCTGGAAGGTGTTGTTAATACACTGGCTGATTCAACGAATATTCAAATGCAACACTGGCTGACTCAACGAATATTCAAATGACACTGGCCAACTCAAAAAATATTGAAATGTGATACTCAACAAATATTTAAATGTAAGGTCTGTGTCCGAGTCCGTGCTTCAGGAATTTTACTGGGTTGATTTTTATTATTTCATAAAACTACTAGACAATATATTCTGTTATCGTGGAAATATCTGGATCAGTTTTGCAATGACCCATCGCTGCGTTCGTAGCGGAAGTTTTCTAATACTCGTAGGTATTCTATTAAGTGTACCCACTCTCCGTGTAGCATGCATCCTGTTATTCTTGTCTCTGCTATAACTAAATTTAATTTTCTTTCTTACAGCTGCAGCAGCTACTCCGTCGACTCCGACAGAAGCTATGGAGGTTGACCCGATGAAACAGAATGGGTCAGAAAGTACTGAAAATAAGGACAGTGCTCCATCGTGCAGTCAGGGAGATTCGGTAAGTTAATTCTATTGATAGTGTGTGTCATGCTTATATTTTGATGACATCCGTGGCCTATTTGGTTAACACGTGTCCTCGCAACCCATGGGGCTGAAGGTTTCATTCCCAGTTTTTTTAAAAGGATCCAGTCTAGTTTTCGCTCAACGCCTCTGTAACATATTTCTGGTTAGATAAAACTGTCATGGCAATGAGCCGACAAAACAAGAAATTGCCACGTGGCAATAAATAAATTGCGGTTTATTTGCTTTTTGGCTATTCCTGAAGCTGTTCACAATTTTCCGTCATGATTATAGTCTTTCTTGATTTGTTGTGTCGACAAGTGAATTCTTCGACATCAATTCATTTAATTGATTGAACATGTTTCATTTGGATTTTTTGTCTTCCTCTAAGTGTAGGAGATATGGATGGCGTGTGCAGTGTTAGGAAACACTTGAAGAGACCCATTTAGCATAGCCGTATTGTGCATGAGATAATGACTCGAAAGGACTTAATTTAATTTTGTTATAACTACCCCTTTTTGTAGTGAATATAGTCACAGAATTTCGTATTTTTCTCCGACAGGTAACGACACATTCAGGCTCCTGTTCCATGTGGTTCATAGGGCTGACATTCCACAAGACTGAGAACCTTAACGTGGACCTCCGATATGACATCAAAAACTTCACCGACATGGTGAACAGACAGGCTGTACAGATTAAAATGCTCAAAGACGGGATGACTATTGAGGTAAGTTCTTTGTTTAAAAGCTGATCTAATGGCCATAGCCACTACCTTCATATCATAATACACAACTATATAATATATATTTATTTTGTTATATTTTTAATCTTTCAATAATAGTTTGTTGGAACCCCAAGCTGGAGTCTCCTTGAGGTGAGATTTCTCTCTAAACTGCACTATATAAATTTTCCTATCATAATTATAAGCCTAACACTTCAAAATAGATGGAAGAGGCGTAACAAAGATGCTGCAAGTATACATACAATCACACCGTTTCCCTGTCAGGATAGGCAGTGAGGGCTGAGCACCAGATTTTTCCATCAACACAGCCTTCGTCTCTTCAACATCCATACAACTTCGATTTATCTGACTTGTTACGTTTCCTTCTTTGAAAATATCATTCACTTGATCCAATAATACTTTCCTTGGTCTTCTGCTTCTACAATGTCCAAACCATTTAAAGAGTCTTTTTCTTTATTTACTCAATGGATCAGCCTCAATGTTCACATTCATTCCGTATTCTGTCATACATTGTCACCTCATGTATTATTTTCAGTAAACTCTCTTTTTCCATGTCAATGTTTCACTCTCATACATCAATGTTGATTGTAAAATATTGTTATGGACTGTTATCATCTTAGCAAATTTTGGTTTTATATTTATTCTGGTTCGAGTATTTATATTGTTGATATACCCAGTTTTATAATCGCCTCAAGCTGTTCTATACCTCTTAAATCTCTCCGTTCTGAGATAATACTCACTTAAATAGCAGAATTCCTCAACTTTGGCCAATCTTTCATCATTAAAAAAAAGAACCTTTTAAAATGAAAGAATAAAACCCTTATCTAGGATAAACTCCAAGTATTAGGTGTACAAATAAGTTTCCGCCGTTTTTTATAAAAAAATGGGCATTTATTGTGAAAGAACGGAACCTCATGTTTTATTCGAAGTAGTACCCATCGCTTGCCACTACTTTTCCCCATCTTTCTGTCAGCATACGAATACCGCGTCAGTCATCATCATCATCTTTTGAGGCTATCCACGAATCGACTCAATTTTTGGTATCTTCATATGATGTGAAGTGCTGCTCAGACAGGCCATGCGTCATCGATCAAAACAAGTGGTAATCAGAAGGAGCAATGTCTGGTGAATACAGCAGGTGGGGTAAAACTTCTCAATTGAGTGTTTCCAAATAGGTTTTGACCGGTGCCGCAACATGTGGACTAGCATTATCATGCAGGAGAATAATTTTGTCGTGTCTGGCGTAGTAGAGGGCGCGCTTTTCCTCGACAGCTCGACTCAATCTCATCAATTATGTTCGGTAGACAGCCCCAGCAATGGTTTCATTCGGTTTGAGCAACTCATAATACACGACACCAAGCTGATCCCACCAAATACACAACAAGAGTTTTTTTCCATGAATATTTGGCTTAGCCGTAGATGTTGAAGCATGACCAGGGGATCCCCATGATTTCTTCCTTTTTGGATTATCATAATGGATGCATTTTTCATCACCAGTGACTATATGGTGCAGAAAACCCTTTCGTTTATGCCTGGCAAGCAGCATTTCACATGTGGAAAATTGGCATTCAAAGTTTCTCCGTGTCAGTTCATATGAATCCCAATTTCTTTGTTTTTGAATCATTCCCAATGATTTCAACCCATGTGAAATTGCTTGTTGAGTCACTCCTAATGTAAGTGCAAGTTCTTCTTGCGTTTGGCACGAATCTTGATCCAATAATACTTCCAATTCCGCGTCTTCGTACACTTTCGGCCTTCCGCTACGTTCTTTGTCTTCGATGTCAAATTCACCGTTCTTAAACTTTTGAAACCACTCACGACAACTTCTCTCACTTAAGGCAGCCTCACCATATGCTTCTACAAGCAATCGATGCGCCTCAGCTGCAGATTTCTTCAAATTGAAGAAGTAAATCAAAAGTTCCCGCAAATGACGCTTATTCGGCTCAAAACTTGACATTTTCGAACACAAAAAAATATGTTATACTGATAAAAATTCACTAATATTTCAAGGTCATGTTGTTGACAGATGTCCAACCTTACGATAATGACATTTTACATCTGACAATTTTAACCATAACTTACTGGTGGCGCCAACTTTTGTCAAACGGCGGTGACTTATTTGTACACCCAATATATTTGTTATTTCCGTAATTATATTTATTTTTGTTTTCAACAGGCACGACACGTCAAACGGAAGCAGCTCCAAAAGTATCTACCGCCTTCACTCCTCCGCCGTGTGCGAAAGGCGTCAGCATCCGTCAATAATGAGACCGGAGCAGGCCGGAGAAAAAGAAAATCTGATGTCGGACAGAGTACCAACAACTCCAAACGGCCCAAAAAGAATTCCAATGTTACAGATGACTTTAAGAACCTTTCTGAAGAGTCGTCCAAAATAGTCGGGGTCAAAAGAGTACTGAAAGACTCGTCTATCAATACTGATGATTCGAATAGTAGTGTTTCACCCAAAAAAATTGATAAAAGAGACTCCTTGAGTCCTTCAAACACGAATAATAATGAGTGAAAACTGTCAACGAAATCAATTCTTCAATTCTTGAGAGAAATAATGGTCAACATCCTTACGCAAGGGTTAATCATAATAATTCTTTTTACAATTCAAACCGAGATGCCCGTAACGTGAACCCTGACAACTTGAGAGTGCTATTCGAAAGTGACGATTTGAACAGTTTGCGATATTATGATACCCGATCCGTGCCATTGATGGATCATCATCTGTATGAGAGTTTTGATTCTATCATGGAACAGAGTTTAACATCGAAAACACTTAAACTGGAAGAATCTTCCAGGCTGTCTGAAAGTCAACAGATTGACAGTCCGTTGAATCTTTCAAATGCCTGTCCTATTCCAGACATGGCTCCATCAAATGCTCTGAAATCCATTAGTCCTAAACTGGTAGAATCCATCAGTTCATCAGCCTTGGATCAATCTTGTCCTATTTCAGATTCATCAAATCCATTAAAATCCACTAGTCCTAAACTAAAATCTACTGATTCACCTGCCCTGGGTCAATCTAATTCTATTTCAGATATGGATTCAACAAATCCTCCAATATCCACTAGTCCTAAACAGATACAGTCATCTTATTCACCTGTCCTGGATCAATCTAGTCCTATTTCAGATATTTCATCAAATCCTTTAGAATCCACCAGTGCTTTAAGTATCAATTCCACTAGTTCTCCTGAGACTAAACAATCTACCGGTCCTATTTTAGATACAGATTCATCCAATTCTGTAGAATCTGCAAGTCCTTTGAGCATAAATTCCATCAGCTCACCTGACACCAAACAAACTGTCAGTCATATTACAGATGTTGATTCATTTAACACTGCAGAATCCTCCACTCTTAATTCCTTAAATGCTTATTCAACTTTGTCATCGGATACTGAACCTTCCACTAGTCAAACATCGAGCCCATCTCACGGTGAAGGCAGTTCATCTGAGGGAGATTCAGATATCAATGTGTTAAACAGAGTTCGAAGCGAAATAAGTTTATCCTAAAAGTCTTAACTATTTACTGAGTTTGTAATCTTGATTGAATGTGGCGATTGCATTAACTTTTTGTCTAAGCAACATTTAATTTTTAACGTAATATGTTAAATACCCTCTTTCTTGTACCTTGGCTTCTGAATATTTACTGTTTTCACTCTCTTTTATTTTTACGGCGTCCGTCCTCATCTCGACACATTAAATAAATATACAGTAATCAATTTATGGTTAGCTTTGAAAGTTTCGAATCCCTAAAGCGTACTTATTAGTAAAGATTTACATTACATTAGTACAAATGACCTTATAAATTTACACATTTTGTTAAACCGGCGATATATTAACCATTCTTCGAGAATCAAGATATTTTGTACATTTTGTATTCCGTTTTAGGAGTATTATTTTAGGAGTTTTCTAAGATTTTTAGCTATGCGATAACTGTGATAGATTTATCGATACCAAATTCGTGTTTTGTTGTACTGAATTTAATGAGATTGAATAGATTTTGAATTATGTGTGTGTTATGTTCTTTATATTGGTGTTCTGTAAAATTTTACATGTCTGAATGGATTGTGTTGTTTGTTATGTTTTAAGTTTTACAGTATGTTATGAAGTTTGATTTGAAGATTTTTATGTCTGTTTTTCACTGGTTTGCAAAATATTTTAACAAGTTGTTACTGTATTAAATTTTTTTAAAGCATTAACTATGAATAATTTTGAGTAAATACTAAAGAATTTCACTTTTTTTATGTGTCTTTTAAATTATAATCATTATTATTCTCATCACCCTATATGTTCCATCAGGAACACAGAAGAGAAGTTTTATGATTGATTGCATGGTATTAGGGAATCGTTAAACGGAATACGTAATTGGCATAATTTAGAATTAAACCAAATCAGTCATTGACTTCACATTTTATTAAAAATAATGATTCCTAGCTCCTTTAGTTTGTAATAAACACAATTCCAAAGTGATGTTTATTTAAAAGAATGATATTTTTATTTATACACTTTATGATACAATACCGTTAAGTTTTTCTTTTTGCCAAAGTAATGATTTGTGTTAAATTAGAATTCCATTTTATACTGTATGGTTGTAAGTTAGTACCAAAGTTAGGTTACTTTCGATGCCAAAGTAAGGTTGAGTGTGGAAATATGCTGCCAAAGAATGATGCCCGAGTAATGTTGTTACAAATTTATGCCAAATTATGATTATGTAACAGAATGATGTCTGTAAGAACTTTTTGTCAAAATAATGTTTAATGGCAAATAACTGTGTCATATTTATGCTGTATAGTTAGTTAGTACCGAGTTTAGATTAAATGCTGAATTGTGATGTCGAAGTAAGACTTATGCTAAGCTAAACTAATGATTTGTGATAAGAAGACTGTTAAAGTGATGCAGTACTATAAACTGCTTTCAGAATGATGTGCAATTTTCATAAATAAATATGTATATATAGTGCTGAAAATAATAACTATATTTTTTCTATCGAATCGCGCCAAATCTTCTTCTTGTGATAATAATATCTAATTTTTTTCTATCGAATCGCGCCAAATCTACTTCCTGTGATAATACAAAGACTCGCATCGAGATCCCGTTACCGTTCCTATTGTAATATTTTTATTCAGTTAAGTTTTTTTACGGGTCAGCTGAGAAAAACATTAAAAAAAAAATCTAAAGCTAAAAAGCCTGTGGCATCGATATGATTTTTATTTGTCACCTATGATATTTTTCATTAGTGAATATCTTATTATATTTTCAAACGTGTACTATTTGTTTCTAAAAGAACGTGTGGTACATACTTTTTACCGGTTAAAATGAGTTGAGCCCCGATAAATCGTCAGCGTTAATTATTGCCACATGTAAAAAAACCTTTATTGTAGAATAAGCCGTTGATTTATAAATAACATTTTAACTATTAAAAATTGGCCTTATACGGGTAACAAGTACAACAATTTCTGTTCTAAGTAAAATATTTTTGATTCCTATGGAATTTAACATTTTCTATTGCGCTTTTATATACACCAAAAGTGCTTTTAGTTTATCTTTATTGGTTCCCGTGGAACCGTGAGTCATTTTAATATTATATTTTGTTTTTGAAAAATGGATTTTGTTTAACTTTTATTTTGAAATTTTCTCAATATGTATATATCTATACATAAAAATAAATTTTATCACAAATTTATCTCATTTTTGTGAAGCATATCCGGTGTCTGCAATATTATTTGCATAAAACACTGTTTTAGCTAAATAAAAAAAAAAGGAATATATTTTTTTTGTAAGATTGTAAATATACTTTGTAAATAGATTGATTATTCTGCGTGACATTGCATTTTGTTGTATTTTTTTACAATATTTGTTTTTTCAATGGCGGGTTTTTTTTGTTGTCAAATTTTATAAACTATTACTGTGTCAAAATTTATGGCATTGATTGAAAGGAGGATGAGGATAAAGTCATTAATAAAAAAAATTATGGCAACCAAAAACCTAGTTAAACTTTAAAATGCCTGTTCTGCTATTATGTATATGCATGAATAGCTATTAATAAAAAAACAATTTCCCGTTTTTTAATTGATTTTAATTATTTTGATTAATTGAAAAAACAACACGCGAATACTGTGATTTTATGATATATTGTTTTTTACTTGCATTCATTTTATTTTGTTTATGTGTGACTATTGTTTGTTTTTTTGTGCATATTTTTATTTTGTATTATACTCGTATATTTTGTATTATACTGGTGATCTCATTTTTTTCTACAATTTAATAAATTTTTTTACAAAAATACATTCTTTCACTATAATTTACTCTATTTCCCTTAATATATTAAGTATCGGTTGGTTGGAAGATTTTGCCACTTGGCAATAAGCTTGTCAGATTGTTTTGTAATGAAGCGTTAAATAAATGAATATTTATTTTTTGTTGTAAAAAGTTAGTTGTAAAAAGGTGGAGTTGGTTGTAAAAAGGTTTGTTGCCATGTTTTTGTATTGTATTGTATTATGCTTTTTTATTTATGGTATTTTATTTAGTACAATCTGATGGGTTGTTGCCATCTGGAATGCAAAAGAAATAGTTGTGGTGAAAAAGTGAGAAATAAAGGAAGACGTGTGAATCTAAGACTAATATTAAAATATTCTGGAAGGAAATAATGAAAGATTGTGGAAATTGAAATGCAGGGAGGGAAGTGAAGTGAGCGAATTGAATGACAAAAATGGATCGACAGTAACATAGATAGAAAGTATGAAGTAACAATGGAAGTATGAAGTAACGATGGAAGTAATACTTCAACTAAGTGTAACATATGAAATTGCAACGAGTGCTGCTCTAGAATGCAAATCTCTTACGACCAACCAGAAATATTATAAAGAAGCCTGAAGTGAAAATTTAAGTAAAGGGTCTTTAAAATTTAGCGTATTTTTTATTCAAATTTTTTAAATTCTTGAATAAAACACACAATTTGCTTTGATTTCAAAAAACTTTTTATTGATCATTAAAGTATAATGTATGACATTTAAACACAAAAATCAATATCCGCCAAATGTCCACTCTAGTCAAATATTTAAATGACATTTTGGCATAATTGCGGTTCTAGCTCACCAATAAAGCGAATAATTTCATCTTCAGCCTAGGAATTGATTGGGGGTCATAGCTTTTCACGTAACCCCAGAGAAAATAGTCCAACAGTGTCAGATCACATGGTCTTGGACGCCATCACCTATTAACGTCACCGTTTCCGGAGATTACAATACATAAAATAATTCAACAATTTGAACGGGTTGTTGTATTGTATACGACTCTATTTTTATAAATGTCATACATTACACTTCACAAATGTCACAAGTCCCAGGCAAGTTCGAGATGCCATCTGTGTTTTATCTGAGAATTAAAAAAACAGCTCAATTTGAATGACCCTTTAGTAATGAGAATTGAACTCATTACCTCCAGGTTTGTAGGCCATCAATTTGTTTTGGTTGCAGAGTAGGATTTCAATGCAGTCTATAAGTCAGATTTGTCCGAGATATGAGGATTAAAAATTTGCTTGTTCAGTTCTTAAAAAGTTTAATATCCTTCATAAATAAGGATTCCATATTTGATATCCAAATCTCAGCAGAAATCTTACACATGTGTTACAGTCTAATAAAAATCATTTTTGGTGTTTTTCAACTGATTTATTTAGACAAGTGTATTTAACGCATGAACTGCTGAATAATTTATTTAAAAATTATGACATTTTTAAAAATATTGCCCTAAAAAAAAAAGGTAAGAGCATTGTCATATCATATACCCTTACAGACCCTATCAGTACCATTAGGCTACTCCGTGATCACCTGTTTTTTTAATCTATCTAAAGAAATTCGGTATAGAATGGTGATGGGCATTTTGATCACCTATCAAAAGTTGATTTGAACATTTAGGTAAGTACAGTCTGGCAAAAAAGAGTAGAAAACTAATGAGGGCGCTGCAATCCCCTTGTTGGCAACACCGTAGTTGTATATATCTGAAAAAATGGACATATCTGAAAAAATGCATAAATGGATTAACCCACAAAAAAAATTGTCAGAAAAAATAAACACTAGCCGTTTTGATGATTTTACCTATAATACAAAATTTAATATAAAAAGAGCATAAATGGGATTTCACTATATTCCGTTGAATTTCTGAATTAACAAAATCATTTTAAGGAAAATTTGAAGCTATTTTAGTTAATTAAGGAAAATTTGAAATAAATTTTGAAAGTTGTTTTAAGTTTCCTGAAAAAGCAATGCTTTTTAAAAAATTGGATCGAGATATCACACTCAATACGACAATTCTTGCTTTTTACTTGACGCAATATCATTTCGTTTGTAACTCAAAATTTTTGATATTATATGATTTACTACAAAAAACTCAATCTTCATTGGGAACTACCAAAGTTAGGACAAAAATAGATTTTATTGTAGTAGAAATGAAAAATCGAGATAAAGTTCGTGAAATCTTTATTAAATCAAATTCATAAATCAAAACCAAAATAATTATGTTTAATCATAATCTGAATCCAAAAATTGAACCACAGTGTGACCATGTTCTTCTAGAATTCTGTCTTTTTCATATTTGGGCTCTGGCTTATGTTTTTGTACCAATATTAATAGGGATGGCTTTCGTAAAGATGGATCAAAGGAAATGTTGTTTTCTAGCAACCATAATTTAATTTAGTTTATTTTCGACGCTAAAGATGGTGCTATGTTTTCAATTTTATTGTGGTAATGTGAATTATCCATTACAATTATGGATGCTTCCGATAAATTGGGAATAAGTTTTTCTAAAACCCATTTTTTTTATTTTGTGCGTTCATTTCAGAGTGATAGTCTTCCTTCTTATTATTTCCACTGAATATAAGGAGCGCATTAGGTACGAAACCTTTTTCACTTCCTGCATGTACAATGATCCATCTTTTACCCTTGGCAATATCATGCTGACTCCATTCACATCCACCGATTGCCAAGATTTTTGTATTTTACGCTATATAATTTTCATCTAAATACACGACATTTTTTTCTCATGGTGTTCTCTTGTGCAACATTGTAAATACCCTCCCTCATCCCACTAGGTAGAGTTTTATTCATCTTAATGGTGTTTTGTATAATAACAAAAGTGTTTGTCAATATAAACACGAGAAAATTTGTGTTTAATACAACGACAAGGCTATAGCATAATGCGATAAATGTAAACAAATGTGACATGACAGACAATTTAGGTGTTGCCAAGTTACAATTTTTTAGTTCCAATTTTATTAATTTCTACTCTTTTTTATGCCAGACTGTATACTGCAAGTTAAAAAAGGCAAAAATAACAAAAAATTATGTGCTGTCATCTCTGTTTTTCTCTATGGTAAAAAAATATGTATTTAGATTGATAATTGATCAGCCTTTGATAAATGTTGTCAGGTGTGAATTTGCTTGGAAACTCGGGCATTTTCGAAGAGTTTAATTATTTGCTTTTTAGCTAGAATCCTGAATTCAAATCTTAAGGTTGATGGAATGAAGTGAAGTTAGCACAATCTGATATTTCATATAAAAAATGCCACTTGATGATTTCTATAATATCTATGAAAATTGCATGATTGAGCCAACTTTACTTTTAAAAAGTTTCAATGAACCTTTAGTTACATGTGAATTCAACTTAAATACGATAAAAAAAAACTGCTTATTTTCACTAAATTCTCTTTAAATTCAATGTACACATACATATTAGATTATTCTATATAAATATATTATATATTTTTAGTCAACTTAATATTTTCACATTCATGTAAGGACATGTATTGGATGTTACCATACGTTGTGTCCGTTTTTTTCCAAATGAAGAGAACTAGAGGTCATGACAAAAAAATATAACAAATTAGTCAATAATGTATTCTCCTTCACGTTCCACAAGTTTTTCGATGCCTGTGCGATAAAAACCATCCGGTCTTGACTCGAGGAATTCGTCCAACCATGTCCGCAATTCGACGTCATTATTGAAGGAAACGCCGCGCAAATTGTTCGAAAGCGACCGGAAAAGGTGGAAACTTACGGAGAAAATGGAGGGTGCGGCAGGACTTTCCAACCAAGAGTTTGAATGGAATTTTTCGTAATGTTGGCGATATGAGGGCGGGTGTTATTGTGTTGCAGAATAACGCCATATTGCCGATCCGGCCTTTTTTGTTGAATTCCAGTGTTGAGCCGCTGCATTTGCAGAATGTATAGCTCCGCGTTGACTGTATGATTGCGTTCAAGTATCTCGTAGTGGATGAAGCCTTGCCAATCCCACCAGAAGCAAATCATCGTCTTGCGCGGATGCAAACCTCATTTCACTCTGGGCGTTGCTTGTTGACCATAACTCACCCATTCTTTCCGTTTCTTCATATTCACATAAAGGCACCATTTTTCAATAATATGGTTTAAGCGGTCCTCATCGAAGTTTACTGGTCGTCCGGAACGCTCCGTGTCTTTCAGATCGAAATTACCGTCTTTGAAACGCAAAAACCATCGACGAGCTGTCCTTTCATTCATAGCATCTTCACCGTACACTTCGCAAATATCGCGAGCATCTTTGGCAGCTCTATTCCCTCGAATGAACGCGGACAGAAGGAGGTGTCGAAAATGCTCACTTTCGTCTACTTGACATTCCATTTTGAAGGCTTTTAATCAAATAAAATAATATATGTAACGTAAAAGCAAACACAATAGCTTGTAGAGCAGAAAATTTTCTTTCGAATGACGTATCGCTACCCTAATTTGTAAAATTGCTAACTCCACTTTTGTCGAAAAATGACAACAATTGCATTTTGTTCTCGACATTCAAATACACATGCTAGAAAAAATTTACATGTCCAGAATTATTGAAAGTGTCTTAAAAAACGCCCCACGAAAAATTGATAACTCCAATGCTACCAATTCCAACACTGCAAAATGTGTAACTCCACCATTTTGTATGTCAATCCATTAGAATCAAGTAGCATTGTGGTAGTGGTCAAAATATTTAATTTAAAAGGTGTGTTCGGGTACGCTATTTGAAAAAAAAAAGCATTATTTCCTATGAATATAATTATAAACGCTATTTTGTTAAGATACTTTAAAGTTTTTTCCCCTTACTTATGACTCAATATCTCATTTTATTCATCTAAGGGAGTTCGCAATTTTTCATCACATGTAAAACATCGTGTTGCATTATGACATCAACTTTGCATTTTAATTATTACTGGGTGGGCTTAAACAAAATTGTGTTTATTTAAATTAATATGAATATTTGAAGCATTAAAATACTTTTATAAGTATCTATTTTTAAAGATGAATAGCAGAGGAAAAATTATGGTTGGATTAGTGACAGAAAATCGAGAAAATCGTAAAAGTGATGAAAAAAATCGTATGAGTGATGGTTTTCAAGAAAGTTCAAATTTATTCATGGAACTGCCAAGTTTAGTCGTTGATAGTGATAATGCAGAAATCACATAATATTATGTAAATACGGATACTACTCAGAAGATTTATCAAAAGGAATTATAGAAACACAACCTGACACGGTTTACAACAATATTATTAATAATTATGGAAAGTGCCGATAATACGGATATTGTACGAAATTCGACTGAACTGATAACACAATCCGAGATGGTATTTAACACCATTGATGACATTATAAGTGATGATGAAAGCCAATGAGTCAAAATTTAATTAGTGCCGTATTCAGATAATTCAAATTATTATAATGGACCACTTCAACTTACTAAAAAAGTAAGAAAGAAAAGGTGTGACGTAGATAGTTCTTCTCAGTTCTCTAGTAAGAACAAGGCAAACAGAGAGAAAGGAAAAAGATATTTAGGCAGAAAAAAGGAAAACAATGGATCATGGAATAATAAAATACCGAAGAATTATAAAAAAGGTGTAAATGTCATGTTTCTGAAAAAGGTGTCTTGAAGTGTTATTCTACATCGGATAAGGACAGAATGAACATTTTTAACCAATTTTGAACTTGAATTGGAAAGAACAACGAATTTATGTAAATGGGCTAATGAAAGTTTTACCGGTAAAAAGATCGAGGGGTAGAACAGGTCCGGAAAAATCCAGTCAAGTGTCGTCTACAACATATTTTCCAAGAAAGAATGATTCTGACATACGGCTATGCAAAACGATGTTTTTGCATACATTAGATTTAAATAGGATGACAGTATTAAACTGGAAGAAGAAAAGCGGTAGTTTAAAATTACAAATGGCAATTATTGTTAAAAAATGCAAAATGGAGTCCCATTTCTGCCGAAAAAGAACTTACAAAAATTACTTGTTGTCCGAATGGAGGTCAAAATCAGAACTTTATAATTTTTATAAAACCGAATGGTTTTTATAAAACCGAACCGAAACCCAACAAGAGATATTACAACATCTCTCTCGTCTACTTCATTTCACAAACATTTTGAAAGGGCTAATTTAGGGGGTTTACAACCTAAAAAAATATGCATGTGACAAATGTACTACTTATGAACAAAATCATTTTTCGGCCACTGAGTACGAACTACACCGACGGAAGAAAGAACAAAGACAAAGAAGAAGAAACGTATGTGTTCACCATGGTTTTAACATTATATTATAAAACAAAATTGTGCATACATAACCTTTGTTTTTATAATTTATATTTTTATTGTTTGATTTGTGTATTTTATCATCACTCTTGCATTGTTTATATCCAAATAAATCACTTAAATTTATTTGTTTTTCAATATTAGGAGACCTCCACAGTAAAAACTCATATTAAGATGCAATTTTGCTAACTCCTACAATAATTTTTAAATATTCACCTTCGCAAAATTGCTAACTCCAATAATTATCCATAAAATCATGATGATATAATGATATTTAACTTTTTTTTACTCGGAGTGTATCTCGTCTTGATATTTCAATACAAAAAAAATACTAATAAGATTTAATTTAGAATAGTTATGCAGTTTTATTGCCGCCCTGTTAAGTTTGTATTTATGGAGTTAGCAATTTACAAATTAGGGTAGCGGTATAACATTTACCATTTTGTTTTACTTTTGGTGCTCATTTTTAAATTTGAAAAAAAAACGGACACAACTTATGTTATTACCTAATACTATGTTATGTTGATATCAATAAACCTTAATTTATTTTATTTCCCCATATTCTGAGATGAACATTTTAATGTTTGTTTTCGATACAGTTAATTTTTTTTTAAATATCACAATAGTGGAGATACAAATATTTATTTTGAAAGAATGAAATGTAAAAAGTCTTAAAACTTTATCTTAACTTTTGTACATTTCTTTAAAATGTCTTAATGTCTTCAAACAGTTCTTAAATATTTCCTGTTATTCTATTGTGGTTAAATATATTGAAAAAAAAAAACACTTTGCTTCCAAAACTATTGGATTAGCAAAGAAAGGATTTTTTACAATTCATCGATAATCCTTCCTGAATTGAATTTCCTAATCAACAGATATCCAATGTATCGTGAACTGTCGGCTCGGGAGCTGAATTAATAATTAATTATTTTGTACGACATCTCTCAAAATTCTGGAATTAATCGTTCGGACATATTTAAGAGCGTTACGAAAAGACAATATTATCGTCGACTAGAAAAGTTTTAAATAACCATTTATTAAAAAAAAAAAAAAAAGACGGGTACCAACGGCAATTGAATCCGTAACCATCATGCTGGAATACAAGATTTTTTTAACCTTGGCCAATGTGGTTATTTTATACTTGAAATTTGGAACTGAAATACTTCATAAAAAAGTTATAAAAATGAGTGCACCATTTTATAAATCATTTTCTAAAATTCGACATTAAATATACAATTTTCTAGAAAAAGTTTTCAATTGGGGAACCAATGAAATGAATTAACGCAGTTCAGTTCGATCCCACCCAGCGCGATCGATCTACACTACATAGAAGATTAAAATTTTCTTTATTTTATTTAAGACCGCGATGTCACATAGTGACGAAGAAGGAACTGTCCAAAGGGACTCCTCCGGTGGTGACACACCTAATTGTGAAACCAATAGTGGTGACGACGAACTTATGGTCAGACATCACGGGAAAAAGAAAATTACTCGGAGCGCAAATATTTTTTTTTATAAAGTGGCTTAAGCAAGCAAGCATAAATAAACGCATTGAAATTTTGTACATACTCGTACATTGAATTTTAATAAACACGTAAAAATATTAAAAGCTGTCAGAATAACTGGTTGGTTGGAAGAGATTGTAGCCTGGCAATAAACCCGCAAAATTGTTTTTACAATGAAGTTTTCAACAAATAAATAAATAAATAAATAACAGCTCAAGCACCAAAGGTTGTGTATGACTTAACTAATTAGTAATAATCCTTTAATCTTGTTAACATTTTATTTTAAGTTCAAATAGTAATTGGAATGTATTCATGAATACTACAGGGGATGATAACTCATTATTTTGATTGTGTTTTTTTGTAAGTTAAAAGTAAGCTTAATGATTCCAGAAAACCCAATATTCTGAGAAAAATCTTTTTGTTTTCTCTACAGTTAAAGGAGTGCATATTAGTTAAATAGTTAAATGCACCATTATTATTTTATTTTTTTATTTTATCACAATAAAGATAAAATAAACATTTACAAAATGCTCAGTCACACTAAAAAAATATACTAGTATCTAAAACAGAGGTAGACAACTGCAAAGCTTAATATCGTCATTGTTCTGCGAAAAGCATTTAAGTCTTATTTGTGCTAAAAATGACTTTATGCCATTTTACTTCAAATAAAAATATATACAAATGGAAAAAACATTTATGTCCAAAAGTGATATGGTTTCGCTGTTATGAAAAGATAAAAAAACATATCATCCCGAAGCAATTCCACAGTTGGTATTCATCCCTGCCAACCAGCACAAGAGTTCATGACTTAATAATCCACGACAGGTCAAGTCATTCGGAAAAAATGACAAAATAATATAGAAAAAACAATATTTAAGAAGCGTTTCAGTGACCTTTTTACAGTTGTTATCACCTAGAAAGGATTGAGTCCAAAAAACAGATGTCCGTATTTTTTATATTTAGGTACCTAATATGTTTTTAAGTCAATCATTTTTTTTGTTGTAATTCTTATAAAAAAATAAACTGTCTTCAAATAACATATCTTTGTATTTCATTTTATTCAAAATTTGATTTTATATCGCCTTATTGCCAGGTAGCAATCTCTTCCAATCAACCAGACCTTCTTACAGAAATTCCCAAACATTTTTTATTTCATGAAACCCTAAGTCAGATCGTACCTACCAGTTGCACTTAAGTGTGGTTAAGTTAAAAATAAATAAAACAGGTATTTAAAGTTCTCAATAGTGATTAATTATCCATCCTGCCTTCGACCACTCCTCTCCATCCATCCCTGCACTCCACGGCTCGAAAGGCAGAGTATTAAGGGTAGTCCAGTTGCATCTCTCACTTGGTCAGTCCAATGCATTGGGATTATTTCTCTTGTGCGTTGTCCTTCCACGCCTCCAGTTAATAAGAAAGTAATTCAAGTAACCAGGAATCATTAAGTTCACTTGCTATTTCAAGCATTATTTCTAATTTATTTTTTATCCAGAATATTGAATATAAATTATACAAAAAAATCAAGTTAAATTAAAATCATACTGCTAAAGTCAACTTATGTTCAATATAGAAAGAAATCAACATTATTGAATATACATCAAAACTTGAACAAATAATTAATTATATTTCAGCCAATACCTATACTGTTATTTTACAAATACTTACATTATAGACATATTGTTCGACTTTCTTAACTTGACACATATTTCGTCTATTCTGCTTCTTTATATATACATACTCGTACTTGTCATGTAACTCCTTACTTTATTTATTTTGCCTAATTTTTGAGATCCAATTTTTTATCTTGTATATATTTCATTTTCTTTCATTGCAAATGAAATTGCAATCCAAACATAAAATCATTCCTAGTCCGTATTTTGTTTACTCTAATTCAGTTGTAAACTTAGACTCCTCCCATTCAGGGCAGAGGGGCGGAGATAGTGTGGGGGAGGGGAGCTTAGGAAGGGAGTCCTTATGCCTTATGTCCCAACCTCATTCTATTCTGAGCTCTTGCAGCGAACAGACCTCTTCTAGTTTTATTTTTAATACAAATAAGTGTTTGAACAGTAATATTATTAAATTGTGGATTTGTTTCAAGTAAGTTTTTTTTCTAATATTCTTTTTTCTCAAGATATTCCTTCTCTGTGTTGATTTAGTTGATTTATAAGCAAGTTGTCATACTGTTCCTATGTGTATTTATTTGCCTTGTTTCTGAAAATCTAATGTTTTTATTTTGTTCACATATTTCATTTTGATTTATTGTAAACAATAGTGAAATCCAAACTTAAAATCAATCCTAGTCGGTATTTTGTTAACTCTAATTTGGTTATAAACTTAGACTCCTCCCATTAAGGGCAAGGGAAAAGGGCGGGGGGTGGGTATAGTGTGAGGGAGGGGAGCTTAGGAAGGGAGTCCTTATGCCTTATGTCCTAGCCTCATTCTATCATGAGCTCTTGTAGCGAACAGACCTCATCTAGTATTTTTAATACAAATAAGTGTTTGAATAGTGATTTTATTAAATTGTGTATTTGTTTCATGTAAGGTTATTTCGAATATCCTTTTTTTCTCAAGATATTTCTTCTCTTTGTGTGTAGTTGATTTATAAAGCGAGTTGTCATACCGTTTCTAATATTGTGATATTTAAATTTGTTTGACTTTTCATTGACTAATATTTTATTTTTGTCAACAGTGAAAGCTACCGAGACTAACAACGAGAGTAGTCTGCGAAGTGCTGGCTTACCGGAACCATCGACGTCACCCTGTTAAGACGCAACCAACCAGAGGCAGTCACACCAACACTCACTCAGACACGTCGCGTTCAGAAAACCACCCCCGCCCTTATATGGCAACGCAGAATGGCAAATATGTGGCTTGCATCGCAGTATTCACTCTCCAATGTGTCGCGGAACAATATCGATAACCAGTCACACAACGTGATTGGCAACACAACATCTGGAAATGGGAGCCAGGGCAATGCTCACTCAAACCAGGATTCTAATCAAGCTAAGCGTACATTCGGAATGACATCTGCCATTTCTACAGCCGGTAAGTTACCATATTTTATTATTTTTTACGACTATTGTTTTGAGGGAAATTGTTCCATAATTATGTTTACAAACTTTCATGGTTCTTTGTATTTAGTTGTATTAGGTCAATCAGTGATGTACCGCATAGTTTGTCTTACGACGCCGACGTTACGAAAAACATTGCTGTTTTCATCTTCAGGGCTTGCTTATTTGTCGGTGATACTTTTGTGGGAAAGATTTGGAAAGAACATTTCTAGAGAATAACGAAGGAAATTGTTTTTAAACTTAAGAACCATTTAAAAATCCAGTTTGATTTCAACCTTCCAGTTAATCATTAGAATGTTGAGGGAGAAGAGTGGAGTACTAAAAGGTTGTACCGAGTGATGAGAGAAGGGATCAGTCAACATCTCTAGTTACATAAACCTATTCTAATTTATTTTTTCTTTATTTTCAGGGCCAATGCAAATAGACATTGACAAGACCAATGAACTAAAAAGTTGTTTGGAACCAAATGGAGTATTTGAGACAGAGGCTGAGTTACACCATCGCATAGAGGTGCTTGGAAAGCTCAATTCCCTCGTCAGAAAGTGGATCTACGACCTGTCTATTCTAAAGAATATGCCTCCAAAGGTAGCGGAAATCATTGGAGGAAACATATACACATTTGGATCTTACAGACTCGGTGTAAGTTGAGTTTATTTAATTTAATGATTCCGGTCTCACTAATTTGAAATTCCATTATTTTAATTGAGATAAAGACTAACGTAGCAAAAGTTACGAAAATTTGCCAGACTGTCGGTCATAACCCTGCAATCCAATGGGGTGTAGGAGTTTGTTATTTAAAAAAAAGAGTAAGGCTAATATCCTTTTGTTTCTTAAAAAAATCTTTGTATCATTCCTGTGATATTTTTTTTTGCTACAAAAAATCTTGTTATTTGTGTGATCGTTTTGTTTGCTACAACAAAGTTTTGGTATCATTCGTGTGATATTTTGTATGCTACAAGAGGCCTTTGTGCCCGTCATTAAGATGAACTTTGACGGCACCGAAATCGATTTGTTGTTCGCCCGGCTCGCATTAAAAGAAATTCCTGGTAAGTAAATTCTTCCATGCTTTAAGATCAATAATTGAGCCCTGTTTTGCTTTTGTTGATATCCATATGAAGTTAGGTGACAAAGCTGCTGGGAATCGGGGTCTCGGAATGCGCTGATCTGAGCAATAGGACGCAGTCAGCGGCGATGATGACTCTTTGGCACTTGCATCCTGCCTATTTGAGAATGTTTTGTTTATTACCAACAAGGAACTTGTCGAATTGGATGCACATCACTCACCATAAATGAGGATAGAAAGCTCCGTGGTCATGATGTCGAAGGACATTTTTCCTCATATAAAATTTCCCTTAACTATCAACGTATGCTCCATATCACATTTAACTATTTAAAATATATTTAAACACTTATTTTTTGGTCTAATCTTCATCTGGTTTCATTATACGTGTATACTGCATGATTCTATGTGCTCAATAAAACAAAAATTGTCAAGATATATATATCATAATCGAAATTCATTCTCTTCTATTTCAGAATCTTTTGATCTCCGCAATGATATGCTCTTGAAAAACTTAGACGGGAAATGCGTACGGAGTTTAAACGGTTGCAGAGTCACTGATGAAATAAGCCGTCTCGTGCCCAACATGGAAAACTTCCGCCTCGCCTTGCGCGCCATCAAGTTCTGGGCTAAGAAGCGCGGAGTCTACTCCAACACCCTCGGCTATCTTGGAGGCGTCTCTTGGGCTATGCTTGTAGCCCGTACTTGCCAGCTGTACCCCAACGCACTGCCCGCCACTCTGGTCCACAAGTTCTTCCTCGTCTTCTCGCAGTGGAAGTGGCCCCAGCCAGTTCTGTTGAAACAGCCCGATAACGTCAATTTGAGCTTCCCCGTGTGGGATCCCAGGGTAAGTTTTCTTTTATTTGAGCTATAATCAGACTATCTACCACTGATGAATGAGATGCTTCGTCTTCGGATGCAACAGGAACCTTCGACTACCACAATAAGAGTAATGAGAACGCTTTTTTGCAACAGACTAAGAGCTGCATTGTTTTATTAACCATTAAGGCACACAACCTCCTCGATGCCTGTCTACCATCCCAGGAGTCGCAGGTTCGAATCGTGCCGAAACCCAGATTTTTTATAAGATACGTCTTTTTGTTTGGTTGGAAGATATTGCCACATGGTAATAGACATAATGTTACAATATTTTCTGTTTTACACCTGATAACTTACATTTAATTTTTATCACTTTGATGAAATATAATTAAAAAAAATTTTAATGTATAAAACACATAGATAACAAAAGTCCAGATGATTTCAGCTTCTTTAATATAGTACTTTTAAGTATTTATACACTGTATAAATTCATTTTTTGTTAATTTCTCTCATTGCACCAATAATTAAGTTAACTGGCTTTTCATAAGACGTTTCAATCATTTTTTTACTTTGTTTCTTTTCAGATTAACATGTCAGACCGGTTCCATCTGATGCCCATCATAACACCAGCATACCCTCAACAAAACTCAACCTTCAATGTCTCTAACTCTACAAGGACAGTCATGATTGAAGAGTTGAGACTCGGTAAGAATCATCTAATTTTTATTTAACGTCCTTTGAATAACAATAGACCAAACGTAATGTTCTCATCTTGGAAGAAGAAAGCACCTCAAAAACTATGTATATTGTGATTTATATTGCAGGCAGTCATATATTTTTACTTATACATTGAATCTGTCCTTGTTCCGGGCATTTCTATGAAGTTCATTGATTATTACTTTATGTTCTTAACGAGATCACCGTTTAGAGAGCGGACTCTTCTGAAAGGTTTTCCAACTCTAGGTTTGAACCCATTATTACTGATTGATTAAAAATATTACAAAATATATGAATATAAGTTCGGTGTTCGGATAAGAGGGTAGCGGCTGCGGCCATTATATTTGATACTTCCTCACATCTGCGGTTAACATATTTGGTAAAAAAACTTACCAAGGAAAGACGAACTACAAGGAAACTTTTGTAGATCTGATATTTGATAGCAATACATTCGGTTTTATGTGGAGTGTTCATATACAATCGAAACCCACTACCGAACATTCCCAAAATCATATAACCATTACGGTTAGCTCCTAGATTATTTCATTGGCCCTTGCAGTTTCTTTTATATATGTTACCGGTCACTTGAATCAATATTGATAAAATAAACAGCTTTTAATATTCAATTTTTATTTTAAACTAATTAAAAATTTAGGCCACGAATTAAAATATAAAGATTCGTACTACGTACCATCTACTCCGGAATGAAGTGTAAAATTGACTATGTTACCATTGAGGTTTTTGTGATATCAAAATGGTACCACTTTGGCTCCGCCTGGTGGCAAAAGTCGAATCAACATTAAAATATGGTTTCAATTTAGTTTCCATTGCACTAATCCAATAATTTTGAGTAATAAATGATTTCCCTTACAGGTCTCGACCTCACGACGAATATAATGCTGGGTACCGCAACTTGGGACCAATTATTTGAAGCTCCTCAGTTTTTCCGCCGCTATCACCATTTTATGGTCCTCCTGGCGTGCAGTTCCAATTCTGAAGATCATCTGGAGTGGTGTGGGCTGGTTGAAAGCAAGTTGAGACACTTAGTCAGTGAGTATAAACATTAGCTTTTATAAATTGATTCTACTTCTTTGTCACCTCATTATTTAAATTAAACCCCGCAACACACATTACTACCTACTATCTTGATGATTCCAGTTGGTTACAAGAGCAATGCTTAGGCCCAACTGGTGTTATATTTCATCCGAAGGGTGTGTAGTGTAATAAACCAGGATCATTCCACCTGAAGAGTCTCAAGATAGAAGGTAGAAATATGTGATCAGTGGAATAACAAAGTAATTTATAATTAAATATGCTTATATGAAGTACCACAAAGGTATACCTGAAACCGGATTTTAATATTGTCTGATTCGAGTATATATATATAAGGTTTATTACCCCCTTGACTTAGTTCCTTATCGCTACACACTCATCGATACATTTGTCACTCTTTGATTAATCTGAAAAAATACACAAATATAAATAAGAAAGTTTCTTAACTTGCTCTGATCTTTCATTGCTTATCCATATATTGCATTGAGTTTTTCTTTCTTCTTTCTAATTTGTCTTCTATGAAACCATCAATATTTCATTCATACTAATTATCAAACCATCAATAATTCATGTCCTTAAAAATTTCTTCTACATTTTTTCAGTCAATTTGGAGAGAAATCAGCACATAATGATAGCTCACATCAACCCCGAATGTTACAATTCGTTGCCTCCTGACACGAATGGAAATGCAAGTTCCAGCTCCACAAATACTCGTAAGTTTATTTATTTATTTTTTCCTTATTTAATTATCGGCTGAGGACTGAAAGCAGGCTGCTCTGGAAGGTGTTGTTAATACACTGGCTGATTCGACGAATATTCAAATGACACTGGCCAACTCAACAAATATTGAAATGACACTAGCCAACTCAACAAATATTGAAATGTGACACTCAACAAATATTTAAATGTAAGGTTTGTGTCCGAGTCCGTGCTTCAGGAATTTTACTGGGTTGATTTTTATTATTCCATAAAACTACTAGACAATATATTCTGTTATCGTGGAAATATCTGGATCAGTTTTGCAATGACCCATCGCTGCGTTCGTAGCGGAAGTTTTCGAATACTTGTAGGTATTCTATTAAGTGTACCCACTCTCCGTGAAGCATGCATCCTGTTATTCTTGTCTCTGCTATAATTAAATTTAATTTTTTTTCTTACAGCTGCAGCAACTACTCCGTCGACTCCGACAGAAGCTATGGAGGTTGACCCGATGAAACAGAATGGGTCAGAAAGTACTGAAAATAAGGACAGTGCTCCATCGTGCAGTCAGGGAGATTCGGTAAGTTGATTCTATTGATAGTGTGTGTCATGCTTATATTTTGATGACATCCGTGGCCTATTTGGTTAACACGTGTCCTCGCAACCCGTGGGGCTGAAGGTCTCATTCCCAGTTTTTTTAAAAGGATCCAGTCTAGTTTTCGCTCAACGCCTCTGTAACATATTTCTGGTTAGATAAAACTGTCATGGCAATGAGCCGACAAAACAAGAAATTGCCACGTGGCAATAAATAAATTGCGGTTTATTTGCTTTTTGGCTATTCCTGAAGCTGTTCACAATTTTCCGTCATGATTATAGTCTTTCTTGATTTGTTGTGTCGACAAGTGAATTCTTCGACATCAATTCATTTAATTGATTGAACATGTTTCATTTGGATTTTTTGTCTTCCTCTAAGTGTAGGAGATATGGATGGCGTGTGCAGTGTTAGGAAACACTTGAAGAGACCCATTTAGCATAGCCGTATTGTGCATGAGATAATGACTCGAAAGGACTTAATTTAATTTTGTTATAACTACCCCTTTTTGTAGTGAATATAGTCACAGAATTTCGTATTTTTCTCCGACAGGTAACGACACATTCAGGCTCCTGTTCCATGTGGTTCATAGGGCTGACATTCCACAAGACTGAGAACCTTAACGTGGACCTCCGATATGACATCAAAAACTTTACCGACATGGTGAACAGACAGGCTGTACAGATTAAAATGCTCAAAGACGGGATGACTATTGAGGTAAGTTCTTTGTTTAAAAGCTGATCTAATGGCCATAGCCACTACCTTCATATCATAATACACAACTATATAATATATATTTATTTTGTTATATTTTTAATCTTTCAATAATAGTTTGTTGGAACCCCAAGCTGGAGTCTCCTTGAGGTGAGATTTCTCTCTAAACTGCACTATATAAATTTTCCTATCATAATTATAAGCCTAACACTTCAAAATAGATGGAAGAGGCGTAACAAAGATGCTGCAAGTATACATACAATCACACCGTTTCCCTGTCAGGATAGGCAGTGAGGGCTGAGCACCAGATTTTTCCATCAACACAGCCTTCGTCTCTTCAACATCCATACAACTTCAATTTATCTGACTTGTTACGTTTCCTTCTTTGAAAATATCATTCACTTGATCCAATAATACTTTCCTTGGTCTTCCGCTTCTACAATGTCCAAACCATTTAAAGAGTCTTTTTCTTTATTTACTCAATGGATCAGCCTCAATGTTCACAATTATTCCGTATTCTGTCATACATTGTCACCTCATGTATTATTTTCAGTAAACACTCTTTTTCCATGTCAATGTTTCACTCTCATACATCAATGTTGATTGTAAAATATTATTATGGACTGTTATCATCTTAGCAAATTTTGGTTTTGTATTTATTCTGGTTCGAGTATTTATATTGTTGATACACCCAGTTTTATTATCGCCTCAAGCTGTTCTATACCTCTTAAATCTCACCGTTCTGAGATAATACTAACTTAAATAGCAGAATTCCTCAACTTTGGCCAATCTTTCTTCATTAAAAAAAAGAACCTTTTAAAATGAAAGAATATAACCCTTATCTAGGATAAACTCCAAGTATATTTGTTATTTCCGTAATTATATTTATTTTTGTTTTCCACAGGCACGACACGTCAAACGGAAGCAGCTCCAAAATTATCTACCGCCTTCACTCCTCCGCCGTGTGCGAAAGGCGTCAGCATCCGTCAATAATGAGACCGGAGCAGGCCGGAGAAAAAGAAAATCTGATGTCGGACAGAGTACCAATAACTCCAAACGGCCCAAAAAGAATTCCAATGTTACAGATGACTTTAAGAACCTTTCTGAAGAGTCGTCCAAAATAGTTGGGGTCAAAAGAGTACTGAAAGACTCGTCTATCAATACTGATGATTCGAATAGTAGTGTTTCACCCAAAAAAATTGATAAAAGAGACTCCTTGAGTCCTTCAAACACGAATAATAATGATACTGCCACAGTAAAGGTTGAAACAGGGAGTTATAAAAGTTCTTTTAACGGGTTGAAGGGAAAATTTGAAAAGACAAATTTTTACAGTGCTAGATCTGCACCGTACACGAGTAGAATCGGTGTCGTAATGAACGGTAATGTTATAGGATCACACCAACAGTTTTATCGGGGGAAAAACCGGGATGTTAGTAACTGGAGGAATCGTGGTTATCTTAGAGTGAAGACTGTCAACGAAATCAATTCTTCAATTCTTGAGAGAAATAATGGTCAACATCCTTACGCAAGGGTTAATCATAATAATTCTTTTTACAATTCAAACCGAGATGCCCGTAACGTGAACCCTGACAACTTGAGAGTGCTATTCGAAAGTGACGATTTGAACAGTTTGCGATATTATGATACCCGATCCGTGCCATTGATGGATCATCATCTGTATGAGAGTTTTGATTCTATCATGGAACAGAGTTTAACATCGAAAACACTTAAACTGGAAGAATCTTCCAGGCTGTCTGAAAGTCAACAGATTGACAGTCCGTTGAATCTTTCAAATGCCTGTCCTATTCCAGACATGGCTCCATCAAATGCTCTGAAATCCATTAGTCCTAAACTGGTACAATCCATCAGTTCATCAGCCTTGGATCAATCTTGTCCTATTTCAGATTCATCAAATCCATTAAAATCCACTAGTCCTAAACTAAAATCTACTGATTCACCTGCCCTGGGTCAATCTAATTCTGTTTCAGATATGGATTCAACAAATCCTCCAATATCCACTAGTCCTAAACAGATACAGTCATCTTATTCACCTGTCCTGGATCAATCTAGTCCTATTTCAGATATTTCATCAAATCCTTTAGAATCCACCAGTGCTTTAAGTATCAATTCCACTAGTTCTCCTGAGACTAAACAATCTACCGGTCCTATTTTAGATACAGATTCATCCAATTCTGTAGAATCTGCAAGTCCTTTGAGCATAAATTCCATCAGCTCACCTGACACCAAACAAACTGTCAGTCATATTACAGATGTTGATTCATTTAACACTGCAGAATCCTCCACTCTTAATTCCTTAAATGCTTATTCAACCTTGTCATCGGATACTGAACCTTCCACTAGTCAAACATCGAGCCCATCTCACGGTGAAGGCAGTTCATCTGAGGGAGATTCAGATATCAATGTGTTAAACAGAGTTCGAAGCGAAATAAGTTTATCCTAAAAGTCTTAACTATTTACTGAGTTCGTAATCTTGATTGAATGTGGCGATTGCATTAACTTTTTGTCTAAGCAACATTTAATTTTTAACGTAATATGTTAAATACCCTCTTTCTTGTACCTTGGCTTCTGAATATTTACTGTTTTCACTCTCTTTTATTTTTACGGCGTCCGTCCTCATCTCGACACATTAAATAAATATACAGTAATCAATTTATGGTTAGCTTTGAAAGTTTCGAATCCCTAAAGCGTACTTATTAGTAAAGATTTACATTACATTAGTACAAATGACCTTATAAATTTACACATTTTGTTAAACCGGCGATATATTAACCATTCTTCGAGAATCAAGATATTTTGTACATTTTGTATTCCGTTTTAGGAGTATTATTTTAGGAGTTTTCTAAGATTTTTAGCTATGCGATAACTGTGATAGATTTATCGATACCAAATTCGTGTTTTGTTGTACTGAATTTAATGAGATTGAATGGATTTCGAATTATGTGTGTGTTATGTTCTTTATATTGGTGTTCTGTAAAATTTTACATGTCTGAATGGATTGTGTTGTTTGTTATGTTTTAAGCTTTACACTATGTGATGAAGTTTGATTTGAAGATTTTTATGTCTGTTTTTCACTGGTTTGCAAAGTATTTTAACAAGTTGTTACTGTATTAAATTTTTTTAAAGCATTAACTATGAATAATTTTGAGTAAATACTAAAGAATTTCACTTTTTTTATGTGTCTTTTAAATTATAATCATTATTATTCTCATCACCCTATATGTTCCATCAGGAACACAGAAGAGAAGTTTTATGATTGATTGCATGGTATTAGGGAATCGTTAAACGGAATAAGTAATTGGCATAATTTAGAATTAAACCAAATCAGTCATTGACTTCACATTTTATTAAAAATAATGATTCCTAGCTCCTTTAGTTTGTAATAAACACAATTCCATAGTGATGTTTATTTAAAAGAATGATATTTATATTTATACACTTTATGATACAATACCGTTAAGTTTTTCTTTTTGCCAAAGTAATGATTTTTGTTAAATTAGAATTCCACTTTTATACTGTATGGTTGTAAGTTAGTACCAAAGTTAGGTTACTTTCGATGCCAAAGTAAGGTTGAGTGTGGAAATATGCTGCCAAAGAATGATGCCCGAGTAATGTTGTCACAAATTTATGCCAAATTATGATTATGTAACAGAATGATGTCTGTAAGAACTTTTTGTCAAAATAATGTTTATGGCAAATAACTGTGCCATATTTATGCTGTATAGTTAGTTAGTACCGAGTTTAGATTAAATGCTGAATTGTGATGTCGAAGTAAGACTTATGCTAAGCTAAACTAATGATTTGTGATAAGAAGACTGTTAAAGTGATGCAGTACTATAAACTGCTTTCAGAATGATGTGCAATTTTCATAAATAAATATGTATATATAGTGCTGAAAATAATATCTATATTTTTTCTATCGAATCGCGCCAAATCTTCTTCCTGTGATAATAATATCTAATTTTTTTCTATCGAATCGCGCCAAATCTACTTCCTGTGATAATACAAAGACTCGTATCGAGATCCCGTTACCGTTCCTATTGTAATTTTTTTATTCAGTTAAGTTTTTTTACGGGTCAGCTGAGAAAAACATTAAAAAAAAATTCTAAAGCTAAAAAGCCTGTGGCATCGATATGATTTTTATTTGTCACCTATGATATTTTTCATTAGTGAATATCTTATTATATTTTCAAACGTGTACTATTTGTTTCTAAAAGAACGTGTGGTACATACTTTTTACCGGTTAAAATGAGTTGAGCCCCGATAAATCGTCAGCGTTAATTATTGCCACATGTAAAAAAACCTTTATTGTAGAATAAGCCGTTGATTTATAAATAACATTTTAACTATTAAAAATTGGCCTTATACGGGTAACAAGTACAACAATTTCTGTTCTAAATAAAATATTTTTGATTCCTATGGAATTTAACATTTTCTATTGCGCTTTTATATACACCAAAAGTGCTTTTAGTTTATCTTTATTGGTTCCCGTGGAACCGTGAGTCATTTTAATATTATATTTTGTTTTTGAAAAATGGATTTTGTTTAACTTTTATTTTGAAATTTTCTCAATATGTATATATCTATACATAAAAATAAATTTTATCACAAATTTATCTCATTTTTGTGAAGCATATCCGGTGTCTGCAATATTATTTGCATAAAACACTGTTTTAGCTAAATAAAAAAAAAAGGAATATATTTTTTTTGTAAGATTGTAAATATACTTTGTAAATAGATTGATTATTCTGCGTGACATTGCATTTTGTTGTATTTTTTTACAATATTTGTTTTTTCAATGGCGGGTTTTTTTTGTTGTCAAATTTTATAAACTATTACTGTGTCAAAATTTATGGCATTGATTGAAAGGAGGATGAGGATAAAGTCATTAATAAAAAAAATTATGGCAACCAAAAACCTAGTTAAACTTTAAAATGCCTGTTCTGCTATTATGTATATGCATGAATAGCTATTAATAAAAAAACAATTTCCCGTTTTTTAATTGATTTTAATTATTTTGATTAATTGAAAAAACAACACGCGAATACTGTGATTTTATGATATATTGTTTTTTACTTGCATTCATTTTATTTTGTTTATGTGTGACTATTGTTTGTTTTTTTGTGCATATTTTTATTTTGTATTATACTCGTATATTTTGTATTATACTGGTGATCTCATTTTTTTCTACAATTTAATAAATTTTTTTACAAAAATACATTCTTTCACTATAATTTACTCTATTTCCCTTAATATATTAAGTATCGGTTGGTTGGAAGATTTTGCCACTTGGCAATAAGCTTGTCAGATTGTTTTGTAATGAAGCGTTAAATAAATGAATATTTATTTTTTGTTGTAAAAAGTTAGTTGTAAAAAGGTGGAGTTGGTTGTAAAAAGGTTTGTTGCCATGTTTTTGTATTGTATTGTATTATGCTTTTTTATTTATGGTATTTTATTTAGTACAATCTGATGGGTTGTTGCCATCTGGAATGCAAAAGAAATAGTTGTGGTGAAAAAGTGAGAAATAAAGGAAGACGTGTGAATCTAAGACTAATATTAAAATATTCTGGAAGGAAATAATGAAAGATTGTGGAAATTGAAATGCAGGGAGGGAAGTGAAGTGAGCGAATTGAATGACAAAAATGGATCGACAGTAACATAGATAGAAAGTATGAAGTAACAATGGAAGTATGAAGTAACGATGGAAGTAATACTTCAACTAAGTGTAACATATGAAATTGCAACGAGTGCTGCTCTAGAATGCAAATCTCTTACGACCAACCAGAAATATTATAAAGAAGCCTGAAGTGAAAATTTAAGTAAAGGGTCTTTAAAATTTAGCGTATTTTTTATTCAAATTTTTTAAATTCTTGAATAAAACACACAATTTGCTTTGATTTCAAAAAACTTTTTATTGATCATTAAAGTATAATGTATGACATTTAAACACAAAAATCAATATCCGCCAAATGTCCACTCTAGTCAAATATTTAAATGACATTTTGGCATAATTGCGGTTCTAGCTCACCAATAAAGCGAATAATTTCATCTTCAGCCTAGGAATTGATTGGGGGTCATAGCTTTTCACGTAACCCCAGAGAAAATAGTCCAACAGTGTCAGATCACATGGTCTTGGACGCCATCACCTATTAACGTCACCGTTTCCGGAGATTACAATACATAAAATAATTCAACAATTTGAACGGGTTGTTGTATTGTATACGACTCTATTTTTATAAATGTCATACATTACACTTCACAAATGTCACAAGTCCCAGGCAAGTTCGAGATGCCATCTGTGTTTTATCTGAGAATTAAAAAAAACAGCTCAATTTGAATGACCCTTTAGTAATGAGAATTGAACTCATTACCTCCAGGTTTGTAGGCCATCAATTTGTTTTGGTTGCAGAGTAGGATTTCAATGCAGTCTATAAGTCAGATTTGTCCGAGATATGAGGATTAAAAATTTGCTTGTTCAGTTCTTAAAAAGTTTAATATCCTTCATAAATAAGGATTCCATATTTGATATCCAAATCTCAGCAGAAATCTTACACATGTGTTACAGTCTAATAAAAATCATTTTTGGTGTTTTTCAACTGATTTATTTAGACAAGTGTATTTAACGCATGAACTGCTGAATAATTTATTTAAAAATTATGACATTTTTAAAAATATTGCCCTAAAAAAAAAAGGTAAGAGCATTGTCATATCATATACCCTTACAGACCCTATCAGTACCATTAGGCTACTCCGTGATCACCTGTTTTTTTAATCTATCTAAAGAAATTCGGTATAGAATGGTGATGGGCATTTTGATCACCTATCAAAAGTTGATTTGAACATTTAGGTAAGTACAGTCTGGCAAAAAAGAGTAGAAAACTAATGAGGGCGCTGCAATCCCCTTGTTCGCAACACCGTAGTTGTATATATCTGAAAAAATGGACATATCTGAAAAAATGCATAAATGGATTAACCCACAAAAAAAATTGTCAGAAAAAATAAACACTAGCCGTTTTGATGATTTTACCTATAATACAAAATTTAATATAAAAAGAGCATAAATGGGATTTCACTATATTCCGTTGAATTTCTGAATTAACAAAATCATTTTAAGGAAAATTTGAAGCTATTTTAGTTAATTAAGGAAAATTTGAAATAAATTTTGAAAGTTGTTTTAAGTTTCCTGAAAAAGCAATGCTTTTTAAAAAATTGGATCGAGATATCACACTCAATACGACAATTCTTGCTTTTTACTTGACGCAATATCATTTCGTTTGTAACTCAAAATTTTTGATATTATATGATTTACTACAAAAAACTCAATCTTCATTGGGAACTACCAAAGTTAGGACAAAAATAGATTTTATTGTAGTAGAAATGAAAAATCGAGATAAAGTTCGTGAAATCTTTATTAAATCAAATTCATAAATCAAAACCAAAATAATTATGTTTAATCATAATCTGAATCCAAAAATTGAACCACAGTGTGACCATGTTCTTCTAGAATTCTGTCTTTTTCATATTTGGGCTCTGGCTTATGTTTTTGTACCAATATTAATAGGGATGGCTTTCGTAAAGATGGATCAAAGGAAATGTTGTTTTCTAGCAACCATAATTTAATTTAGTTTATTTTCGACGCTAAAGATGGTGCTATGTTTTCAATTTTATTGTGGTAATGTGAATTATCCATTACAATTATGGATGCTTCCGATAAATTGGGAATAAGTTTTTCTAAAACCCATTTTTTTTATTTTGTGCGTTCATTTCAGAGTGATAGTCTTCCTTCTTATTATTTCCACTGAATATAAGGAGCGCATTAGGTACGAAACCTTTTTCACTTCCTGCATGTACAATGATCCATCTTTTACCCTTGGCAATATCATGCTGACTCCATTCACATCCACCGATTGCCAAGATTTTTGTATTTTACGCTATATAATTTTCATCTAAATACACGACATTTTTTTCTCATGGTGTTCTCTTGTGCAACATTGTAAATACCCTCCCTCATCCCACTAGGTAGAGTTTTATTCATCTTAATGGTGTTTTGTATAATAACAAAAGTGTTTGTCAATATAAACACGAGAAAATTTGTGTTTAATACAACGACAAGGCTATAGCATAATGCGATAAATGTAAACAAATGTGACATGACAGACAATTTAGGTGTTGCCAAGTTACAATTTTTTAGTTCCAATTTTATTAATTTCTACTCTTTTTTATGCCAGACTGTATACTGCAAGTTAAAAAAGGCAAAAATAACAAAAAATTATGTGCTGTCATCTCTGTTTTTCTCTATGGTAAAAAAATATGTATTTAGATTGATAATTGATCAGCCTTTGATAAATGTTGTCAGGTGTGAATTTGCTTGGAAACTCGGGCATTTTCGAAGAGTTTAATTATTTGCTTTTTAGCTAGAATCCTGAATTCAAATCTTAAGGTTGATGGAATGAAGTGAAGTTAGCACAATCTGATATTTCATATAAAAAATGCCACTTGATGATTTCTATAATATCTATGAAAATTGCATGATTGAGCCAACTTTACTTTTAAAAAGTTTCAATGAACCTTTAGTTACATGTGAATTCAACTTAAATACGATAAAAAAAAACTGCTTATTTTCACTAAATTCTCTTTAAATTCAATGTACACATACATATTAGATTATTCTATATAAATATATTATATATTTTTAGTCAACTTAATATTTTCACATTCATGTAAGGACATGTATTGGATGTTACCATACGTTGTGTCCGTTTTTTTCCAAATGAAGAGAACTAGAGGTCATGACAAAAAAATATAACAAATTAGTCAATAATGTATTCTCCTTCACGTTCCACAAGTTTTTCGATGCCTGTGCGATAAAAACCATCCGGTCTTGACTCGAGGAATTCGTCCAACCATGTCCGCAATTCGACGTCATTATTGAAGGAAACGCCGCGCAAATTGTTCGAAAGCGACCGGAAAAGGTGGAAACTTACGGAGAAAATGGAGGGTGCGGCAGGACTTTCCAACCAAGAGTTTGAATGGAATTTTTCGTAATGTTGGCGATATGAGGGCGGGTGTTATTGTGTTGCAGAATAACGCCATATTGCCGATCCGGCCTTTTTTGTTGAATTCCAGTGTTGAGCCGCTGCATTTGCAGAATGTATAGCTCCGCGTTGACTGTATGATTGCGTTCAAGTATCTCGTAGTGGATGAAGCCTTGCCAATCCCACCAGAAGCAAATCATCGTCTTGCGCGGATGCAAACCTCATTTCACTCTGGGCGTTGCTTGTTGACCATAACTCACCCATTCTTTCCGTTTCTTCATATTCACATAAAGGCACCATTTTTCAATAATATGGTTTAAGCGGTCCTCATCGAAGTTTACTGGTCGTCCGGAACGCTCCGTGTCTTTCAGATCGAAATTACCGTCTTTGAAACGCAAAAACCATCGACGAGCTGTCCTTTCATTCATAGCATCTTCACCGTACACTTCGCAAATATCGCGAGCATCTTTGGCAGCTCTATTCCCTCGAATGAACGCGGACAGAAGGAGGTGTCGAAAATGCTCACTTTCGTCTACTTGACATTCCATTTTGAAGGCTTTTAATCAAATAAAATAATATATGTAACGTAAAAGCAAACACAATAGCTTGTAGAGCAGAAAATTTTCTTTCGAATGACGTATCGCTACCCTAATTTGTAAAATTGCTAACTCCACTTTTGTCGAAAAATGACAACAATTGCATTTTGTTCTCGACATTCAAATACACATGCTAGAAAAAATTTACATGTCCAGAATTATTGAAAGTGTCTTAAAAAACGCCCCACGAAAAATTGATAACTCCAATGCTACCAATTCCAACACTGCAAAATGTGTAACTCCACCATTTTGTATGTCAATCCATTAGAATCAAGTAGCATTGTGGTAGTGGTCAAAATATTTAATTTAAAAGGTGTGTTCGGGTACGCTATTTGAAAAAAAAAAGCATTATTTCCTATGAATATAATTATAAACGCTATTTTGTTAAGATACTTTAAAGTTTTTTCCCCTTACTTATGACTCAATATCTCATTTTATTCATCTAAGGGAGTTCGCAATTTTTCATCACATGTAAAACATCGTGTTGCATTATGACATCAACTTTGCATTTTAATTATTACTGGGTGGGCTTAAACAAAATTGTGTTTATTTAAATTAATATGAATATTTGAAGCATTAAAATACTTTTATAAGTATCTATTTTTAAAGATGAATAGCAGAGGAAAAATTATGGTTGGATTAGTGACAGAAAATCGAGAAAATCGTAAAAGTGATGAAAAAAATCGTATGAGTGATGGTTTTCAAGAAAGTTCAAATTTATTCATGGAACTGCCAAGTTTAGTCGTTGATAGTGATAATGCAGAAATCACATAATATTATGTAAATACGGATACTACTCAGAAGATTTATCAAAAGGAATTATAGAAACACAACCTGACACGGTTTACAACAATATTATTAATAATTATGGAAAGTGCCGATAATACGGATATTGTACGAAATTCGACTGAACTGATAACACAATCCGAGATGGTATTTAACACCATTGATGACATTATAAGTGATGATGAAAGCCAATGAGTCAAAATTTAATTAGTGCCGTATTCAGATAATTCAAATTATTATAATGGACCACTTCAACTTACTAAAAAAGTAAGAAAGAAAAGGTGTGACGTAGATAGTTCTTCTTAGTTCTCTAGTAAGAACAAGGCAAACAGAGAGAAAGGAAAAAGATATTTAGGCAGAAAAAAGGAAAACAATGGATCATGGAATAATAAAATACCGAAGAATTATAAAAAAGGTGTAAATGTCATGTTTCTGAAAAAGGTGTCTTGAAGTGTTATTCTACATCGGATAAGGACAGAATGAACATTTTTAACCAATTTTGAACTTGAATTGGAAAGAACAACGAATTTATGTAAATGGGCTAATGAAAGTTTTACCGGTAAAAAGATCGAGGGGTAGAACAGGTCCGGAAAAATCCAGTCAAGTGTCGTCTACAACATATTTTCCAAGAAAGAATGATTCTGACATACGGCTATGCAAAACGATGTTTTTGCATACATTAGATTTAAATAGGATGACAGTATTAAACTGGAAGAAGAAAAGCGGTAGTTTAAAATTACAAATGGCAATTATTGTTAAAAAATGCAAAATGGAGTCCCATTTCTGCCGAAAAAGAACTTACAAAAATTACTTGTTGTCCGAATGGAGGTCAAAATCAGAACTTTATAATTTTTATAAAACCGAATGGTTTTTATAAAACCGAACCGAAACCCAACAAGAGATATTACAACATCTCTCTCGTCTACTTCATTTCACAAACATTTTGAAAGGGCTAATTTAGGGGGTTTACAACCTAAAAAAATATGCATGTGACAAATGTACTACTTATGAACAAAATCATTTTTCGGCCACTGAGTACGAACTACACCGACGGAAGAAAGAACAAAGACAAAGAAGAAGAAACGTATGTGTTCACCATGGTTTTAACATTATATTATAAAACAAAATTGTGCATACATAACCTTTGTTTTTATAATTTATATTTTTATTGTTTGATTTGTGTATTTTATCATCACTCTTGCATTGTTTATATCCAAATAAATCACTTAAATTTATTTGTTTTTCAATATTAGGAGACCTCCACAGTAAAAACTCATATTAAGATGCAATTTTGCTAACTCCTACAATAATTTTTAAATATTCACCTTCGCAAAATTGCTAACTCCAATAATTATCCATAAAATCATGATGATATAATGATATTTAACTTTTTTTTACTCGGAGTGTATCTCGTCTTGATATTTCAATACAAAAAAAATACTAATAAGATTTAATTTAGAATAGTTATGCAGTTTTATTGCCGCCCTGTTAAGTTTGTATTTATGGAGTTAGCAATTTACAAATTAGGGTAGCGGTATAACATTTACCATTTTGTTTTACTTTTGGTGCTCATTTTTAAATTTGAAAAAAAAACGGACACAACTTATGTTATTACCTAATACTATGTTATGTTGATATCAATAAACCTTAATTTATTTTATTTCCCCATATTCTGAGATGAACATTTTAATGTTTGTTTTCGATACAGTTAATTTTTTTTTAAATATCACAATAGTGGAGATACAAATATTTATTTTGAAAGAATGAAATGTAAAAAGTCTTAAAACTTTATCTTAACTTTTGTACATTTCTTTAAAATGTCTTAATGTCTTCAAACAGTTCTTAAATATTTCCTGTTATTCTATTGTGGTTAAATATATTGAAAAAAAAAAACACTTTGCTTCCAAAACTATTGGATTAGCAAAGAAAGGATTTTTTACAATTCATCGATAATCCTTCCTGAATTGAATTTCCTAATCAACAGATATCCAATGTATCGTGAACTGTCGGCTCGGGAGCTGAATTAATAATTAATTATTTTGTACGACATCTCTCAAAATTCTGGAATTAATCGTTCGGACATATTTAAGAGCGTTACGAAAAGACAATATTATCGTCGACTAGAAAAGTTTTAAATAACCATTTATTAAAAAAAAAAAAAAAAGACGGGTACCAACGGCAATTGAATCCGTAACCATCATGCTGGAATACAAGATTTTTTTAACCTTGGCCAATGTGGTTATTTTATACTTGAAATTTGGAACTGAAATACTTCATAAAAAAGTTATAAAAATGAGTGCACCATTTTATAAATCATTTTCTAAAATTCGACATTAAATATACAATTTTCTAGAAAAAGTTTTCAATTGGGGAACCAATGAAATGAATTAACGCAGTTCAGTTCGATCCCACCCAGCGCGATCGATCTACACTACATAGAAGATTAAAATTTTCTTTATTTTATTTAAGACCGCGATGTCACATAGTGACGAAGAAGGAACTGTCCAAAGGGACTCCTCCGGTGGTGACACACCTAATTGTGAAACCAATAGTGGTGACGACGAACTTATGGTCAGACATCACGGGAAAAAGAAAATTACTCGGAGCGCAAATATTTTTTTTTATAAAGTGGCTTAAGCAAGCAAGCATAAATAAACGCATTGAAATTTTGTACATACTCGTACATTGAATTTTAATAAACACGTAAAAATATTAAAAGCTGTCAGAATAACTGGTTGGTTGGAAGAGATTGTAGCCTGGCAATAAACCCGCAAAATTGTTTTTACAATGAAGTTTTCAACAAATAAATAAATAAATAAATAACAGCTCAAGCACCAAAGGTTGTGTATGACTTAACTAATTAGTAATAATCCTTTAATCTTGTTAACATTTTATTTTAAGTTCAAATAGTAATTGGAATGTATTCATGAATACTACAGGGGATGATAATTCATTATTTTGATTGTGTTTTTTTGTAAGTTAAAAGTAAGCTTAATGATTCCAGAAAACCCAATATTCTGAGAAAAATCTTTTTGTTTTCTCTACAGTTAAAGGAGTGCATATTAGTTAAATAGTTAAATGCACCATTATTATTTTATTTTTTTATTTTATCACAATAAAGATAAAATAAACATTTACAAAATGCTCAGTCACACTAAAAAAATATACTAGTATCTAAAACAGAGGTAGACAACTGCAAAGCTTAATATCGTCATTGTTCTGCGAAAAGCATTTAAGTCTTATTTGTGCTAAAAATGACTTTATGCCATTTTACTTCAAATAAAAATATATACAAATGGAAAAAACATTTATGTCCAAAAGTGATATGGTTTCGCTGTTATGAAAAGATAAAAAAACATATCATCCCGAAGCAATTCCACAGTTGGTATTCATCCCTGCCAACCAGCACAAGAGTTCATGACTTAATAATCCACGACAGGTCAAGTCATTCGGAAAAAATGACAAAATAATATAGAAAAAACAATATTTAAGAAGCGTTTCAGTGACCTTTTTACAGTTGTTATCACCTAGAAAGGATTGAGTCCAAAAAACAGATGTCCGTATTTTTTATATTTAGGTACCTAATATGTTTTTAAGTCAATCATTTTTTTTGTTGTAATTCTTATAAAAAAATAAACTGTCTTCAAATAACATATCTTTGTATTTCATTTTATTCAAAATTTGATTTTATATCGCCTTATTGCCAGGTAGCAATCTCTTCCAATCAACCAGACCTTCTTACAGAAATTCCCAAACATTTTTTATTTCATGAAACCCTAAGTCAGATCGTACCTACCAGTTGCACTTAAGTGTGGTTAAGTTAAAAATAAATAAAACAGGTATTTAAAGTTCTCAATAGTGATTAATCATCCATCCTGCCTTCGACCACTCCTCTCCATCCATCCCTGCACTCCACGGCTCGAAAGGCAGAGTATTAAGGGTAGTCCAGTTGCATCTCTCACTTGGTCAGTCCAATGCATTGGGATTATTTCTCTTGTGCGTTGTCCTTCCACGCCTCCAGTTAATAAGAAAGTAATTCAAGTAACCAGGAATCATTAAGTTCACTTGCTATTTCAAGCATTATTTGTAATTTATTTTTTATCAAGAATATTGAATATAAATTGTACAAAAAAATCAAGTTAAATTAAAATCATACTGCTAAAGTCAACTTATATTCAATATAGAAAGAAATCAACATTATTGAATATACATCAAAACTTGAACAAATAATTAATTATATTTCAGCCAATACCTATACTGTTATTTTACAAATACTTACATTATAGACATATTGTTCGACTTTCTTAACTTGACACATATTTCGTCTATTCTGCTTCTTTATATATACATACTCGTACTTGTCATGTAACTCCTTACTTTATTTATTTTGCCTAATTTTTGAGATCCAATTTTTTATCTTGTATATATTTCATTTTCTTTCATTGCAAATGAAATTGCAATCCAAACATAAAATCATTCCTAGTCCGTATTTTGTTTACTCTAATTCAGTTGTAAACTTAGACTCCTCCCATTCAGGGCAGAGGGGCGGAGATAGTGTGGGGGAGGGGAGCTTAGGAAGGGAGTCCTTATGCCTTATGTCCCAACCTCATTCTATTCTGAGCTCTTGCAGCGAACAGACCTCTTCTAGTTTTATTTTTAATACAAATAAGTGTTTGAACAGTAATATTATTAAATTGTGGATTTGTTTCAAGTAAGTTTTTTTTCTAATATTCTTTTTTCTCAAGATATTCCTTCTCTGTGTTGATTTAGTTGATTTATAAGCAAGTTGTCATACTGTTCCTATGTGTATTTATTTGCCTTGTTTCTGAAAATCTAATGTTTTTATTTTGTTCACATATTTCATTTTGATTTATTGTAAACAATAGTGAAATCCAAACTTAAAATCAATCCTAGTCGGTATTTTGTTAACTCTAATTTGGTTATAAACTTAGACTCCTCCCATTAAGGGCAAGGGAAAAGGGCGGAGGGGTGGGTATAGTGTGAGGGAGGGGAGCTTAGGAAGGGAGTCCTTATGCCTTATGTCCTAGCCTCATTCTATCATGAGCTCTTGTAGCGAACAGACCTCATCTAGTATTTTTAATACAAATAAGTGTTTGAATAGTGATTTTATTAAATTGTGTATTTGTTTCATGTAAGGTTATTTCGAATATCCTTTTTTTCTCAAGATATTTCTTCTCTTTGTGTGTAGTTGATTTATAAAGCGAGTTGTCATACCGTTTCTAATATTGTGATATTTAAATTTGTTTGACTTTTCATTGAGTAATATTTTATTTTTGTCAACAGTGAAAGCTACCGAGACTAACAACGAGAGTAGTCTGCGAAGTGCTGGCTTACCGGAACCATCGACGTCACCCTGTTAAGACGCAACCAAGCAGAGGCAGTCACACCAACACTCACTCAGACACGTCGCGTTCAGCAAACCACCCCCGCCCTTATACGGCAACGCAGAATGGCAAATATGTGGCTTGCATCGCAGTATTCACTCTCCAATGTGTCGCGGAACAATATCGATAACCAGTCACACAACGTGATTGGCAACACAACATCTGGAAATGGGAGCCAGGGCAATGCTCACTCAAACCAGGATTCTAATCAAGCTAAGCGTACATTCGGAATGACATCTGCCATTTCTACAGCCGGTAAGTTACCATATTTTATTATTTTTTACGACTATTGTTTTGAGGGAAATTGTTCCATAATTATGTTTACAAACTTTCATGGTTCTTTGTATTTAGTTGTATTAGGTCAATCAGTGATGTACCGCATAGTTTGTCTTACGACGCCGACGTTACGAAAAACATTGCTGTTTTCATCTTCAGGGCTTGCTTATTTGTCGGTGATACTTTTGTGGGAAAGATTTGGAAAGAACATTTCTAGAGAATAACGAAGGAAATTGTTTTTAAACTTAAGAACCATTTAAAAATCCAGTTTGATTTCAACCTTCCAGTTAATCATTAGAATGTTGAGGGAGAAGAGTGGAGTACTAAAAGGTTGTACCGAGTGATGAGAGAAGGGATCAGTCAACATCTCTAGTTACATAAACCTATTCTAATTTATTTTTTCTTTATTTTCAGGGCCAATGCAAATAGACATTGACAAGACCAATGAACTAAAAAGTTGTTTGGAACCAAATGGAGTATTTGAGACAGAGGCTGAGTTACACCATCGCATAGAGGTGCTTGGAAAGCTCAATTCCCTCGTCAGAAAGTGGATCTACGACCTGTCTATTCTAAAGAATATGCCTCCAAAGGTAGCGGAAATCATTGGAGGAAACATATACACATTTGGATCTTACAGACTCGGTGTAAGTTGAGTTTATTTAATTTAATGATTCCGGTCTCACTAATTTGAAATTCCATTATTTTAATTGAGATAAAGACTAACGTAGCAAAAGTTACGAAAATTTGCCAGACTGTCGGTCATAACCCTGCAATCCAATGGGGTGTAGGAGTTTGTTATTTAAAAAAAAGAGTAAGGCTAATATCCTTTTGTTTCTTAAAAAAATCTTTGTATCATTCCTGTGATATTTTTTTTTGCTACAAAAAATCTTGTTATTTGTGTGATCGTTTTGTTTGCTACAACAAAGTTTTGGTATCATTCGTGTGATATTTTGTATGCTACAAGAGGCCTTTGTGCCCGTCATTAAGATGAACTTTGACGGCACCGAAATCGATTTGTTGTTCGCCCGGCTCGCATTAAAAGAAATTCCTGGTAAGTAAATTCTTCCATGCTTTAAGATCAATAATTGAGCCCTGTTTTGCTTTTGTTGATATCCATATGAAGTTAGGTGACAAAGCTGCTGGGAATCGGGGTCTCGGAATGCGCTGATCTGAGCAATAGGACGCAGTCAGCGGCGATGATGACTCTTTGGCACTTGCATCCTGCCTATTTGAGAATGTTTTGTTTATTACCAACAAGGAACTTGTCGAATTGGATGCACATCACTCACCATAAATGAGGATAGAAAGCTCCGTGGTCATGATGTCGAAGGACATTTTTCCTCATATAAAATTTCCCTTAACTATCAACGTATGCTCCATATCACATTTAACTATTTAAAATATATTTAAACACTTATTTTTTGGTCTAATCTTCATCTGGTTTCATTATACGTGTATACTGCATGATTCTATGTGCTCAATAAAACAAAAATTGTCAAGATATATATATCATAATCGAAATTCATTCTCTTCTATTTCAGAATCTTTTGATCTCCGCAATGATATGCTCTTGAAAAACTTAGACGGGAAATGCGTACGGAGTTTAAACGGTTGCAGAGTCACTGATGAAATAAGCCGTCTCGTGCCCAACATGGAAAACTTCCGCCTCGCCTTGCGCGCCATCAAGTTCTGGGCTAAGAAGCGCGGAGTCTACTCCAACACCCTCGGCTATCTTGGAGGCGTCTCTTGGGCTATGCTTGTAGCCCGTACTTGCCAGCTGTACCCCAACGCACTGCCCGCCACTCTGGTCCACAAGTTCTTCCTCGTCTTCTCGCAGTGGAAGTGGCCCCAGCCAGTTCTGTTGAAACAGCCCGATAACGTCAATTTGAGCTTCCCCGTGTGGGATCCCAGGGTAAGTTTTCTTTTATTTGAGCTATAATCAGACTATCTACCACTGATGAATGAGATGCTTCGTCTTCGGATGCAACAGGAACCTTCGACTACCACAATAAGAGTAATGAGAACGCTTTTTTGCAACAGACTAAGAGCTGCATTGTTTTATTAACCATTAAGGCACACAACCTCCTCGATGCCTGTCTACCATCCCAGGAGTCGCAGGTTCGAATCGTGCCGAAACCCAGATTTTTTATAAGATACGTCTTTTTGTTTGGTTGGAAGATATTGCCACATGGTAATAGACATAATGTTACAATATTTTCTGTTTTACACCTGATAACTTACATTTAATTTTTATCACTTTGATGAAATATAATTAAAAAAAATTTTAATGTATAAAACACATAGATAACAAAAGTCCAGATGATTTCAGCTTCTTTAATATAGTACTTTTAAGTATTTATACACTGTATAAATTCATTTTTTGTTAATTTCTCTCATTGCACCAATAATTAAGTTAACTGGCTTTTCATAAGACGTTTCAATCATTTTTTTACTTTGTTTCTTTTCAGATTAACATGTCAGACCGGTTCCATCTGATGCCCATCATAACACCAGCATACCCTCAACAAAACTCAACCTTCAATGTCTCTAACTCTACAAGGACAGTCATGATTGAAGAGTTGAGACTCGGTAAGAATCATCTAATTTTTATTTAACGTCCTTTGAATAACAATAGACCAAACGTAATGTTCTCATCTTGGAAGAAGAAAGCACCTCAAAAACTATGTATATTGTGATTTATATTGCAGGCAGTCATATATTTTTACTTATACATTGAATCTGTCCTTGTTCCGGGCATTTCTATGAAGTTCATTGATTATTACTTTATGTTCTTAACGAGATCACCGTTTAGAGAGCGGACTCTTCTTCTGAAAGGTTTTCCAACTCTAGGTTTGAACCCATTATTACTGATTGATTAAAAATATTACAAAATATATGAATATAAGTTCGGTGTTCGGATAAGAGGGTAGCGGCTGCGGCCATTATATTTGATACTTCCTCACATCTGCGGTTAACATATTTGGTAAAAAAACTTACCAAGGAAAGACGAACTACAAGGAAACTTTTGTAGATCTGATATTTGATAGCAATACATTCGGTTTTATGTGGAGTGTTCATATACAATCGAAACCCACTACCGAACATTCCCAAAATCATATAACCATTACGGTTAGCTCCTAGATTATTTCATTGGCCCTTGCAGTTTCTTTTATATATGTTACCGGTCACTTGAATCAATATTGATAAAATAAACAGCTTTTAATATTCAATTTTTATTTTAAACTAATTAAAAATTTAGGCCACGAATTAAAATATAAAGATTCGTACTACGTACCATCTACTCCGGAATGAAGTGTAAAATTGACTATGTTACCATTGAGGTTTTTGTGATATCAAAATGGTACCACTTTGGCTCCGCCTGGTGGCAAAAGTCGAATCAACATTAAAATATGGTTTCAATTTAGTTTCCATTGCACTAATCCAATAATTTTGAGTAATAAATGATTTCCCTTACAGGTCTCGACCTCACGACGAATATAATGCTGGGTACCGCAACTTGGGACCAATTATTTGAAGCTCCTCAGTTTTTCCGCCGCTATCACCATTTTATGGTCCTCCTGGCGTGCAGTTCCAATTCTGAAGATCATCTGGAGTGGTGTGGGCTGGTTGAAAGCAAGTTGAGACACTTAGTCAGTGAGTATAAACATTAGCTTTTATAAATTGATTCTACTTCTTTGTCACCTCATTATTTAAATTAAACCCCGCAACACACATTACTACCTACTATCTTGATGATTCCAGTTGGTTACAAGAGCAATGCTTAGGCCCAACTGGTGTTATATTTCATCCGAAGGGTGTGTAGTGTAATAAACCAGGATCATTCCACCTGAAGAGTCTCAAGATAGAAGGTAGAAATATGTGATCAGTGGAATAACAAAGTAATTTATAATTAAATATGCTTATATGAAGTACCACAAAGGTATACCTGAAACCGGATTTTAATATTGTCTGATTCGAGTATATATATATAAGGTTTATTACCCCCTTGACTTAGTTCCTTATCGCTACACACTCATCGATACATTTGTCACTCTTTGATTAATCTGAAAAAATACACAAATATAAATAAGAAAGTTTCTTAACTTGCTCTGATCTTTCATTGCTTATCCATATATTGCATTGAGTTTTTCTTTCTTCTTTCTAATTTGTCTTCTATGAAACCATCAATATTTCATTCATACTAATTATCAAACCATCAATAATTCATGTCCTTAAAAATTTCTTCTACATTTTTTCAGTCAATTTGGAGAGAAATCAGCACATAATGATAGCTCACATCAACCCCGAATGTTACAATTCGTTGCCTCCTGACACGAATGGAAATGCAAGTTCCAGCTCCACAAATACTCGTAAGTTTATTTATTTATTTTTTCCTTATTTAATTATCGGCTGAGGACTGAAAGCAGGCTGCTCTGGAAGGTGTTGTTAATACACTGGCTGATTCGACGAATATTCAAATGACACTGGCCAACTCAACAAATATTGAAATGACACTAGCCAACTCAACAAATATTGAAATGTGACACTCAACAAATATTTAAATGTAAGGTTTGTGTCCGAGTCCGTGCTTCAGGAATTTTACTGGGTTGATTTTTATTATTCCATAAAACTACTAGACAATATATTCTGTTATCGTGGAAATATCTGGATCAGTTTTGCAATGACCCATCGCTGCGTTCGTAGCGGAAGTTTTCGAATACTTGTAGGTATTCTATTAAGTGTACCCACTCTCCGTGAAGCATGCATCCTGTTATTCTTGTCTCTGCTATAATTAAATTTAATTTTTTTTCTTACAGCTGCAGCAACTACTCCGTCGACTCCGACAGAAGCTATGGAGGTTGACCCGATGAAACAGAATGGGTCAGAAAGTACTGAAAATAAGGACAGTGCTCCATCGTGCAGTCAGGGAGATTCGGTAAGTTGATTCTATTGATAGTGTGTGTCATGCTTATATTTTGATGACATCCGTGGCCTATTTGGTTAACACGTGTCCTCGCAACCCGTGGGGCTGAAGGTCTCATTCCCAGTTTTTTTAAAAGGATCCAGTCTAGTTTTCGCTCAACGCCTCTGTAACATATTTCTGGTTAGATAAAACTGTCATGGCAATGAGCCGACAAAACAAGAAATTGCCACGTGGCAATAAATAAATTGCGGTTTATTTGCTTTTTGGCTATTCCTGAAGCTGTTCACAATTTTCCGTCATGATTATAGTCTTTCTTGATTTGTTGTGTCGACAAGTGAATTCTTCGACATCAATTCATTTAATTGATTGAACATGTTTCATTTGGATTTTTTGTCTTCCTCTAAGTGTAGGAGATATGGATGGCGTGTGCAGTGTTAGGAAACACTTGAAGAGACCCATTTAGCATAGCCGTATTGTGCATGAGATAATGACTCGAAAGGACTTAATTTAATTTTGTTATAACTACCCCTTTTTGTAGTGAATATAGTCACAGAATTTCGTATTTTTCTCCGACAGGTAACGACACATTCAGGCTCCTGTTCCATGTGGTTCATAGGGCTGACATTCCACAAGACTGAGAACCTTAACGTGGACCTCCGATATGACATCAAAAACTTTACCGACATGGTGAACAGACAGGCTGTACAGATTAAAATGCTCAAAGACGGGATGACTATTGAGGTAAGTTCTTTGTTTAAAAGCTGATCTAATGGCCATAGCCACTACCTTCATATCATAATACACAACTATATAATATATATTTATTTTGTTATATTTTTAATCTTTCAATAATAGTTTGTTGGAACCCCAAGCTGGAGTCTCCTTGAGGTGAGATTTCTCTCTAAACTGCACTATATAAATTTTCCTATCATAATTATAAGCCTAACACTTCAAAATAGATGGAAGAGGCGTAACAAAGATGCTGCAAGTATACATACAATCACACCGTTTCCCTGTCAGGATAGGCAGTGAGGGCTGAGCACCAGATTTTTCCATCAACACAGCCTTCGTCTCTTCAACATCCATACAACTTCAATTTATCTGACTTGTTACGTTTCCTTCTTTGAAAATATCATTCACTTGATCCAATAATACTTTCCTTGGTCTTCCGCTTCTACAATGTCCAAACCATTTAAAGAGTCTTTTTCTTTATTTACTCAATGGATCAGCCTCAATGTTCACAATTATTCCGTATTCTGTCATACATTGTCACCTCATGTATTATTTTCAGTAAACTCTCTTTTTCCATGTCAATGTTTCACTCTCATACATCAATGTTGATTGTAAAATATTATTATGGACTGTTATCATCTTAGCAAATTTTGGTTTTGTATTTATTCTGGTTCGAGTATTTATATTGTTGATACACCCAGTTTTATTATCGCCTCAAGCTGTTCTATACCTCTTAAATCTCACCGTTCTGAGATAATACTAACTTAAATAGCAGAATTCCTCAACTTTGGCCAATCTTTCTTCATTAAAAAAAAGAACCTTTTAAAATGAAAGAATATAACCCTTATCTAGGATAAACTCCAAGTATATTTGTTATTTCCGTAATTATATTTATTTTTGTTTTCCACAGGCACGACACGTCAAACGGAAGCAGCTCCAAAATTATCTACCGCCTTCACTCCTCCGCCGTGTGCGAAAGGCGTCAGCATCCGTCAATAATGAGACCGGAGCAGGCCGGAGAAAAAGAAAATCTGATGTCGGACAGAGTACCAATAACTCCAAACGGCCCAAAAAGAATTCCAATGTTACAGATGACTTTAAGAACCTTTCTGAAGAGTCGTCCAAAATAGTTGGGGTCAAAAGAGTACTGAAAGACTCGTCTATCAATACTGATGATTCGAATAGTAGTGTTTCACCCAAAAAAATTGATAAAAGAGACTCCTTGAGTCCTTCAAACACGAATAATAATGATACTGCCACAGTAAAGGTTGAAACAGGGAGTTATAAAAGTTCTTTTAACGGGTTGAAGGGAAAATTTGAAAAGACAAATTTTTACAGTGCTAGATCTGCACCGTACACGAGTAGAATCGGTGTCGTAATGAACGGTAATGTTATAGGATCACACCAACAGTTTTATCGGGGGAAAAACCGGGATGTTAGTAACTGGAGGAATCGTGGTTATCTTAGAGTGAAGACTGTCAACGAAATCAATTCTTCAATTCTTGAGAGAAATAATGGTCAACATCCTTACGCAAGGGTTAATCATAATAATTCTTTTTACAATTCAAACCGAGATGCCCGTAACGTGAACCCTGACAACTTGAGAGTGCTATTCGAAAGTGACGATTTGAACAGTTTGCGATATTATGATACCCGATCCGTGCCATTGATGGATCATCATCTGTATGAGAGTTTTGATTCTATCATGGAACAGAGTTTAACATCGAAAACACTTAAACTGGAAGAATCTTCCAGGCTGTCTGAAAGTCAACAGATTGACAGTCCGTTGAATCTTTCAAATGCCTGTCCTATTCCAGACATGGCTCCATCAAATGCTCTGAAATCCATTAGTCCTAAACTGGTACAATCCATCAGTTCATCAGCCTTGGATCAATCTTGTCCTATTTCAGATTCATCAAATCCATTAAAATCCACTAGTCCTAAACTAAAATCTACTGATTCACCTGCCCTGGGTCAATCTAATTCTGTTTCAGATATGGATTCAACAAATCCTCCAATATCCACTAGTCCTAAACAGATACAGTCATCTTATTCACCTGTCCTGGATCAATCTAGTCCTATTTCAGATATTTCATCAAATCCTTTAGAATCCACCAGTGCTTTAAGTATCAATTCCACTAGTTCTCCTGAGACTAAACAATCTACCGGTCCTATTTTAGATACAGATTCATCCAATTCTGTAGAATCTGCAAGTCCTTTGAGCATAAATTCCATCAGCTCACCTGACACCAAACAAACTGTCAGTCATATTACAGATGTTGATTCATTTAACACTGCAGAATCCTCCACTCTTAATTCCTTAAATGCTTATTCAACCTTGTCATCGGATACTGAACCTTCCACTAGTCAAACATCGAGCCCATCTCACGGTGAAGGCAGTTCATCTGAGGGAGATTCAGATATCAATGTGTTAAACAGAGTTCGAAGCGAAATAAGTTTATCCTAAAAGTCTTAACTATTTACTGAGTTCGTAATCTTGATTGAATGTGGCGATTGCATTAACTTTTTGTCTAAGCAACATTTAATTTTTAACGTAATATGTTAAATACCCTCTTTCTTGTACCTTGGCTTCTGAATATTTACTGTTTTCACTCTCTTTTATTTTTACGGCGTCCGTCCTCATCTCGACACATTAAATAAATATACAGTAATCAATTTATGGTTAGCTTTGAAAGTTTCGAATCCCTAAAGCGTACTTATTAGTAAAGATTTACATTACATTAGTACAAATGACCTTATAAATTTACACATTTTGTTAAACCGGCGATATATTAACCATTCTTCGAGAATCAAGATATTTTGTACATTTTGTATTCCGTTTTAGGAGTATTATTTTAGGAGTTTTCTAAGATTTTTAGCTATGCGATAACTGTGATAGATTTATCGATACCAAATTCGTGTTTTGTTGTACTGAATTTAATGAGATTGAATGGATTTCGAATTATGTGTGTGTTATGTTCTTTATATTGGTGTTCTGTAAAATTTTACATGTCTGAATGGATTGTGTTGTTTGTTATGTTTTAAGCTTTACACTATGTGATGAAGTTTGATTTGAAGATTTTTATGTCTGTTTTTCACTGGTTTGCAAAGTATTTTAACAAGTTGTTACTGTATTAAATTTTTTTAAAGCATTAACTATGAATAATTTTGAGTAAATACTAAAGAATTTCACTTTTTTTATGTGTCTTTTAAATTATAATCATTATTATTCTCATCACCCTATATGTTCCATCAGGAACACAGAAGAGAAGTTTTATGATTGATTGCATGGTATTAGGGAATCGTTAAACGGAATAAGTAATTGGCATAATTTAGAATTAAACCAAATCAGTCATTGACTTCACATTTTATTAAAAATAATGATTCCTAGCTCCTTTAGTTTGTAATAAACACAATTCCATAGTGATGTTTATTTAAAAGAATGATATTTATATTTATACACTTTATGATACAATACCGTTAAGTTTTTCTTTTTGCCAAAGTAATGATTTTTGTTAAATTAGAATTCCACTTTTATACTGTATGGTTGTAAGTTAGTACCAAAGTTAGGTTACTTTCGATGCCAAAGTAAGGTTGAGTGTGGAAATATGCTGCCAAAGAATGATGCCCGAGTAATGTTGTCACAAATTTATGCCAAATTATGATTATGTAACAGAATGATGTCTGTAAGAACTTTTTGTCAAAATAATGTTTATGGCAAATAACTGTGCCATATTTATGCTGTATAGTTAGTTAGTACCGAGTTTAGATTAAATGCTGAATTGTGATGTCGAAGTAAGACTTATGCTAAGCTAAACTAATGATTTGTGATAAGAAGACTGTTAAAGTGATGCAGTACTATAAACTGCTTTCAGAATGATGTGCAATTTTCATAAATAAATATGTATATATAGTGCTGAAAATAATATCTATATTTTTTCTATCGAATCGCGCCAAATCTTCTTCCTGTGATAATAATATCTAATTTTTTTCTATCGAATCGCGCCAAATCTACTTCCTGTGATAATACAAAGACTCGTATCGAGATCCCGTTACCGTTCCTATTGTAATTTTTTTATTCAGTTAAGTTTTTTTACGGGTCAGCTGAGAAAAACATTAAAAAAAAATTCTAAAGCTAAAAAGCCTGTGGCATCGATATGATTTTTATTTGTCACCTATGATATTTTTCATTAGTGAATATCTTATTATATTTTCAAACGTGTACTATTTGTTTCTAAAAGAACGTGTGGTACATACTTTTTACCGGTTAAAATGAGTTGAGCCCCGATAAATCGTCAGCGTTAATTATTGCCACATGTAAAAAAACCTTTATTGTAGAATAAGCCGTTGATTTATAAATAACATTTTAACTATTAAAAATTGGCCTTATACGGGTAACAAGTACAACAATTTCTGTTCTAAATAAAATATTTTTGATTCCTATGGAATTTAACATTTTCTATTGCGCTTTTATATACACCAAAAGTGCTTTTAGTTTATCTTTATTGGTTCCCGTGGAACCGTGAGTCATTTTAATATTATATTTTGTTTTTGAAAAATGGATTTTGTTTAACTTTTATTTTGAAATTTTCTCAATATGTATATATCTATACATAAAAATAAATTTTATCACAAATTTATCTCATTTTTGTGAAGCATATCCGGTGTCTGCAATATTATTTGCATAAAACACTGTTTTAGCTAAATAAAAAAAAAAGGAATATATTTTTTTTGTAAGATTGTAAATATACTTTGTAAATAGATTGATTATTCTGCGTGACATTGCATTTTGTTGTATTTTTTTACAATATTTGTTTTTTCAATGGCGGGTTTTTTTTGTTGTCAAATTTTATAAACTATTACTGTGTCAAAATTTATGGCATTGATTGAAAGGAGGATGAGGATAAAGTCATTAATAAAAAAAATTATGGCAACCAAAAACCTAGTTAAACTTTAAAATGCCTGTTCTGCTATTATGTATATGCATGAATAGCTATTAATAAAAAAACAATTTCCCGTTTTTTAATTGATTTTAATTATTTTGATTAATTGAAAAAACAACACGCGAATACTGTGATTTTATGATATATTGTTTTTTACTTGCATTCATTTTATTTTGTTTATGTGTGACTATTGTTTGTTTTTTTGTGCATATTTTTATTTTGTATTATACTCGTATATTTTGTATTATACTGGTGATCTCATTTTTTTCTACAATTTAATAAATTTTTTTACAAAAATACATTCTTTCACTATAATTTACTCTATTTCCCTTAATATATTAAGTATCGGTTGGTTGGAAGATTTTGCCACTTGGCAATAAGCTTGTCAGATTGTTTTGTAATGAAGCGTTAAATAAATGAATATTTATTTTTTGTTGTAAAAAGTTAGTTGTAAAAAGGTGGAGTTGGTTGTAAAAAGGTTTGTTGCCATGTTTTTGTATTGTATTGTATTATGCTTTTTTATTTATGGTATTTTATTTAGTACAATCTGATGGGTTGTTGCCATCTGGAATGCAAAAGAAATAGTTGTGGTGAAAAAGTGAGAAATAAAGGAAGACGTGTGAATCTAAGACTAATATTAAAATATTCTGGAAGGAAATAATGAAAGATTGTGGAAATTGAAATGCAGGGAGGGAAGTGAAGTGAGCGAATTGAATGACAAAAATGGATCGACAGTAACATAGATAGAAAGTATGAAGTAACAATGGAAGTATGAAGTAACGATGGAAGTAATACTTCAACTAAGTGTAACATATGAAATTGCAACGAGTGCTGCTCTAGAATGCAAATCTCTTACGACCAACCAGAAATATTATAAAGAAGCCTGAAGTGAAAATTTAAGTAAAGGGTCTTTAAAATTTAGCGTATTTTTTATTCAAATTTTTTAAATTCTTGAATAAAACACACAATTTGCTTTGATTTCAAAAAACTTTTTATTGATCATTAAAGTATAATGTATGACATTTAAACACAAAAATCAATATCCGCCAAATGTCCACTCTAGTCAAATATTTAAATGACATTTTGGCATAATTGCGGTTCTAGCTCACCAATAAAGCGAATAATTTCATCTTCAGCCTAGGAATTGATTGGGGGTCATAGCTTTTCACGTAACCCCAGAGAAAATAGTCCAACAGTGTCAGATCACATGGTCTTGGACGCCATCACCTATTAACGTCACCGTTTCCGGAGATTACAATACATAAAATAATTCAACAATTTGAACGGGTTGTTGTATTGTATACGACTCTATTTTTATAAATGTCATACATTACACTTCACAAATGTCACAAGTCCCAGGCAAGTTCGAGATGCCATCTGTGTTTTATCTGAGAATTAAAAAAAACAGCTCAATTTGAATGACCCTTTAGTAATGAGAATTGAACTCATTACCTCCAGGTTTGTAGGCCATCAATTTGTTTTGGTTGCAGAGTAGGATTTCAATGCAGTCTATAAGTCAGATTTGTCCGAGATATGAGGATTAAAAATTTGCTTGTTCAGTTCTTAAAAAGTTTAATATCCTTCATAAATAAGGATTCCATATTTGATATCCAAATCTCAGCAGAAATCTTACACATGTGTTACAGTCTAATAAAAATCATTTTTGGTGTTTTTCAACTGATTTATTTAGACAAGTGTATTTAACGCATGAACTGCTGAATAATTTATTTAAAAATTATGACATTTTTAAAAATATTGCCCTAAAAAAAAAAGGTAAGAGCATTGTCATATCATATACCCTTACAGACCCTATCAGTACCATTAGGCTACTCCGTGATCACCTGTTTTTTTAATCTATCTAAAGAAATTCGGTATAGAATGGTGATGGGCATTTTGATCACCTATCAAAAGTTGATTTGAACATTTAGGTAAGTACAGTCTGGCAAAAAAGAGTAGAAAACTAATGAGGGCGCTGCAATCCCCTTGTTCGCAACACCGTAGTTGTATATATCTGAAAAAATGGACATATCTGAAAAAATGCATAAATGGATTAACCCACAAAAAAAATTGTCAGAAAAAATAAACACTAGCCGTTTTGATGATTTTACCTATAATACAAAATTTAATATAAAAAGAGCATAAATGGGATTTCACTATATTCCGTTGAATTTCTGAATTAACAAAATCATTTTAAGGAAAATTTGAAGCTATTTTAGTTAATTAAGGAAAATTTGAAATAAATTTTGAAAGTTGTTTTAAGTTTCCTGAAAAAGCAATGCTTTTTAAAAAATTGGATCGAGATATCACACTCAATACGACAATTCTTGCTTTTTACTTGACGCAATATCATTTCGTTTGTAACTCAAAATTTTTGATATTATATGATTTACTACAAAAAACTCAATCTTCATTGGGAACTACCAAAGTTAGGACAAAAATAGATTTTATTGTAGTAGAAATGAAAAATCGAGATAAAGTTCGTGAAATCTTTATTAAATCAAATTCATAAATCAAAACCAAAATAATTATGTTTAATCATAATCTGAATCCAAAAATTGAACCACAGTGTGACCATGTTCTTCTAGAATTCTGTCTTTTTCATATTTGGGCTCTGGCTTATGTTTTTGTACCAATATTAATAGGGATGGCTTTCGTAAAGATGGATCAAAGGAAATGTTGTTTTCTAGCAACCATAATTTAATTTAGTTTATTTTCGACGCTAAAGATGGTGCTATGTTTTCAATTTTATTGTGGTAATGTGAATTATCCATTACAATTATGGATGCTTCCGATAAATTGGGAATAAGTTTTTCTAAAACCCATTTTTTTTATTTTGTGCGTTCATTTCAGAGTGATAGTCTTCCTTCTTATTATTTCCACTGAATATAAGGAGCGCATTAGGTACGAAACCTTTTTCACTTCCTGCATGTACAATGATCCATCTTTTACCCTTGGCAATATCATGCTGACTCCATTCACATCCACCGATTGCCAAGATTTTTGTATTTTACGCTATATAATTTTCATCTAAATACACGACATTTTTTTCTCATGGTGTTCTCTTGTGCAACATTGTAAATACCCTCCCTCATCCCACTAGGTAGAGTTTTATTCATCTTAATGGTGTTTTGTATAATAACAAAAGTGTTTGTCAATATAAACACGAGAAAATTTGTGTTTAATACAACGACAAGGCTATAGCATAATGCGATAAATGTAAACAAATGTGACATGACAGACAATTTAGGTGTTGCCAAGTTACAATTTTTTAGTTCCAATTTTATTAATTTCTACTCTTTTTTATGCCAGACTGTATACTGCAAGTTAAAAAAGGCAAAAATAACAAAAAATTATGTGCTGTCATCTCTGTTTTTCTCTATGGTAAAAAAATATGTATTTAGATTGATAATTGATCAGCCTTTGATAAATGTTGTCAGGTGTGAATTTGCTTGGAAACTCGGGCATTTTCGAAGAGTTTAATTATTTGCTTTTTAGCTAGAATCCTGAATTCAAATCTTAAGGTTGATGGAATGAAGTGAAGTTAGCACAATCTGATATTTCATATAAAAAATGCCACTTGATGATTTCTATAATATCTATGAAAATTGCATGATTGAGCCAACTTTACTTTTAAAAAGTTTCAATGAACCTTTAGTTACATGTGAATTCAACTTAAATACGATAAAAAAAAACTGCTTATTTTCACTAAATTCTCTTTAAATTCAATGTACACATACATATTAGATTATTCTATATAAATATATTATATATTTTTAGTCAACTTAATATTTTCACATTCATGTAAGGACATGTATTGGATGTTACCATACGTTGTGTCCGTTTTTTTCCAAATGAAGAGAACTAGAGGTCATGACAAAAAAATATAACAAATTAGTCAATAATGTATTCTCCTTCACGTTCCACAAGTTTTTCGATGCCTGTGCGATAAAAACCATCCGGTCTTGACTCGAGGAATTCGTCCAACCATGTCCGCAATTCGACGTCATTATTGAAGGAAACGCCGCGCAAATTGTTCGAAAGCGACCGGAAAAGGTGGAAACTTACGGAGAAAATGGAGGGTGCGGCAGGACTTTCCAACCAAGAGTTTGAATGGAATTTTTCGTAATGTTGGCGATATGAGGGCGGGTGTTATTGTGTTGCAGAATAACGCCATATTGCCGATCCGGCCTTTTTTGTTGAATTCCAGTGTTGAGCCGCTGCATTTGCAGAATGTATAGCTCCGCGTTGACTGTATGATTGCGTTCAAGTATCTCGTAGTGGATGAAGCCTTGCCAATCCCACCAGAAGCAAATCATCGTCTTGCGCGGATGCAAACCTCATTTCACTCTGGGCGTTGCTTGTTGACCATAACTCACCCATTCTTTCCGTTTCTTCATATTCACATAAAGGCACCATTTTTCAATAATATGGTTTAAGCGGTCCTCATCGAAGTTTACTGGTCGTCCGGAACGCTCCGTGTCTTTCAGATCGAAATTACCGTCTTTGAAACGCAAAAACCATCGACGAGCTGTCCTTTCATTCATAGCATCTTCACCGTACACTTCGCAAATATCGCGAGCATCTTTGGCAGCTCTATTCCCTCGAATGAACGCGGACAGAAGGAGGTGTCGAAAATGCTCACTTTCGTCTACTTGACATTCCATTTTGAAGGCTTTTAATCAAATAAAATAATATATGTAACGTAAAAGCAAACACAATAGCTTGTAGAGCAGAAAATTTTCTTTCGAATGACGTATCGCTACCCTAATTTGTAAAATTGCTAACTCCACTTTTGTCGAAAAATGACAACAATTGCATTTTGTTCTCGACATTCAAATACACATGCTAGAAAAAATTTACATGTCCAGAATTATTGAAAGTGTCTTAAAAAACGCCCCACGAAAAATTGATAACTCCAATGCTACCAATTCCAACACTGCAAAATGTGTAACTCCACCATTTTGTATGTCAATCCATTAGAATCAAGTAGCATTGTGGTAGTGGTCAAAATATTTAATTTAAAAGGTGTGTTCGGGTACGCTATTTGAAAAAAAAAAGCATTATTTCCTATGAATATAATTATAAACGCTATTTTGTTAAGATACTTTAAAGTTTTTTCCCCTTACTTATGACTCAATATCTCATTTTATTCATCTAAGGGAGTTCGCAATTTTTCATCACATGTAAAACATCGTGTTGCATTATGACATCAACTTTGCATTTTAATTATTACTGGGTGGGCTTAAACAAAATTGTGTTTATTTAAATTAATATGAATATTTGAAGCATTAAAATACTTTTATAAGTATCTATTTTTAAAGATGAATAGCAGAGGAAAAATTATGGTTGGATTAGTGACAGAAAATCGAGAAAATCGTAAAAGTGATGAAAAAAATCGTATGAGTGATGGTTTTCAAGAAAGTTCAAATTTATTCATGGAACTGCCAAGTTTAGTCGTTGATAGTGATAATGCAGAAATCACATAATATTATGTAAATACGGATACTACTCAGAAGATTTATCAAAAGGAATTATAGAAACACAACCTGACACGGTTTACAACAATATTATTAATAATTATGGAAAGTGCCGATAATACGGATATTGTACGAAATTCGACTGAACTGATAACACAATCCGAGATGGTATTTAACACCATTGATGACATTATAAGTGATGATGAAAGCCAATGAGTCAAAATTTAATTAGTGCCGTATTCAGATAATTCAAATTATTATAATGGACCACTTCAACTTACTAAAAAAGTAAGAAAGAAAAGGTGTGACGTAGATAGTTCTTCTTAGTTCTCTAGTAAGAACAAGGCAAACAGAGAGAAAGGAAAAAGATATTTAGGCAGAAAAAAGGAAAACAATGGATCATGGAATAATAAAATACCGAAGAATTATAAAAAAGGTGTAAATGTCATGTTTCTGAAAAAGGTGTCTTGAAGTGTTATTCTACATCGGATAAGGACAGAATGAACATTTTTAACCAATTTTGAACTTGAATTGGAAAGAACAACGAATTTATGTAAATGGGCTAATGAAAGTTTTACCGGTAAAAAGATCGAGGGGTAGAACAGGTCCGGAAAAATCCAGTCAAGTGTCGTCTACAACATATTTTCCAAGAAAGAATGATTCTGACATACGGCTATGCAAAACGATGTTTTTGCATACATTAGATTTAAATAGGATGACAGTATTAAACTGGAAGAAGAAAAGCGGTAGTTTAAAATTACAAATGGCAATTATTGTTAAAAAATGCAAAATGGAGTCCCATTTCTGCCGAAAAAGAACTTACAAAAATTACTTGTTGTCCGAATGGAGGTCAAAATCAGAACTTTATAATTTTTATAAAACCGAATGGTTTTTATAAAACCGAACCGAAACCCAACAAGAGATATTACAACATCTCTCTCGTCTACTTCATTTCACAAACATTTTGAAAGGGCTAATTTAGGGGGTTTACAACCTAAAAAAATATGCATGTGACAAATGTACTACTTATGAACAAAATCATTTTTCGGCCACTGAGTACGAACTACACCGACGGAAGAAAGAACAAAGACAAAGAAGAAGAAACGTATGTGTTCACCATGGTTTTAACATTATATTATAAAACAAAATTGTGCATACATAACCTTTGTTTTTATAATTTATATTTTTATTGTTTGATTTGTGTATTTTATCATCACTCTTGCATTGTTTATATCCAAATAAATCACTTAAATTTATTTGTTTTTCAATATTAGGAGACCTCCACAGTAAAAACTCATATTAAGATGCAATTTTGCTAACTCCTACAATAATTTTTAAATATTCACCTTCGCAAAATTGCTAACTCCAATAATTATCCATAAAATCATGATGATATAATGATATTTAACTTTTTTTTACTCGGAGTGTATCTCGTCTTGATATTTCAATACAAAAAAAATACTAATAAGATTTAATTTAGAATAGTTATGCAGTTTTATTGCCGCCCTGTTAAGTTTGTATTTATGGAGTTAGCAATTTACAAATTAGGGTAGCGGTATAACATTTACCATTTTGTTTTACTTTTGGTGCTCATTTTTAAATTTGAAAAAAAAACGGACACAACTTATGTTATTACCTAATACTATGTTATGTTGATATCAATAAACCTTAATTTATTTTATTTCCCCATATTCTGAGATGAACATTTTAATGTTTGTTTTCGATACAGTTAATTTTTTTTTAAATATCACAATAGTGGAGATACAAATATTTATTTTGAAAGAATGAAATGTAAAAAGTCTTAAAACTTTATCTTAACTTTTGTACATTTCTTTAAAATGTCTTAATGTCTTCAAACAGTTCTTAAATATTTCCTGTTATTCTATTGTGGTTAAATATATTGAAAAAAAAAAACACTTTGCTTCCAAAACTATTGGATTAGCAAAGAAAGGATTTTTTACAATTCATCGATAATCCTTCCTGAATTGAATTTCCTAATCAACAGATATCCAATGTATCGTGAACTGTCGGCTCGGGAGCTGAATTAATAATTAATTATTTTGTACGACATCTCTCAAAATTCTGGAATTAATCGTTCGGACATATTTAAGAGCGTAACGAAAAGACAATATTATCGTCGACTAGAAAAGTTTTAAATAACCATTTATTAAAAAAAAAAAAAAAAGACGGGTACCAACGGCAATTGAATCCGTAACCATCATGCTGGAATACAAGATTTTTTTAACCTTGGCCAATGTGGTTATTTTATACTTGAAATTTGGAACTGAAATACTTCATAAAAAAGTTATAAAAATGAGTGCACCATTTTATAAATCATTTTCTAAAATTCGACATTAAATATACAATTTTCTAGAAAAAGTTTTCAATTGGGGAACCAATGAAATGAATTAACGCAGTTCAGTTCGATCCCACCCAGCGCGATCGATCTACACTACATAGAAGATTAAAATTTTCTTTATTTTATTTAAGACCGCGATGTCACATAGTGACGAAGAAGGAACTGTCCAAAGGGACTCCTCCGGTGGTGACACACCTAATTGTGAAACCAATAGTGGTGACGACGAACTTATGGTCAGACATCACGGGAAAAAGAAAATTACTCGGAGCGCAAATATTTTTTTTTATAAAGTGGCTTAAGCAAGCAAGCATAAATAAACGCATTGAAATTTTGTACATACTCGTACATTGAATTTTAATAAACACGTAAAAATATTAAAAGCTGTCAGAATAACTGGTTGGTTGGAAGAGATTGTAGCCTGGCAATAAACCCGCAAAATTGTTTTTACAATGAAGTTTTCAACAAATAAATAAATAAATAAATAACAGCTCAAGCACCAAAGGTTGTGTATGACTTAACTAATTAGTAATAATCCTTTAATCTTGTTAACATTTTATTTTAAGTTCAAATAGTAATTGGAATGTATTCATGAATACTACAGGGGATGATAATTCATTATTTTGATTGTGTTTTTTTGTAAGTTAAAAGTAAGCTTAATGATTCCAGAAAACCCAATATTCTGAGAAAAATCTTTTTGTTTTCTCTACAGTTAAAGGAGTGCATATTAGTTAAATAGTTAAATGCACCATTATTATTTTATTTTTTTATTTTATCACAATAAAGATAAAATAAACATTTACAAAATGCTCAGTCACACTAAAAAAATATACTAGTATCTAAAACAGAGGTAGACAACTGCAAAGCTTAATATCGTCATTGTTCTGCGAAAAGCATTTAAGTCTTATTTGTGCTAAAAATGACTTTATGCCATTTTACTTCAAATAAAAATATATACAAATGGAAAAAACATTTATGTCCAAAAGTGATATGGTTTCGCTGTTATGAAAAGATAAAAAAACATATCATCCCGAAGCAATTCCACAGTTGGTATTCATCCCTGCCAACCAGCACAAGAGTTCATGACTTAATAATCCACGACAGGTCAAGTCATTCGGAAAAAATGACAAAATAATATAGAAAAAACAATATTTAAGAAGCGTTTCAGTGACCTTTTTACAGTTGTTATCACCTAGAAAGGATTGAGTCCAAAAAACAGATGTCCGTATTTTTTATATTTAGGTACCTAATATGTTTTTAAGTCAATCATTTTTTTTGTTGTAATTCTTATAAAAAAATAAACTGTCTTCAAATAACATATCTTTGTATTTCATTTTATTCAAAATTTGATTTTATATCGCCTTATTGCCAGGTAGCAATCTCTTCCAATCAACCAGACCTTCTTACAGAAATTCCCAAACATTTTTTATTTCATGAAACCCTAAGTCAGATCGTACCTACCAGTTGCACTTAAGTGTGGTTAAGTTAAAAATAAATAAAACAGGTATTTAAAGTTCTCAATAGTGATTAATCATCCATCCTGCCTTCGACCACTCCTCTCCATCCATCCCTGCACTCCACGGCTCGAAAGGCAGAGTATTAAGGGTAGTCCAGTTGCATCTCTCACTTGGTCAGTCCAATGCATTGGGATTATTTCTCTTGTGCGTTGTCCTTCCACGCCTCCAGTTAATAAGAAAGTAATTCAAGTAACCAGGAATCATTAAGTTCACTTGCTATTTCAAGCATTATTTGTAATTTATTTTTTATCAAGAATATTGAATATAAATTGTACAAAAAAATCAAGTTAAATTAAAATCATACTGCTAAAGTCAACTTATGTTCAATATAGAAAGAAATCAACATTATTGAATATACATCAAAACTTGAACAAATAATTAATTATATTTCAGCCAATACCTATACTGTTATTTTACAAATACTTACATTATAGACATATTGTTCGACTTTCTTAACTTGACACATATTTCGTCTATTCTGCTTCTTTATATATACATACTCGTACTTGTCATGTAACTCCTTACTTTATTTATTTTGCCTAATTTTTGAGATCCAATTTTTTATCTTGTATATATTTCATTTTCTTTCATTGCAAATGAAATTGCAATCCAAACATAAAATCATTCCTAGTCCGTATTTTGTTTACTCTAATTCAGTTGTAAACTTAGACTCCTCCCATTCAGGGCAGAGGGGCGGAGATAGTGTGGGGGAGGGGAGCTTAGGAAGGGAGTCCTTATGCCTTATGTCCCAACCTCATTCTATTCTGAGCTCTTGCAGCGAACAGACCTCTTCTAGTTTTATTTTTAATACAAATAAGTGTTTGAACAGTAATATTATTAAATTGTGGATTTGTTTCAAGTAAGTTTTTTTTCTAATATTCTTTTTTCTCAAGATATTCCTTCTCTGTGTTGATTTAGTTGATTTATAAGCAAGTTGTCATACTGTTCCTATGTGTATTTATTTGCCTTGTTTCTGAAAATCTAATGTTTTTATTTTGTTCACATATTTCATTTTGATTTATTGTAAACAATAGTGAAATCCAAACTTAAAATCAATCCTAGTCGGTATTTTGTTAACTCTAATTTGGTTATAAACTTAGACTCCTCCCATTAAGGGCAAGGGAAAAGGGCGGAGGGGTGGGTATAGTGTGAGGGAGGGGAGCTTAGGAAGGGAGTCCTTATGCCTTATGTCCTAGCCTCATTCTATCATGAGCTCTTGTAGCGAACAGACCTCATCTAGTATTTTTAATACAAATAAGTGTTTGAATAGTGATTTTATTAAATTGTGTATTTGTTTCATGTAAGGTTATTTCGAATATCCTTTTTTTCTCAAGATATTTCTTCTCTTTGTGTGTAGTTGATTTATAAAGCGAGTTGTCATACCGTTTCTAATATTGTGATATTTAAATTTGTTTGACTTTTCATTGAGTAATATTTTATTTTTGTCAACAGTGAAAGCTACCGAGACTAACAACGAGAGTAGTCTGCGAAGTGCTGGCTTACCGGAACCATCGACGTCACCCTGTTAAGACGCGCAGAGGCAGTCACACCAACACTCACTCAGACACGTCGCGTTCAGCAAACCACCCCCGCCCTTATACGGCAACGCAGAATGGCAAATATGTGGCTTGCATCGCAGTATTCACTCTCCAATGTGTCGCGGAACAATATCGATAACCAGTCACACAACGTGATTGGCAACACAACATCTGGAAATGGGAGCCAGGGCAATGCTCACTCAAACCAGGATTCTAATCAAGCTAAGCGTACATTCGGAATGACATCTGCCATTTCTACAGCCGGTAAGTTACCATATTTTATTATTTTTTACGACTATTGTTTTGAGGGAAATTGTTCCATAATTATGTTTACAAACTTTCATGGTTCTTTGTATTTAGTTGTATTAGGTCAATCAGTGATGTACCGCATAGTTTGTCTTACGACGCCGACGTTACGAAAAACATTGCTGTTTTCATCTTCAGGGCTTGCTTATTTGTCGGAGATACTTTTGTGGGAAAGATTTGGAAAGAACATTTCTAGAGAATAACGAAGGAAATTGTTTTTAAACTTAAGAACCATTTAAAAATCCAGTTTGATTTCAACCTTCCAGTTAATCATTAGAATGTTGAGGGAGAAGAGTGGAGTACTAAAAGGTTGTACCGAGTGATGAGAGAAGGGATCAGTCAACATCTCTAGTTACATAAACCTATTCTAATTTATTTTTTCTTTATTTTCAGGGCCAATGCAAATAGACATTGACAAGACCAATGAACTAAAAAGTTGTTTGGAACCAAATGGAGTATTTGAGACAGAGGCTGAGTTACACCATCGCATAGAGGTGCTTGGAAAGCTCAATTCCCTCGTCAGAAAGTGGATCTACGACCTGTCTATTCTAAAGAATATGCCTCCAAAGGTAGCGGAAATCATTGGAGGAAACATATACACATTTGGATCTTACAGACTCGGTGTAAGTTGAGTTTATTTAATTTAATGATTCCGGTCTCACTAATTTGAAATTCCATTATTTTAATTGAGATAAAGACTAACGTAGCAAAAGTTACGAAAATTTGCCAGACTGTCGGTCATAACCCTGCAATCCAATGGGGTGTAGGAGTTTGTTATTTAAAAAAAAGAGTAAGGCTAATATCCTTTTGTTTCTTAAAAAAATCTTTGTATCATTCCTGTGATATTTTTTTTTGCTACAAAAAATCTTGTTATTTGTGTGATCGTTTTGTTTGCTACAACAAAGTTTTGGTATCATTCGTGTGATATTTTGTATGCTACAAGAGGCCTTTGTGCCCGTCATTAAGATGAACTTTGACGGCACCGAAATCGATTTGTTGTTCGCCCGGCTCGCATTAAAAGAAATTCCTGGTAAGTAAATTCTTCCATGCTTTAAGATCAATAATTGAGCCCTGTTTTGCTTTTGTTGATATCCATATGAAGTTAGGTGACAAAGCTGCTGGGAATCGGGGTCTCGGAATGCGCTGATCTGAGCAATAGGACGCAGTCAGCGGCGATGATGACTCTTTGGCACTTGCATCCTGCCTATTTGAGAATGTTTTGTTTATTACCAACAAGGAACTTGTCGAATTGGATGCACATCACTCACCATAAATGAGGATAGAAAGCTCCGTGGTCATGATGTCGAAGGACATTTTTCCTCATATAAAATTTCCCTTAACTATCAACGTATGCTCCATATCACATTTAACTATTTAAAATATATTTAAACACTTATTTTTTGGTCTAATCTTCATCTGGTTTCATTATACGTGTATACTGCATGATTCTATGTGCTCAATAAAACAAAAATTGTCAAGATATATATATCATAATCGAAATTCATTCTCTTCTATTTCAGAATCTTTTGATCTCCGCAATGATATGCTCTTGAAAAACTTAGACGGGAAATGCGTACGGAGTTTAAACGGTTGCAGAGTCACTGATGAAATAAGCCGTCTCGTGCCCAACATGGAAAACTTCCGCCTCGCCTTGCGCGCCATCAAGTTCTGGGCTAAGAAGCGCGGAGTCTACTCCAACACCCTCGGCTATCTTGGAGGCGTCTCTTGGGCTATGCTTGTAGCCCGTACTTGCCAGCTGTACCCCAACGCACTGCCCGCCACTCTGGTCCACAAGTTCTTCCTCGTCTTCTCGCAGTGGAAGTGGCCCCAGCCAGTTCTGTTGAAACAGCCCGATAACGTCAATTTGAGCTTCCCCGTGTGGGATCCCAGGGTAAGTTTTCTTTTATTTGAGCTATAATCAGACTATCTACCACTGATGAATGAGATGCTTCGTCTTCGGATGCAACAGGAACCTTCGACTACCACAATAAGAGTAATGAGAACGCTTTTTTGCAACAGACTAAGAGCTGCATTGTTTTATTAACCATTAAGGCACACAACCTCCTCGATGCCTGTCTACCATCCCAGGAGTCGCAGGTTCGAATCGTGCCGAAACCCAGATTTTTTATAAGATACGTCTTTTTGTTTGGTTGGAAGATATTGCCACATGGTAATAGACATAATGTTACAATCTTTTCTATTTTACACCTGACAACTTACATTTAATTTTTATCACTTTGATGAAATATAATTAAAAAAAAATTTAATGTATAAAACACATAGATAACAAAAGTCCAGATGATTTCAGCTTCTTTAATATAGTACTTTTAAGTATTTATACACTGTATAAATTCATTTTTTGTTAATTTCTCTCATTGCACCAATAATTAAGTTAACTGGCTTTTCATAAGACGTTTTAATCATTTTTTTACTTTGTTTCTTTTCAGATTAACATGTCAGACCGGTTCCATCTGATGCCCATCATAACACCAGCATACCCTCAACAAAACTCAACCTTCAATGTCTCTAACTCTACAAGGACAGTCATGATTGAAGAGTTGAGACTCGGTAAGAATCATCTAATTTTTATTTAACGTCCTTTGAATAACAATAGACCAAACGTAATGTTCTCATCTTGGAAGAAGAAAGCACCTCAAAAACTATGTATATTGTGATTTATATTGCAGGCAGTCATATATTTTTACTTATACATTGAATCTGTCCTTGTTCCGGGCATTTCTATGAAGTTCATTGATTATTACTTTATGTTCTTAACGAGATCACCGTTTAGAGAGCGGACTCTTCTGAAAGGTTTTCCAACTCTAGGTTTGAACCCATTATTACTGATTGATTAAAAATATTACAAAATATATGAATATAAGTTCGGTGTTCGGATAAGAGGGTACCGGCTGCGGCCATTATATTTGATACTTCCTCACATCTGCGGTTAACATATTTGGTAAAAAAACTTACCAAGGAAAGACGAACTACAAGGAAACTTTTGTAGATCTGATATTTGATTGCAATACATTCGGTTTTATGTGGAGTGTTCATATACAATCGAAACCCACCACCGAACATTCCCAAAATCATATAACCATTACGGTTAGCTCCTAGATTATTTCATTGGCCCTTGCAGTTTCTTTTATACATGTTACCGGTCACTTGAATCAATATTGATAAAATAAACAGCTTTTAATATTCAATTTTTATTTTAAACTAATTAAAAATTTAGGCAACGAATTAAAATATAACGATTCGTACTACGTACCATCTACTCCGGAATGAAGTGTAAAATTGACTATGTTACCATTGAGAGTTTTGTGATATCAAAATGGTACCACTTTGGCTCCGCCTGGTGGCAAAAGTCGACTCAACATTAAAATATGGTTTCAATTTAGTTACCATTGCACTAATCCAATAATTTTGAGTAATAAATGATTTCCCTTACAGGTCTCGACCTCACGACGAATATAATGCTGGGTACCGCAACTTGGGACCAATTATTTGAAGCTCCTCAGTTTTTCCGCCGCTATCACCATTTTATGGTCCTCCTGGCGTGCAGTTCCAATTCTGAAGATCATCTGGAGTGGTGTGGGCTGGTTGAAAGCAAGTTGAGACACTTAGTCAGTGAGTATAAACATTAGCTTTTATAAATTGATTCTACTTCTTTGTCACCTCATTATTTAAATTAAACCCCGCAACACACATTACTACCTACTATCTTGATGATTCCAGTTGGTTACAAGAGCAATGCTTACGCCCAACTGGTGTTATATTTCATCCGAAGGGTGTGTAGTGTAATAAACCAGGATCATTCCACCTGAAGAGTCTCAAGATAGAAGGTAGAAATATGTGATCAGTGGAATAACAAAGTAATTTATAATTAAATATGCTTATATGAAGTACCACAAAGGTATACCTGAAACCGGATTTTAATATTGTCTGATTCGAGTATATATATATAAGGTTTATTACCCCCTTGACTTAGTTCCTTATCGCTACACACTCATCGATACATTTGTCACTCTTTGATTAATCTGAAAAAATACACAAATATAAATAAGAAAGTTTCTTAACTTGCTCTGATCTTTCATTGCTTATCCATATATTGCATTGAGTTTTTCTTTCTTCTTTCTAATTTGTCTTCTATGAAACCATCAATATTTCATTCATACTAATTATCAAACCATCAATAATTCATGTCCTTAAAAATTTCTTCTACATTTTTTCAGTCAATTTGGAGAGAAATCAGCACATAATGATAGCTCACATCAACCCCGAATGTTACAATTCGTTGCCTCCTGACACGAATGGAAATGCAAGTTCCAGCTCCACAAATACTCGTAAGTTTATTTATTTATTTTTTCCTTATTTAATTATCGGCTGAGGACTGAAAGCAGGCTGCTCTGGAAGGTGTTGTTAATACACTGGCTGATTCAACGAATATTCAAATGACACTGGCCAACTCAACAAATATTGAAATGACACTAGCCAACTCAACAAATATTGAAATGTGACACTCAACAAATATTTAAATGTAAGGTTTGTGTCCGAGTCCGTGCTTCAGGAATTAATTGGGTTGATTTTTATTATTTCATAAAACTACTAGACAATATATTCTGTTATCGTGGAAATATCTGGATCAGTTTTGCAATGACCCATCGCTGCGTTCGTAGCGGAAGTTTTCGAATACTTGTAGGTATTCTATTAAGTGTACCCACTCTCCGTGTAGCATGCATCCTGTTATTCTTGTCTCTGCTATAATTAAATTTAATTTTTTTTCTTACAGCTGCAGCAACTACTCCGTCGACTCCGACAGAAGCTATGGAGGTTGACCCGATGAAACAGAATGGGTCAGAAAGTACTGAAAATAAGGACAGTGCTCCATCGTGCAGTCAGGGAGATTCGGTAAGTTAATTCTATTGATAGTGTGTGTCATGCTTATATTTTGATGACATCCGTGGCCTATTTGGTTAACACGTGTCCTCGCAACCCGTGGGGCTGAAGGTTTCATTCCCAGTTTTTTTAAAAGGATCCAGTCTAGTTTTCGCTCAACGCCTCTGTAACATATTTCTGGTTAGATAAAACTGTCATGGCAATGAGCCGACAAAACAAGAAATTGCCACGTGGCAATAAATAAATTGCGGTTTATTTGCTTTTTGGCTATTCCTGAAGCTGTTCACAATTTTCCGTCATGATTATAGTCTTTCTTGATTTGTTGTGTCGACAAGTGAATTCTTCGACATCAATTCATTTAATTGATTGAACATGTTTCATTTGGATTTTTTGTCTTCCTCTAAGTGTAGGAGATATGGATGGCGTGTGCAGTGTTAGGAAACACTTGAAGAGACCCATTTAGCATAGCCGTATTGTGCATGAGATAATGACTCGAAAGGACTTAATTTAATTTTGTTATAACTACCCCTTTTTGTAGTGAATATAGTCACAGAATTTCGTATTTTTCTCCGACAGGTAACGACACATTCAGGCTCCTGTTCCATGTGGTTCATAGGGCTGACATTCCACAAGACTGAGAACCTTAACGTGGACCTCCGATATGACATCAAAAACTTTACCGACATGGTGAACAGACAGGCTGTACAGATTAAAATGCTCAAAGACGGGATGACTATTGAGGTAAGTTCTTTGTTTAAAAGCTGATCTAATGGCCATAGCCACTACCTTCATATCATAATACACAACTATATAATATATATTTATTTTGTTATATTTTTAATCTTTCAATAATAGTTTGTTGGAACCCCAAGCTGGAGTCTCCTTGAGGTGAGATTTCTCTCTAAACTGCACTATATAAATTTTCCTATCATAATTATAAGCCTAACACTTCAAAATAGATGGAAGAGGCGTAACAAAGATGCTGCAAGTATACATACAATCACACCGTTTCCCTGTCAGGATAGGCAGTGAGGGCTGAGCACCAGATTTTTCCATCAACACAGCCTTCGTCTCTTCAACATCCATACAACTTCAATTTATCTGACTTGTTACGTTTCCTTCTTTGAAAATATCATTCACTTGATCCAATAATACTTTCCTTGGTCTTCCGCTTCTACAATGTCCAAACCATTTAAAGAGTCTTTTTCTTTATTTACTCAATGGATCAGCCTCAATGTTCACAATTATTCCGTATTCTGTCATACATTGTCACCTCATGTATTATTTTCAGTAAACACTCTTTTTCCATGTCAATGTTTCACTCTCATACATCAATGTTGATTGTAAAATATTATTATGGACTGTTATCATCTTAGCAAATTTTGGTTTTGTATTTATTCTGGTTCGAGTATTTATATTGTTGATACACCCAGTTTTATTATCGCCTCAAGCTGTTCTATACCTCTTAAATCTCACCGTTCTGAGATAATACTAACTTAAATAGCAGAATTCCTCAACTTTGGCCAATCTTTCTTCATTAAAAAAAAGAACCTTTTAAAATGAAAGAATATAACCCTTATCTAGGATAAACTCCAAGTATATTTGTTATTTCCGTAATTATATTTATTTTTGTTTTCCACAGGCACGACACGTCAAACGGAAGCAGCTCCAAAATTATCTACCGCCTTCACTCCTCCGCCGTGTGCGAAAGGCGTCAGCATCCGTCAATAATGAGACCGGAGCAGGCCGGAGAAAAAGAAAATCTGATGTCGGACAGAGTACCAATAACTCCAAACGGCCCAAAAAGAATTCCAATGTTACAGATGACTTTAAGAACCTTTCTGAAGAGTCGTCCAAAATAGTTGGGGTCAAAAGAGTACTGAAAGACTCGTCTATCAATACTGATGATTCGAATAGTAGTGTTTCACCCAAAAAAATTGATAAAAGAGACTCCTTGAGTCCTTCAAACACGAATAATAATGATACTGCCACAGTAAAGGTTGAAACAGGGAGTTATAAAAGTTCTTTTAACGGGTTGAAGGGAAAATTTGAAAAGACAAATTTTTACAGTGCTAGATCTGCACCGTACACGAGTAGAATCGGTGTCGTAATGAACGGTAATGTTATAGGATCACACCAACAGTTTTATCGGGGGAAAAACCGGGATGTTAGTAACTGGAGGAATCGTGGTTATCTTAGAGTGAAGACTGTCAACGAAATCAATTCTTCAATTCTTGAGAGAAATAATGGTCAACATCCTTACGCAAGGGTTAATCATAATAATTCTTTTTACAATTCAAACCGAGATGCCCGTAACGTGAACCCTGACAACTTGAGAGTGCTATTCGAAAGTGACGATTTGAACAGTTTGCGATATTATGATACCCGATCCGTGCCATTGATGGATCATCATCTGTATGAGAGTTTTGATTCTATCATGGAACAGAGTTTAACATCGAAAACACTTAAACTGGAAGAATCTTCCAGGCTGTCTGAAAGTCAACAGATTGACAGTCCGTTGAATCTTTCAAATGCCTGTCCTATTCCAGACATGGCTCCATCAAATGCTCTGAAATCCATTAGTCCTAAACTGGTACAATCCATCAGTTCATCAGCCTTGGATCAATCTTGTCCTATTTCAGATTCATCAAATCCATTAAAATCCACTAGTCCTAAACTAAAATCTACTGATTCACCTGCCCTGGGTCAATCTAATTCTGTTTCAGATATGGATTCAACAAATCCTCCAATATCCACTAGTCCTAAACAGATACAGTCATCTTATTCACCTGTCCTGGATCAATCTAGTCCTATTTCAGATATTTCATCAAATCCTTTAGAATCCACCAGTGCTTTAAGTATCAATTCCACTAGTTCTCCTGAGACTAAACAATCTACCGGTCCTATTTTAGATACAGATTCATCCAATTCTGTAGAATCTGCAAGTCCTTTGAGCATAAATTCCATCAGCTCACCTGACACCAAACAAACTGTCAGTCATATTACAGATGTTGATTCATTTAACACTGCAGAATCCTCCACTCTTAATTCCTTAAATGCTTATTCAACCTTGTCATCAGATACTGAACCTTCCACTAGTCAAACATCGAGCCCATCTCACGGTGAAGGCAGTTCATCTGAGGGAGATTCAGATATCAATGTGTTAAACAGAGTTCGAAGCGAAATAAGTTTATCCTAAAAGTCTTAACTATTTACTGAGTTCGTAATCTTGATTGAATGTGGCGATTGCATTAACTTTTTGTCTAAGCAACATTTAATTTTTAACGTAATATGTTAAATACCCTCTTTCTTGTACCTTGGCTTCTGAATATTTACTGTTTTCACTCTCTTTTATTTTTACGGCGTCCGTCCTCATCTCGACACATTAAATAAATATACAGTAATCAATTTATGGTTAGCTTTGAAAGTTTCGAATCCCTAAAGCGTACTTATTAGTAAAGATTTACATTACATTAGTACAAATGACCTTATAAATTTACACATTTTGTTAAACCGGCGATATATTAACCATTCTTCGAGAATCAAGATATTTTGTACATTTTGTATTCCGTTTTAGGAGTATTATTTTAGGAGTTTTCTAAGATTTTTAGCTATGCGATAACTGTGATAGATTTATCGATACCAAATTCGTGTTTTGTTGTACTGAATTTAATGAGATTGAATGGATTTCGAATTATGTGTGTGTTATGTTCTTTATATTGGTGTTCTGTAAAATTTTACATGTCTGAATGGATTGTGTTGTTTGTTATGTTTTAAGCTTTACACTATGTGATGAAGTTTGATTTGAAGATTTTTATGTCTGTTTTTCACTGGTTTGCAAAGTATTTTAACAAGTTGTTACTGTATTAAATTTTTTTAAAGCATTAACTATGAATAATTTTGAGTAAATACTAAAGAATTTCACTTTTTTTATGTGTCTTTTAAATTATAATCATTATTATTCTCATCACCCTATATGTTCCATCAGGAACACAGAAGAGAAGTTTTATGATTGATTGCATGGTATTAGGGAATCGTTAAACGGAATAAGTAATTGGCATAATTTAGAATTAAACCAAATCAGTCATTGACTTCACATTTTATTAAAAATAATGATTCCTAGCTCCTTTAGTTTGTAATAAACACAATTCCATAGTGATGTTTATTTAAAAGAATGATATTTATATTTATACACTTTATGATACAATACCGTTAAGTTTTTCTTTTTGCCAAAGTAATGATTTTTGTTAAATTAGAATTCCACTTTTATACTGTATGGTTGTAAGTTAGTACCAAAGTTAGGTTACTTTCGATGCCAAAGTAAGGTTGAGTGTGGAAATATGCTGCCAAAGAATGATGCCCGAGTAATGTTGTCACAAATTTATGCCAAATTATGATTATGTAACAGAATGATGTCTGTAAGAACTTTTTGTCAAAATAATGTTTATGGCAAATAACTGTGCCATATTTATGCTGTATAGTTAGTTAGTACCGAGTTTAGATTAAATGCTGAATTGTGATGTCGAAGTAAGACTTATGCTAAGCTAAACTAATGATTTGTGATAAGAAGACTGTTAAAGTGATGCAGTACTATAAACTGCTTTCAGAATGATGTGCAATTTTCATAAATAAATATGTATATATAGTGCTGAAAATAATATCTATATTTTTTCTATCGAATCGGGCCAAATCTTCTTCCTGTGATAATAATATCTAATTTTTTTCTATCGAATCGCGCCAAATCTACTTCCTGTGATAATACAAAGACTCGTATCGAGATCCCGTTACCGTTCCTATTGTAATTTTTTTATTCAGTTAAGTTTTTTTACGGGTCAGCTGAGAAAAACATTAAAAAAAAATTCTAAAGCTAAAAAGCCTGTGGCATCGATATGATTTTTATTTGTCACCTATGATATTTTTCATTAGTGAATATCTTATTATATTTTCAAACGTGTACTATTTGTTTCTAAAAGAACGTGTGGTACATACTTTTTACCGGTTAAAATGAGTTGAGCCCCGATAAATCGTCAGCGTTAATTATTGCCACATGTAAAAAAACCTTTATTGTAGAATAAGCCGTTGATTTATAAATAACATTTTAACTATTAAAAATTGGCCTTATACGGGTAACAAGTACAACAATTTCTGTTCTAAATAAAATATTTTTGATTCCTATGGAATTTAACATTTTCTATTGCGCTTTTATATACACCAAAAGTGCTTTTAGTTTATCTTTATTGGTTCCCGTGGAACCGTGAGTCATTTTAATATTATATTTTGTTTTTGAAAAATGGATTTTGTTTAACTTTTATTTTGAAATTTTCTCAATATGTATATATCTATACATAAAAATAAATTTTATCACAAATTTATCTCATTTTTGTGAAGCATATCCGGTGTCTGCAATATTATTTGCATAAAACACTGTTTTAGCTAAATAAAAAAAAAAGGAATATATTTTTTTTGTAAGATTGTAAATATACTTTGTAAATAGATTGATTATTCTGCGTGACATTGCATTTTGTTGTATTTTTTTACAATATTTGTTTTTTCAATGGCGGGTTTTTTTTGTTGTCAAATTTTATAAACTATTACTGTGTCAAAATTTATGGCATTGATTGAAAGGAGGATGAGGATAAAGTCATTAATAAAAAAAATTATGGCAACCAAAAACCTAGTTAAACTTTAAAATGCCTGTTCTGCTATTATGTATATGCATGAATAGCTATTAATAAAAAAACAATTTCCCGTTTTTTAATTGATTTTAATTATTTTGATTAATTGAAAAAACAACACGCGAATACTGTGATTTTATGATATATTGTTTTTTACTTGCATTCATTTTATTTTGTTTATGTGTGACTATTGTTTGTTTTTTTGTGCATATTTTTATTTTGTATTATACTCGTATATTTTGTATTATACTGGTGATCTCATTTTTTTCTACAATTTAATAAATTTTTTTACAAAAAGATATTCTTTCACTATAATTTACTCTATTTCCCTTAATATATTAAGTATCGGTTGGTTGGAAGATTTTGCCACTTGGCAATAAGCTTGTCAGATTGTTTTGCAATGAAGCGTTAAATAAATGAATAATTATTTTTTGTTGTAAAAAGTTAGTTGTAAAAAGGTGGAGTTGGTTGTAAAAAGGCTTGTTGCCATGTTTTTGTATTGTATTGTATTATGCTTTTTTATTTATGGTATTTTATTTAGTACAATCTGATGGGTTGTTGCCATCTGGAATGCAAAAGAAATAGTTGTGGTGAAAAAGTGAGAAATAAAGGAAGACGTGTGAATCTAAGACTAATATTAAAATATTCTGGAAGGAAATAATGAAAGATTGTGGAAATTGAAATGCAGGGAGGGAAGTGAAGTGAGCGAATTGAATGACAAAAATGGATCGACAGTAACATAGATAGAAAGTATGAAGTAACAATGGAAGTATGAAGTAACGATGGAAGTAATACTTCAACTAAGTGTAACATATGAAATTGCGACGAGTGCTGCTCTAGAATGCAAATCTCTTATGACCAACCAGAAATATTATAAAGAAGCCTGAAGTGAAAATTTAAGTAAAGGGTCTTTAAAATTTAGCGTATTTTTTATTCAAATTTTTTAAATTGTTGAATAAAACACACAATTTGCTTTGATTTCAAAAAACTTTTTATTGATCATTAAAGTATAATGTATGACATTTAAACACAAAAATCAATATCCGCCAAATGTCCACTCTAGTCAAATATTTAAATGACATTTTGGCATCATTGCGGTTCTAGCTCACCAATAAAGCGAATAATTTCATCTTCAGCCTAGGAATTGATTGGGGGTCATAGCTTTTAGAAAATAGTCCAACAGTGTCAGATCACATGGTCTTGGACGCCATCACCTATTAACGTCACCGTTTCCGGAGATTACAATACATAAAATAATTCAACAATTTGAACGGGTTGTTGTATTGTATACGACTCTATTTTTATAAATGTCATACATTACACTTCACAAATGTCACAAGTCATAGGCAAGTTCGAGATGCCATCTGTGTTTTATCTGAGAATTAAAAAAACAGCTCAATTTGAATGACCCTTTAGTAATGAGAATTGAACTCATTACCTCCAGGTTTGTAGGCCATCAATTTGTTTTGGTTGCAGAGTAGGATTTCAATGCAGTCTATAAGTCAGATTTGTCCGAGATATGAGGATTAAAAATTTGCTTGTTCAGTTCTTAAAAAGTTTAATATCCTTCATAAATAAGGATTCCATATTTGATATCCAAATCTCAGCAGAAATCTTACACATGTGTTACAGTCTAATAAAAATCATTTTTGGTGTTTTTCAACTGATTTATTTAGACAATTGTATTTAACGCATGAACTGCTGAATAATTTATTTAAAAATTATGTCATTTTTAAAAATATTGCCCTAAAAAAAAAAAGGTAAGAGCATTGTCATATCATATACCCTTACAGACCCTATCAGTACCATTAGGCTACTCCGTGATCACCTGTTTTTTTAGTCTATCTAAAGAAATTCGGTATAGAATGGTGATGGGCATTTTGATCACCTATCAAAAGTTGATTTGAACATTTAGGTAAGTACAGTCTGGCAAAAAAGAGTAGAAAACTAATGAGGGCGCTGCAATCCCCTTGTTGGCAACACCGTAGTTGTATATATCTGAAAAAATGGACATATCTGAAAAAATGCATAAATGGATTAACCCACAAAAAAATTGTCAGAAAAAATAAACACTAGCCGTTTTGATGATTTTACCTATAATACAAAATTTAATATAAAAAGAGCATAAATGGCATTTCACTATATTCCGTTGAATTTCTGAATTAACAAAATCATTTTAAGGAAAATTTGAAGCTATTTAAGTTAATTAAGGAAAATTTGAAATAAATTTTGAAAGTTGTTTTAAGTTTCCTGAAAAAGCAATGCTTTTTAAAAAATTGGATCGAGATATCACACTCAATACGACAATTCTTGCTTTTTACTTGACGCAATATCATTTCGTTTGTAACTCAAAATTTTTGATATTCTATGATTTACTACAAAAAACTCAATCTTCATAGGGAACTACCAAAGTTAGGACAAAAATAGATTTTATTGTAGTAGAAATGAAAAATCGAGATAAAGTTCGTGAAATCTTTATTAAATCAAATTCATAAATTAAAACCAAAATAATTATGTTTAATCATAATCTGAATCCAAAAATTGAACCACAGTGTGACCATGTTCTTCTAGAATTCTGTCTTTTTCATATTTGGGCTCTGGCTTATGTTTTTGTACCAATATTAATAGGGATGGCTTTCGTAAAGATGGATCAAAGGAAATGTTGTTTTCTAGCAACCATAATTTAATTTAGTTTATTTTCGACGCTAAAGATGGTGCTATGTTTTCAATTTTATTGTGGTAATGTGAATTATCCATTACAATTATGGATGCTTCTGGGATTGGGAATAAGTTTTTCTAAAACCCATTTTTTTTATTTTGTGCGTTCATTTCAGAGTGATAGTCTTCCTTCTTATTATTTCCACTGAATATAAGGAGCGCATTAGGTACGAAACCGTTTTCCCTTCCTGCATGTACAATGATCCATCTTTTACCCTTGGCAATATCATGCTGACTCCATTCACATCCACCGATTGCCAAGATTTTTGTATTTTACGCTATATAATTTTCATCTAAATACACGACATTTTTTTCTCATGGTGTTCTCTTGTGCAACATTGTAAATACCCTCCCTCATCCCACTAGGTAGAGTTTTATTCATCTTAATGGTGTTTTGTATAATAACAAAAGTGTTTGTCAATATAAACACGAGAAAATTTGTGTTTAATACAACGACAAAGCTATAGCATAATGCGATAAATGTAAACAAATGTGACATGACAGACAATTTAGGTGTTGCCAAGTTATAATTTTTTAGTTCCAATTTTATTAATTTCTACTCTTTTTTATGCCAGACTGTATACTGCAAGTTAAAAAAGGCAAAAATAACAAAAAATTATGTGCTGTCATCTCTGTTTTTCTCTATGGTAAAAAAATATGTATTTAGATTCATAATTGATCAGCCTTTGATAAATGTTGTCAAAATTGCAATGAAAACCTTTGGCTCAATCATGAAAATTGCATGATTGAGCCAACTTTACTTTTAAAAAGTTTCAATGAACCTTTAGTTACATGTGAATTCAACTTAATAACGATAAAAAAAACTGCTTATTTTCACTAAATTCTCTTTAAATTCAATGTACACATACATATTAGATTATTATATATAAATATATTATATATTTTTAGTCAACTTAATATTTTCACATTCATGTAAGGACATGTATTGGATGTTACCATACGTTGTGTCCGTTTTTTTCCAAATGAAGAGAACTAGAGGTCATGACAAAAAAAATATAACAAATTAGTCAATAATGTATTCTCCTTCACGTTCCACAAGTTTTTCGATGCCTGTGCGATAAAAACCATCCGGTCTTGACTCGAGGAATTCGTCCAACCATGTCCGCAATTCGACGTCATTATTGAAGGAAACGCCGCGCGAATTGTTCGAAAGCGACCGGAAAAGGTGGAAACCGACGGAGAATATGGAGGGTGCGGCAGGACTTTCCAACCAAGAGTTTGAATGGAATTTTTCGTAATGTTGGCGATATGAAGGCGGGTGTTATTGTGTTGCAGAATAACGCCATATTGCCGATCCGGCCTTTTTTGTTGAATTCCAGTGTTGAGCCGCTGCATTTGCAGAATGTATAGCTCCGCGTTGACTGTATGATTGCGTTCAAGTATCTCGTAGTGGATGAAGTCTTGCCAATCCCACCAGAAGCAAATCATCGTCTTGCGCGGATGCAAACCTCATTTCACTCTGGGCGTTGCTTGTTGACCATAACTCACCCATTCTTTCCGTTTCTTCATATTCACATAAAGGCACCATTTTTCATCACCATTAATGATGCGGTAAAGAACCTTTGCTTGTGGCCATGCGTAGCTCGATGACGCGCGAGAGCAAACCAGCAGAAATTGTCGAACGTTGATTTTTGTTGTTTTTGCTCAAAACATGTGGAACCCAAGCGCCGAACTTCTGGACTTTTCCCATTGATTTAAGATGACGGTATACAGTCATGTGACTACAATTCTACGGTGGTTCGAAGGGGATCTTCATGAATAATATGGTTTAAGCGGTCCTCATCGAAGTTTACTGGTCGTCCGGAACGCTCCGTGTCTTTCAGATCGAAATTACCGTCTTTGAAACGCAAAAACCATCGACGAGCTGTCCTTTCATTCGTAGCATCTTCACCGTACACTTCGCAAATATCGCGAGCATCTTTGGCAGCTCTATTCCCTCGAATGAACGCGGACAGAAGGAGGTGTCGAAAATGCTCACTTTCGTCTACTTGACATTCCATGTTGAAGGCTTTTAATCAAATAAAATAATATATGTAACGTAAAAGCAAACACAATAGCTTGTAGAGCAGAAAATTTTCTTTCGAATGACGTATCGCTACCCTAATTTGTAAAATTGCTAACTCCACTTTTGTCGAAAAATGACAACAATTGCATTTTGTTCTCGACATTCAAATACACATGCTAGAAAAAATTTACATGTCCACAATTGCTAACTCCACTTTTGTCGAAAAATGACAACAATTGCATTTTGTTCTCGACATTCAAATACACATGCTAGAAAAAATTTACATGTCCACAATTATTGAAAGTGTCTTAAAAAACGCCCCAAGAAAAATTGATAACTCCAATGCTACCAATTCCAACACTGCAAAATGTGTAACTCCACCATTTTGTATGTCAATCCATTAGAATCAAGTAGCATTGTGGTAGCGGTCAAAATATTTAATTTAAAAGGTGTGTT